>VYXF01006157.1:1383429-1413031 GCA_013397295.1 Polioptila caerulea | reverse complement strand
ACACAGATCAAAAATTGTGATGTTTTGTCAGAGGAAGGAATTTAGGCTCACATGGTCCACAGGGGAGAACCAAGCAGAATTCAGCTCTGGTTCTCAACAACTTTTCATAAACTTCTGATTGTTTTACAGCCTCCCAGGCTGAGCTCAGAATATATTTTTTGTGAACAAAACCCAAAAGACATCTTTAGGCTAGTTACTGTTGTAGACAAATTAGGACATAGTAAGATTTTATCCAAACCCAAAAGTGTCCCTGCTCTTAAATGCCTTTCAGGCTCCCAGCCCTTGCAAATAGAAGTTCATTAATCCTCACTGCTTTTCTTGCAAATGAAATGTTGTCTAAGAGATTATGTAGCTCACATAAATCTATCCAAAAATTCTATATCAGAGATAAAATGTAAAATCGAGTTCCCGTTATCCCGGTATGCAGTGGGGAAAACTGGAGCATTTTGCCCTAATGCTAGGTGTACCTATATATTTACTCGTATTATATCTCATGTTCAGTTATAATTGTTTCATTGTAAATAAAACACATAAAAATACCATTTTTAATCTAAATTTTTCACAGAAATAACTCTATCAATATCCAAATAAAATAAGTGAGAAATAAAATTAATTAAGCTTTTGATTTTTTTAAAATAAGTACTGATTTAACTCTGAAATTGATAAAATTAGCAAAAAAAAATTTTAGTCAGTGTTATGCATTATCTACCATGAAATGTATATATTTGTTCTTTTATTTATGAAAGAGACTTTTTTGTTTATTTTTTGTTCCATTTAAAAATGTGACTAAATTAAAAGTCTCAAAGTTTGCCATGTAAAGGGAAAATAATTTCCTCTCAAGGTTAATAAATATCCATTAGATTCAGAATTGTTTCAAATTTTTCACATTTTGACATGAAAAGACCTATTATTGCATGTCTCTAACAGAAATTCATGGACTGATAATTTCTGAAATCGGAATATATGATATGTAATTCATGTAATCATAGAAATCTATAAAGTCAAAAAAAGTATATTGAGCCAATCATTGCTGTTGAATTAGTGTGTGGGGTGGAACAAGGAAAGAAATCATTTAACCTTCTCGAATATGACTTGTATAAAATAAAACAAACCCTGTCAACAAATAAATATTTAGCAAAGATAAATTGTTTTTAAAAACACCATTATCTCCCATGTTGGTTGATATTCTAGTAATGATTGCAGAAGTGGGAGTAGCTCATCAAAAGGCTCTCAACTTTAAAACAAAAATCTCCAGGGAGCATTGTAATGCTATTTTAAACCACAATTCTTTTTTGTTTTTCTCAAGTTTTCAGCATCAGTTTACAGTCTGCAGCAGCATGTTTTAAAGTCTCTAATTTTATGGGGAAATTGGTGCTGATGTTAAAGATACAAGAGATAGACAGATACTTCTCTGAGTTGCCACCCTGCTTTTTTTCTCCATTCATCAATCCCTGCTCATTGGCAAGTTGTTCACATAGTGTATGAAAAGGCATCGAGCCATAAAGAAAACTTTATGGGAGATTCTCTGCCCGTGAATTTATTTGAAACTCCAAATTCCTCTGTTGTGGGAAAAATTGATTCATACAGGTTTGCATATATTTAATGCCTAGGATACAATTTACTGTATTCTTTTTCTGACATCCTCAAAGAGAAAATCCTCTTGCAACATATGAGGTTAGTTATTTTTTTCATTGGAATGATGTGCCTTATTTGGGAAATCTTGGGCTATTGGATAAAATTAGCAATCAAGTGTTTCTGTAAGTATATAAATTTAAAACCAACACTGCTTGTTCTTGAAAAATCTAATCAGGTCTATCAAACCTTTTTTTCTTTACCCTAAAACCCACTGTAGGATCAAGTAATTTTCTTTGAACAGGCAGTTCAACCAAGATAAGTTATCCTGTTAATGATCAGCACAAAACAGCAGTGGATATGAATCAGTGAATTAAATCTTATTAATTCTAAGAGCTTTTCTTCCAATAACACTTACACTGCAATTCTTAATGCATAATCCAAAAGAAATAGAATAATTGAATTGGCTTAGAGTGTCAGATACCTTGAAACTATCTAACCATAACTTGCACTCTCAAGTTTTTGAAATTCAAGAAGGTGTCTGATTTCCCTTGGGATAAAAACTTTAAAAACATGTTTGCTATGTTTGATTTTTAATAATTGCTTTTGTGTTTGAGAACAGTTTCCAATGCAGCATTGGTTTCACAAATTGAAAATCACAAATGCATATATTGCTCACATGCATACATTTATATATTAAAAAGGAAAAAGAGGATCGAGTGTTTTAATTTGATAGTGATACTTAATGCATATTCAAAGAAAATTATATGAAACAGATGTCTGTAATATGCAGAGAATGCAACTCAATTCACTCACAGAGTGTTTTTTTAATGATAAACAATTTTTTTTTTTTTTTGCAGTAAGTCACTTTATTGAATGGTTATACTAAACTAATTTTCTTGTCTTCTGAACAGCTCAGGGAGAAAGAAAAATAATATATATATGACAAAATGTAAATTTTTATCTCCATGTGAAAGCCTAAAAAGCTGGTCAGAAATTCCCACTTAACAAACAATTTGCCTAACAGCCTGCAGGCAGCCAAATTGTACCAGGAAAAATGTTAATACCCAAAGTTTGACAATATACTTACTCAGAGGATCTGCCATCTTGGCTGAACCAAGCAGGCCAGGGTCCCATCCAGTCTCCAGTTGCTCAGGATTTACAGAACCAGTGTCACTGGCTTTAGGTCCCAAAGCAGATAAACTGATATGAACAATCTTTGTAAATTTACTTCTCTCTGGAAGCCTAAATAATCAAAATTATTTTTATTAAAAACCCTGGAGGAAGAGTTGCTGCCTACCTCTTCAACAATAGCTTAGATGATTCCACAGATGGCCACCTTGAACTGCAGAGCTAAAGCATTTACTTCAGAAAAGATGTGCTGCAACCATTGTGTCTTACAAAGGTGGGACAGAGACATTTCCTGTGATCCCTTCAAATCTGTGCCAGCCTTCAGTTAAGTAAAATTCAATGCATAATTTTGAAGCCTAGAGGGTACTCTAAATCTTTGTAAACTTCTATCAACACAAAGAGCAAGTGGCTGGGTCCATCTTTTGTGGACTCTGAATTTCAGTTCCACATATCCAGATTCATCTAGGTTATTGTTGCTGGGCAGCTCTCAGCTTTTAGGCATTTAAAAAGAAAATAATTGATTAAAAATAGTAACTTATAATAGGTAACTAGAAGTAAGATAGGGCTTTTTAAAAAATGTACCTTTAACAGGGTAGGACTTGGTCAAAAGTCATAAAGAAATATATAGTAATTGAAGAGGTTAAAACTCTCATGCACTATTTCTTGATGCGTTTCTGAATTGTGAAAATCTGTTTTATATAGCATAAACATAAATGGAGGACCTTTACACAGGTTAATCACACAATAGTGCTGCAATGAAATATAGATCTCTGCTTCAAATGTCCTTTTGCTTATAGTTCTACTTTATTATTATTATTATTGAATTCAAGATACACAGTAGCAAACAAAATGGTCATGAAATGAGTTAGTGAAATAGACACACATGGATATCTGTGTGAAATAGACTGGAGGTACATCATGTCAGATAATCCGTGGCCTGGTCTACCATCTGCTAGGAATGATCAATCTCTACATTGTAGATATCTAGAGCTGAGCCAGTCTTCAAGACTCTTTTCTTAGCCCATGAAGAGAAAAAGTCCTATTTACAGTTGGATATTTTTCATCTCGCTGCTGATATCTAAATTGAGGCAGAAGTACTGCAATGGAAAAAAGCCCTGTTTTTTATGAGCAACTCCAATTTAAATCATCCGGTAACGATAAGATCACTGCAGATAAGTATAAGCCCAGTCATCTGGTTTGTCTCGCAGATGTAGACAAAAGTGTATTCATTTCTTCCATGAAAAAGTCTTTGCAATGTCCTGATGCAATTTAATCCTCTGACTACAAATAAGATAGCTTCTACAGACAGCTTGTAACAAAAGAATGAGTTGGAAATTGTACAGTATTTACAGCCACAAATCCAAGGACCTCTTCAGAGGTCACCTGTTCTTGTCTCTGCAAATCAAACACCAAGGCAAAAATGACTGCAAGCTTTTCTATCCTCGTAGATACCAGTCATCACTGCCCTACATCACAACATTTTCCCATTATCTAATTGGATACAGGACAGATAAATGTAATTTTCAAGGCTGAATCTAGTGGTTAATTCCTGCTATGGCAAGGTCAAACATTCAAAGAACTGTGCATTGATGAATAGAAAATTATCTCTGTCTCATATGCTGACCACATCAGAAAGCAGTTAAAAATCGGAAAAACGTCTGAACAAATTAATATTGATTTTTTTTCATGTTCCTTTTAGAATCAAATATGCTTAGAACTTGTTGAGAGTACACTTGGGTTAAAAAAAAAAAAGAAAAATTAGAATTCCTAAGTTGATTTTTTTTAAGACTTTATTTCAGCTAATTTTGAAGAAGCTGTTATAAAATAATGGGGAAAAGATCAAGTATTACATTACACATTCACAAAGAACTATGATTTCATTCCTCATTCCATTGTCACTGAGGAATAACTTCATTAAATTATAAGTATTAACTTCATTAAATTATAAGTATTATAATTTGATTGGGTTAATCTGGTTAAATTTTGTTGACTGCAATGTTAAAATCACCTGAGGTCCCTCACTTGTCAAGTAATTGATCAGTGTGGGAACTAAGGTATAATTCACTTCTTTCTAAATTAAATTTCTACATTTGGACAATGGATTTAAGACTAAATTCTAGTGAATATGCTGATTAGACCTCTGTTATCTATAATGGGAAACTAGGCACCTAATTCCAAATGAAGGGACCTACATTAGGATACTAAGTTTGAGTGAAATGAGCCCTCTTCAAAAGTGAATCTGAATTCATATCTTTCCATGACATTAGAAAATAATTTAAATAATTGCATTATAGCGGCCTCATATTACTTCCATATTTCATCATTTATATCTTTTGTGTCAATATTTTTAAAAAATGTCAGAGGGAAGATAAAGCCAAATTCAAGCAACACTCTTGATTTTCTGAAGGTCTAATCCTGCAAAATGCATGTATATCTGAACTCTTCCAGGGACATCTACTAGATTTTTTTTCAGCTTTGAAGATCAATCCACTTGTGCATGAATTACTGTCTTTTAACTAGGGATTAATTTACCCTTCCTAATTTTAAGCATTCAAGTATAAAAATTTTGGAAATGGATCATTATTTGGTCACTTAAATAATTTTTTAAACATTAATTTAGTGATTTGCTTACTGGCATCTTATGTAGTCAAGCCTGAAAACTTGACTGGTCATTTAATGCCAATGAAGCAGCAAACTGGAGCCAGGTTTTTATATTTATGAAAAAATAAGGCAACAGATAGAAGCTCTGTGATTTCATAGGAATAGCAGTCAAGCCCCCACACTGAGCAATTCTCTTTCTTAATTCTTTTAATAAGCACATGTCCTTAATTACCTGAGATATTTGTTACAGTTCTTTTAAAGAGTTCATTGAAAACTGAATGAAAACTGAAATATTGTGGTTCTCCTTGGCCTTTTTTTTTTTTTTTTCTGGTTTATCTTTAATTGAATACAAATCCCTTAGCTAGCATGGGAATAGAGAACACAAAATACAGTCAATGTGCCCTGACTTGAGACATCTCCTAGGGATTGTTTTACAGTGTTCTAATGAAAAACTGTGTGTGTTTGAGGAAAAGAGGTCTTCCACAAGAACACCATCTATCTCAAAGTTATACCTGAAAGTATGATAAGATTGATTCTGCAATTTGATGATGACAGATGCACACAGTCAAATTTCTCAGCATCCTGAGGATACTAACAACTCTCCCTGGCTCCATCCATCCCCACCTGTGGCCTCCCTTCCCACTGTCCCATCAGCACTGAGTGGCCCTGGGTGGACATCTTGAACATACCCTGTAGGCTCCTCTCCAGTGCCCTTCTCCTTTTGCCCCAAGCTTGGCTCCTGGAGGGATCCCAGCTGCCACCAGCCCAAGTCTCTGCCTCCCGTGTTCATACCCCAAAGCACTGTGCCTCACTGGTGAGAACACAGACTGAGTGGGGTCACCCTCAGCTCGACCCCCTCGTGGGGCAGCTTCTCCCTCAGTTCTCCATCACACTCGTGATTGAGGTCTGTCTGAAATACAGAGACACACTCCTCCACATCAGGCTTGAATTCGCCTTTGGACCTTTCAAATGATGCCATGTTTGAATAATTTTGGCACAAAAATCATGTTTTTAATTAAAATTATTAGGTTTTTTTCTGACACTTTCTGAAAGGAAAAACAGGCAAAACAGCAATGGTCAATTTAACTATGTTTTGCTATTGTGATGAAATTTGAGCTTAGGTTTCAGTTGTTGATCATTGTTCACAGCAACAGAATTCACAATTGTAAACCTTGTTTGTCACAGAAATAGTATCTTTTCCAGCTAAAATAGCTCAATTTTATGAGTAATTGTCACACTTAATTAATTGGTTTTTGTCTGCTCATGAATATGTTCACTTTATAAAATAAAAAATAAAATTAAAAATCTGTCAAAATTACGTCTTAGGAAACTCATTTTAATTAGGGTTTCCTTGGTTAAAATTGCACATATCCATATTTTCAGCATTGATAAATGTGAAAAAATTGTTGTTATACATGTGATAAATAGTTGATGTTTCTGATAGACCTGGAGAAGAGACACAAAAGAGGAAATCATTAGGTAGTTGAAGACTCATTTGATTAAATACAACTCTATTATTTTATCCAACCTCCCCTAACCTTTCATGTAGGTATGCAAGCTACTAATATTCACACAATCCAGGCCACTAGAATAGCCACTACTGCAAATAATATAGTTATATAGTTTTCCTGTCTCAAAAACCGAAAAAAATATAATAGATTGAAGTAAAAATTACAAAAAAAAAAAGGGTAATTTGGTGCTAAGAAAGATGTTACTGGGTGAAGACGTCTCCCAATCTCCTTATCAATCAAAGCTAAGAAGACCTTGTGTTATTGCTGCCAATTAATTTGCAATTGACTTTTCCAATTCTAAGAAGCTATCAATTTGAAGTTACTTGCAAGTAATTCTCTGTTGGATGGTCAGCCTGTCAAACAGTTCTTCAGCAGAGATTACTAACTGCTTTGAAGGGAGGTCTTGGTGCCATTTAAAAATAAGATCCAAAAGACAGCCTTACACAACACTCAGTAAAGCAAAACAGAAGAGGAAGGGCCACAAAGTAAAGGAAAAATAACTCTTTCACTAAGCTAAGGATTTTCGGCTTCTCCATCCAAAATCTGGAGTAAGAATCAAATATGTAAATCATGGGGGAAACATCAGCAGATATGTGTAAAATCTGATTACAGCCCAGTTAGGCTTTTCTTTGTTGAATGGATTTTAGACAAATTTCTATAAATGTAAAATAAAGGAAAATGTAAATTTCTGATATTTTGCTTGCTTTCTCAATATATTAATTCCTTTAAGGTTTAAGGAAGTGGAGTGGAGGAGTAATTGTTTTTAGGTTTTACTTGATGGAAGAAACTTCAAAGACTTGATGTTATTTTTTCCTGAGTCTGATTGCAACTAAACCAATATATTCATTATATATGGCTTAAAATAAAACCATACCTATAGCTATTATTCTTCTATAGATTTTTACTTTATTTGGGAGCATTTTTTGCCCTATTCTAGCTTTCCTACTGCATTTCTCACCCTCCAAACCTGTGCACTTACTCCATCTTATTCTGACTAGAAGTCTCACAGCTATATAGGATACAGTCTTGTCTGCTAGGTAAATATTTTAACATAGAAAAAAAAATGAGAAAGAAAATAATTAATAAAAAATTTATATAGACATATGCTTAGAAGGTAAGTGCAACTTGTAAACAAGACTCTAAAAAAACATTTAGAGAGTGACAGAGAAAGAAGCTTTTAAACCATTCCCCAGAGTAAAACCAACACCCCCATGCTATAGGTAACATTTCTTTATCCTCTTCTCCAACTGATAAATTTTTGCACACAAATCTCATTAATTATTAACTGCAGACTAACTGCAGTGGAAGACCTGAACTGGATAAGTCTTTATTAACAAATTAAAACTGTTTGATGGTGCTCTAACTGAACTAAACTGTGTTCTTGGATCTTACAGCCTTGTTAAACCAACTTAGAAGATCATTGGATCCATCTCCAGTTTAACCAACAACCAATTGCAGTTGATGCAATAAATTGTGGCAATACCTGGTCTTCAATTCACTAGCCATGTGAACAATTAATTGATTAATAGAATTTTGAAAATTAAAGGAACACACTCTTTGCCGTGGTTGGTTTGGAGACTGGGAGCTGGGGTTGTTTAGCCTGGAGAAAAGGAGACTCAGAGGTGACCTTATCACTCTCTACAAATTCCTGAGAGGTGGCTGCAGTCAGGTGGGAGCTGGTGTCTTTCATCAGGCAACAACTGATAGAACCAGAGGACACAGTCTCAAGCTGTGCCAAGGGAAATATAGGTTGGATATAAGGAAAACGTTTTTTTGCAGAAAGAGTGATAAAGAATTGTCTGGCTGGGGAGGTGGTGGAGTCAGCATCCCTGGATGTGTTTAAAAAAAGACTGGATGTGGCACTCAGTGCCATGGTTTAGTTGGGGTATGAGGACATGAGTTGGACTCAATGATCTTGGAGGTCTCTTCCAACCTGGTCATTCTGTGATTCTGTGATTCTGTGATACATCCTGTGTACTGTACTTTGTATTTTCTATATGGCAATAGAAATTGAGATTATGAAAGACACTAATGGATTCTCTTAACACTGCTTCTTTTTTAATAGACATTATAACAATGGTAGGGGGTTATTTTTCATTTTGCTTTAGGGTTTTTTTTGATACTTGCTTTTTTGGATCTCTTTTCTAAGAGATATTGGTGAAAAGGTTCAACAAACTTTTCAAAATTATATAGAAAACCCATCAAGGCTTAATGACATAGAACTCTTCATATTATGTGATTCATTGACTAACAATAAATCTCTTCATCTTTTCAATTACTGTAGATTTATTAAAGAATAAGAACAAGATTAAAAAAACCAAAAAACACTTCAGTCTACTTATGTTTCTAATGCTGCTTTTTTGGCTCCTACTGTATTTTCTACTACTTTTTCTTCTGTTGACAAAGAAAATGTAGATATCAAGAAGAACTCTTTTAAAAGAATAGATAAATCCTTATTCCAGTGCTCCTCCTGAAGCCAAAGGTATTTTATTAAATACTTGCATAGAAATAGAACTAGGCAGGTGGTTAATACTTTTAAAATTTTCACTTACATCCTTTATTAAATGTACAATTACCCTGGTGGGAAAAATAGTAAATTTGATTTAAAAAAAAAATAAAAATTGAAAAATAAACATCAACACCAACAATAAAATACCCAGAAGCACCAAAAGAGCATAATCTCAAGATCTTCATAACATAAATTCAAATACAAGAATTAAATATTAATTTTACAGAACTCTTACACTGTATATAAGGAAATTGTCAATATTTGGAAAGACTTGCACATTCCAAGTGAATGGTCCTTGAAAAGTATCTTGCTTTAATATTCAGCAAGGAATGAAAAATTATAATTCCAAATGATCATTCAGCAAAAATATTTATCCTTCTATAGAATTCTTTCATACCTTAAGTCTGTAATAAAACACCACCTTGATATTTTAATCTGTATTTTCTCCATTCGATTCACAATTAAAATACTTTCTTCTTGCTTTCCTCTTTCCCTATACTCTCAAATATGTCTTTCTATTCTTATATCCCTATCACATATTTGCTCAGGAATTTGAAATGTCTAATAATTTCAAATCTTCTCTGAAATATTCTGAAATCCTGATTTAAAAATCAGATGCATAACTTAAAATTAATGGATTTATGAAGCTTTTTTTAAAAATTATTTCATATCTTGATAAAACTGAATTAATTTTAAATTTCAATTCCTTTTTTGTTGTTTCTTATTGCTAGTTTTCTTCAAGTAAAACCCTAAGAATTTCATCTTCATTAAAATATTAAATGACTATTGACTTCAGGGCATACTAGTTCCAGGAATTAAATGTCTTTGAATATGGTCATGTGTTATAAGTCATGAGTAATAGGGCAGAAGTCACCAGAATTTTAATAGTCTAAGGAAAGAACACAAGGAAATTAATCTTTTTGTTACAGAATTTTTGTAAAAGAAAACAACATAAAGAGACTTCTCCCATAGTTTTTATTTCATAAGATTAAAAACTGAAAATCTTTTCTAATTCTACTTAATTTTAGCAATCAATCTGATTGAAGTAAAATTGCTTTTTAATCACTGAAACTGCAGTATTGATAAATTTTTATACTTGTATCTCTTGATTTAGTGCGTTGCTATCCTATAGTAGTTTCTGCTAAACTAAAAATAAATTTCAGAAAATGTTCAATATTTTCTTGTTGAAACTTTTGAAATCTATATATGCACACATTTTACAATGGTTAGTGGTGTATTAAAACTGTCTTTTCTATTTATTCACAAAATTTAAATATATTTATTTCTCTTGGAATTTTGCTTCAAAATACAATAAAGCAATGATAATATCCATAACATTTTTCTGATCCCACACAAATAAACCTTGGGAAATCTTACCATCAGTAAATGTAGTTTAAAAGTCTTAATTTAGTAACTGGCTTGGGTTAAACAATCAGTTAACTGCCTACTTTGAGATATTTTTTTGTTTCTGTCACCATTTTACCCCAGTCATCTTCACCAGTGCAGGAAAAGCTGCAGTCCAAAAGTATCTCATGACTTCAGATACAATTTCCTAAGGAAAACTTGACACATAGACTTAAGAGAAAAAACTTCTTTGAGCTAACATTTTTTTTCTTTCTCTCTTTAAATCTATATTTACATTTTTATCATAAGAAATTACAACCACCCTAGAAAATAACTAGAGGCACAAAGTTTTATTGTTGTCAATATCACCAGTCCATTTTCTCCCTTCTGTTTGCCTTGAGACATCGATCTTTACCTGCACAATCTTTTATTTCTTTGTTCAAGCTCTGATGATTTTGTTAACTTTTTTATTATTCTTTTGATACTGATGTTTCCTTTAATATTGTTTTTTCCTTTGCTAGACTTGACATTTTCTTCTCCCGTCAAAAAAAATTCAGACATCTCTTCAAGCCTCAGCATCCTAATTAAAACTGTGTATTGATGTACTACTTAGTTGCATTTAGTAGTATATCAATAGGGAGAAGGTAGGATGGCAAAGTCTCTCTGAGAATTCCGAAGTATTTTGTATGGATTTAAATTACTTCCTACAGGGTAACTTTATACTTCATTTGATGCAGGGCATATTATACTCTCTCTGGGGCCATTAGTATGATGTTGATTTCAGGTATTATGGTCAAAATTATGGTCACTTTTGCAATGGGAAGCTTCAGGGATGAGAAGCATGTGGGTAATCCTGGCTCTCTTTTCCTTTTTTTTGAAGCCTGTATGAGAGATTGGAAGGATTACTGGCTCAAAATATTTCAGGTGCATGTTTGGGCAAAGAGACATGTCAAGTCTTGCCCTGGTGAGGCAGGGCCCTGCTCCACACATCTCATCCCACGCCACCCCACCCTAGAGCCCAGCCCCACAGTGGCCACCAAGCCCTGGCACAGGGCAGGCAATGCTCCACACCTGGCCCTGGAGCCCCTAACCCAGCTCCCCAGTGGCCACCAGACGGGAAGCCCCACCTGGAGGAAGGGCTCAAGAAAGCCAGAGGGTCCTTATCCAAAACATGAGGCAAGCATGTTGTGTCCCTATAGTCCTTGGATTTTATGGCAGCTGAGATCATACCAGAATTGAAGAGGCAATAGCTCTACCTTACTTTTGTTTCTTTTCTTTCTTTCTTTTATTTTTTACTTCTAATTTACTCTCCTTGAAATATGGGTAATTTAAGTTTGTATGGGTTGTTTGCTAAGTCGATGTACTGAAGGAGAAAATGGGACCTGTTTTGAGCAGTTTAACAGCCTGCACAAAAGAGAAGATGTACTTTACCCAAAGCTTAGAATTCATCTGAAACTCTGTTGCACAAGCCAGGAGAAGCTTCCATTTTGTAGTTTTTTCCCAAATGAGATGAGGAGAACCTGTTAGGTCTAGACACTGCAGCAAAATAATCATAGTCATCATAATCATAGCATCATCAGCTTAGGAATCCAGACCCCTGCAAGTGTCAGATCTCTGTAGGAGCCAGTATATTTCTGAATTCTCTCTTGGTTTTTGCTTCTAATCTCCATTGCAGCGGGTGCTTCATAAAGAAAGAGATTTCTGGTGGTTAGCAAGAGAAGTTGGAGCCATCTGTGATCACAGACATAACAAAACCTGGGATTAGAGAAGTATAAGTATGGGAAGGACTATGAATATTTTGCTGCAGTGACTATACCCTTCTTTACATTAAGAAAATAGTTTGTATATAGGAAAAAAAGATTATAACCTACAAGAGCCTAAAGGATGAATTATTTGTGCAGGATTGTATGCAGTAGCCCCATTTACTTGTGGTTTAGTTGTGTTATACTGAGGGGAATGGAGAAGTGAGTGAGAACTTGGTATACATAAGATATTACTGAAAATATTTGCACAATTTTTAATCTTTCTCATTTTTACAACATCAATTCTAAATCTCAACAGTCAGAAAGTAACACTCAGCAAGATTTTTTTTAATATTCTGAGGTCTAGGAACAGCTTAATGACTCTTTTCCATCATGACAGTTATCCTTTTTCAGGGTGGATCCAAAGCATGTTAGCAACTTAATTCGTTGTCGAGACCAGGACTCTCAATCACATAACAGAAAGCTGCTCTGTAGGTACTGTTCCCACTAGAAATCTCACCAGATAAATGTCTGAAGGAATTTGGAGAGTGAACTGGTTTCCTAATTTTCATTGTTCTCTTAAAATGCAGATGAAATAAACAATGCTCATGTTTTAGCTATTTGTTAACTAAATTGTTACTTGAACAAGATCTTTCTGTGCACTTTAGGTTCATTACCAAAATTGTGAAGAAGCCTTTATAATTATTACTTGTTTCTGCATAGCAAAGGTTACACTTCAGAGCATCTCTCCTACCAGTACATTTTTCCCACACTGAGAGTTCATTTACGGAAGTGCAGTTTAGCAGAATATATGAAATACAGATTTGACTAGGAGACTAATTGTATTAGGATCTCAGCTGGATACTTTATATAGCATTTTTATGGTTATGTTGGAGCTAAATACAGAGTGTCTAGTTGGGAACTGAGTGATTCCAAATTTATTCTGTAGTTTAAGGTTCCCAGTCATGAATGACTTACCATCCTGTATAAGGTCAATTTACTCAATAGTGAGGATACTCATGGGAAAACTGTAACATAGTGAGGCTATTTATAATGTTGAAACAGTAATTTGTAAAAGTAATCTCTCCTTATATAGCAATAAAAAAGATACTGAAGATTCTACTGAATAAATGCTCTAAAAATGTAATAACAAGGCCTAAAGTCACAGGGACAATCTGCATCAGACCAATCATCTATTTTTCACAGAATTAAAAGATATACAAACAGTCCAGTCAGTGGGTTTACTGAATATTTCTGTCCATATAATTTAAAATAATTAATTATTGTGGTATTAAAAAAGAAGTCAAAATCTTTTGAACATTATTCACCAGCTTTGGTTGAATTGAGCTTTTCCTTTCTAAAATGTTTCAATGTTTCAAGTCGATCATGGTTAGCACCATTTAATTACAGTGACCTCATCAGGAAGACGAACCTAAGATCATTAATCAGCTTAACTTGTTTCAGACATTAGTCTCTTCCCACTTTGCCAATGAGTTCCATAAGACATTCTTTTTAAAAAACAGATACTGTGATTTATCCACCAAGGTGATTATATGAAATTATGTTAAATTTTCTGTATAGTTTTTGGAGAAAAAATAGTTTTTAATGTCTGTTGGAACACTGGCCCATTGGAAATTCTAAACAGAAACTCTCATTCAGATCTAAGCTTCCCTGTATGATCTGTGCTGCATTTATTTATTATTACTATTTATTCAGAGATGGACTTTAACAAAAGTTGACCAAAAGTTTGGATCCAAAATTCCTGTTTTGTGTGTTAGGTGTTAGAAGGAATATCTAGAATCAAAGTGAGAAGCAGAGGGCTGGAAAAGTATTATATCTGCTAGCAGAAAGACTTGGAAGTCAAAACACAGCTTGAAAATAGGACTGTGGTTATGCTTTGAGAAGGTTATAAATAGGAGCTTCAATTGTTTCTGAATATTTAACAGATTATTAGAGAACTAGAATGCCACAAATACCAGAGTTCTGGTATCTGGTTGGTAGAAAATGTTTAAGTGCAAGAAAAAAAGATTAAAAAGATATACAAATTTGCCTACAGATTTTATAGAAGAAAAAGTATATTTCATATTAACAGAATTTAAACTGCCTCTGTGTACATTTATGGATACATGTCTATATACATATATGAATATGCATCATGACTTGTCATGATAGTCTTGCATTGTAGACAATATTGCAAAAGAGAGCATAAGCAAAACCTTGTGGTCACCAAAAATCATAAACTAAGTTAAACCTTCTGAGAGAGTATCTGGGCTGTGATGGGTTCTGCAAAACAGGTATTAACCTGTTTCCAAGGAACATGTTTTGTAGTTCTTCCAGACATATTTCTCAGTAACTCCATTTTTCTTCCTTAGAGGACTAAGCCATTGTTGTGTTTTTTCCCCTTATTCCCATTCAAAGAAGGTTATGCAAGAATGGAAACTTGTTTTCCTTGACAGGATTATGCCCAGAAGAAATACTTCACATTAAAATGATGAGCCAATAAACCCCCAATTTTATTACACTGACATCATAACAGCTCTCTAGCAGCTGTTAAGCTACTATCAATATACAGCATGGATGTAATCATGATACAGGTTGGTGGTGTTATTTAGCCTAATAACACCTTCAGAACACATGCAGTGTATCTGTGTGGCCTCCCCTGGAATATCGTGAGCAGTTTAGGTCATCACAATATAAGAAAGACATTAAGCTATTAGAGAGTGTCCAAAGGAGGGCCATGAGGATGGTGAAGGGGCTTGAGGGGAATCCATATGAGGCTGAGGTCACTTGGTCCATTCAGGCTGGAGAAGACACTGAAGGGAAAACTCATTGCAGTTACAACTTCCTCATGAGGGGGAGAGGAGGGGCAGGCACCGACCTCTTCTATGTGGTGACCAGTGACAGGATCCGAGGGAATGACCTGAAGTTATGTCAGGGGAGGGTAAGCTGAATATAATAAAAAGGTTCTTCATGCACACAGAGGTTTGACACTGGAACACATTCCCCTGGGAAGTGGTCACAGCACCAGCCTGACAGAGCTTGAGATGTGTTTGGGCAATACTCTGAGGCACATGAGGTGACTCTTGGGGATAGTGCAGGGCCAGGAGCTGGACTCGATGATCCTTGTTGGTCCCTTTCAACTCAGCTTATTCTATGTTTCTTTGATATATTACTGCAAGGCTTCTTTGAAATCAAGTCACAAAGTGAAAGATTTACTATTTAACATTAGCATTTGGTAGATGTTATTTGGTGTTTTTTGAGCTGTAATGTTTCTGAAAACAAAGAAAAAATATCCTTTTTTCTTTTATGTATATTTTATATAGATATTATTGTTAAAAGTCCGTTTTGAAGTTCTCAAGTTTGATCTAGAGAAGAAGGTATCAAGGAAATAAAGGAAATAGTTAGATGATTTCTTCCTTCTGTCCTCCATGACTTTAAGTCCATGATTTTATGGTAGTTCTCAGGGGAAAGAAAAATCCAACAAGTTTCTATTGTTTATTTCTTTTATTTCCCACAAATATTTGGAATATCAACTTGCAGAACATCAGAACTCAAAATGGAATTTGTTTCAGGCTTTCATGTGCAGCTGTAGGAAAATATAAAAGTAGTATTTTTATTTTAGTAATGCAGTTGAGAGGGAAACTTAGAGGCTACTAGAAACAAGATGACCCATTCACCGTATTTTTAATTTGGTTTTAGACATAGGTATTTTTATATTTTGGAATAATAAGATCATGAGTAGTTGAAAATAGCCTAAAGTAAAACTTAACTCTAAGATTTTTACATGACAGAAAACTCAGTTATTTAAGACATTTCACTCCTGCACTCTTTTAGGCCTCTCTCCTCTCACTTGGAATGGTAATGTCAGTGCCAGAAACAGAGCTGAAGTTAACTAAAGCTTGATTTCACTCACCTGTCACTCCCATGTACTGTCTATAAAATGAATTTTGCTTCATCAATCTTAACAGAGGAAGAAGGTACTGATCAATAACAAATTGGCATAAATATAGTAATAACTTATTCAGATAAAAGCCATTATGTTCATCAAAATACAAAAGCATATCTTTAAACTATTTTCTCAATTATATTTAAAATTATACTTTCTAATTGTTAACTTTTACCCAGCAATATTTCAATTGCCAAGCTGTGAGTTGGGCTATATTCTGCCTCTATTTGCTCCAGATGAAATATTCCTGACTGTAGTGGTTGTTTGAAAACTGGGCAGAAACACCAATTAATGTAATGGGTTTGGTTCATCATCCGAGTCACAGCACCAATTAATGTAGCTGATTGGGTTGAGCACTGGCCAAACACCAGTGTGCCCACTAAAATTATCTTCTCGTTTTCCTCTGTGAGATAAGGTTTCGGAGAAGAGCAAAGTAGGCTCAAAACTTCAAAGGGTACAAAGAAAGCTTTATTAACAGAAATAAAAGAATAATAATAATAATCAGAATAAACCTTTAGAACACTTTTCCTCTCCCTAACTCCTCTTTCCTCTCCCACTGACAACATAAAGAGAAAAAATCTGGGATTTTCAGTCAATTTACCATTTCAAAAGAAATCTTTTTTAATCAGTTCACGTCGAGAGAGTAGTCTCTCCTGCCATGCCATGGAGACCTTTCCACAAAAAACAGTTCTCTTATGGCTTTAATTTCACAGCAAACTAGTTTGCCTGGGAAAAGGAAATCTGTTCACTATGTGAGTCTCTCCCATTGACTTACAGTTTTTCCCACTACTGTTTTTTTTTTTAGGGCCATCTCAGCTTATAGGGGGGAATTTTAAGGATGAGCTGTTCCAGTATACAAGCAAAGGGTCCTTTCTTCTATCTCTATGAGTAAAAGTTTTCTTCTATCCCTGGGGCGAAGGTTCTCTCTCTATTCAAGCTTTTCATCAGATCACTACTTCAGCTTCTGCTTGCTTCATCATGGGTTCCTTTGCTCATAGGCTGCAGTTTGAACACTCCATCCCCCCATTCATTTCATGAATTATAGGGAAACAGTTTGATGGATCATGTCATCCATGGCCTTACACAAGAATTTCAGCCCAGGATAGGGGCATCTCCTTGTTGTCCACCCTCTGGAGGGCTTTGGCTCCTCCTTCTTCACTGGCCTTGGTTTGTCCATGTTGTTTTCCTCACGTGCCTTCTCCTGTCTTTTCCTGACTCAGGAAAGATTGGGGTTTACAGATTTATTTTGTTCTCAAGTGGAATGTTTCAACACTGAAGGGGTTAACAGACAGGCACGCAAAGTCTCGCACTGACTGGGCTCGGATGGCCGCAGCCTCTCCGGCTGCATGGCTGTTTTCCAGCCCTGGTTCCTTTCATCTCCAACCGCAGGGCTGCCTCCTGCACTGACTGCAGAGCCGCCTTTGGTCTCAGCCCCCTCTGGTGACTCGCAGTGCTGGAATAGTGCCCGGCTGGATGGCTTGGTGGCTTGTGTCTGGAACAGGGCCTGGCCCAGCCTGGCCCAGCCCGGCCCAGCCCGGGGCCTAGCAGAGCCAGCCCGGCCTGCTGACCTCAGAGCGAGGCTCAGCAAGGATCAGATTTCAGCAGCCTGCACTGAGGCTTGGCTTGGCCTCAGGCTTCCCTTCCCCTGCCCCATCCCAGCAGCCAGGCCGTGCGGGCTGGTGTGTGCCGGCCTTACCGGGAAGGGGCAGGGAAAGTCTTCCACTCTTATGCAGAAAGTAGGAAGTAAAAGAAAACTTTTCACAGTTTTCTCCTCTCTTAAATATGATTTATATTTATATCCTCTTTTAAATATGATTTTAGCTGGCATGTCCAGCTTCTCTAATTGGTTTAACAGAGTATCAATATTCAGAAAGACCTAGCTATTGGTTCTGTCAGGTGCGAAGGAAGCTGAAATGTTCCTTACAGGGGAAAATCACTTTGTGGCTGATGGATTTTTCCCTTAAGTAAAAACCAAACTATGTCAAACCATGACACTGACAACAATTAAATTACATTTGTCTTAGATGAAAATTAGGATGCAGCTTCTACCTTGCTTAATACAGAGTAATAATACACTTGTATTGACACAGTAGTCCTTGTCTTTTTTGATAGCTCTTCTAGAAGCAAAACAGATTTTAATAAAACTTTTCAAATATGTAAACATAAAGGCACATTACTCATATCCAACTTAGAGAATGGGCAGCATGCTGTAGGCCTAAGGCAGCCCTAAGCACCTTGAAGCTTGAAGTTTCATGCCAAGTTTGCATTACTTCATCATGTAATGGTGATTTTGAAGCCTTCAATGTGCTGTGTCATTGCCACTGTGCCATTTTCCTGAGCTATGACTAAAGCTTGCTTTCATATGATCTTGAATATTAGACTTTAGGAAATTTAAAAGATTAGAAAACAAGTTTGATTCTCATAGATCTTGTGCTGCTTTTTGATTCCAAACTGATTACCAGATATTTACTGAAAAGAGAGTAGATTATTTTTAGATACTTCTTAAAATTTCCTCATGCCATGTTCAACTTTCCTTTTTCTTTCTAAAACAAACAAAAAACATTATCTGTTGGCAATCAGTGGAGACTGAGAAAACACTTATGTCTAGTTTGAGTTTTCTTCTTGTTGCCAAAGGACATAATTCTGAGAAAGGCAAGGAGAAATAGCAGAGACAACTTATGATCATTACTTTTGGAGCAGTAAGAGCTCAGTAGCATGCTGTGAGACCACATGAGCTGGTTCCCCAATATTTTTCTTGTGTTCATAGTCAATGGTAACGTGAAGATAAGGGAAGAGAATTTGTGTAGCGTACCTTGAAGCTGCAGTCATTTGACACAAATGGTCTTGAAAGGTGGACAACTGATGACAAAATTAGTGACTGTTTATATTCTGAGCCCAAAGAGTGAATGTGAAGTGTTATCACTGAAACTGAAGGGAGAACACTATCTTAGAGGATCTCAGAAAGTGCACCAGCCTTTGGTTCAATCGCAATCTTTCCCTTAAAACCAATTTCTTGTACATATTTATGAGAATGTATTTTCCTAACTACAGGGTAGGTGGAATACTTCCATCCAGTCACAAGGCTGCTGAGGAAAACAGTACCATTAGTCTTTTATGCCCTTTACTGGGCTGTCCCACTTTAGGTGAAGAAAGAAAACCAAGGATTTTTTTGTTTGGTTGTTTTTTTTAATAACCTCAGGACATTAATTGGCATGCTGACTCCAGGGAATTCATTGCTCAATTCTTACTGGCTTCATCAGGATCATATGTAATTTGTTGTGAGACCTGACAGCTAAGATATCTACCTGCTGAACTAAAAGATAGGAAAAGTCTAAGGAGAAATATTCAGAAAGCATGAGAAGTGATTAACGAGAGAAGAGATGAGGAGGAAGGGGAAAAGCTAACAGACTGACTATTCTATTCATAAAGGCTAATCTGTGCTTTAGAAATCTAGGTGTGTATGTACTGGAAGGAAAAAGGATGTTTGCTTAAACATAAACTTTTCCATTTGGCCACTTCAATTTTGGAACAATGTGGTCCCAAATGACAAATAAGATGATTAAAAAAAACCCCAAACTTGTGATACTGCTGAGCACTTTATTAAAGAAGCCAAAGTACTGAACAAGAAGAAGCAAGTTCAAATTCAGGACCAGGAAGGAGACTCATCTAGACATCTTTTCCTAAGTCTCCACACAACTTCAGCTTGCTTGCAATAGTGTCTGTATGTACACCAGGAATAAGAGAGAAAGCATGCCTTTAGTTGTCATTATCTAACATGAAAGTACGCTGAGGTTTCATATCTATAAAATGCAATTATTTTTGGAAACTCATAGTGCTGTAAATACTTTTGTGGTAATGTATGTCATTACAAATGCTGAAAAAAGAATTGCTATAGGAAGTTTATAACATCTGCTATCACAACTATTCTGTAACATTTGTGCTTGAAATAGGATGTGCTTCAGCAATTCTAAAAATTAGACAAGGTAGTACACTGATATCCTCTTTCTTAGCAGATTTTTCAGCATAAGCTTCATTTGCAACCTAATGTTATTATTTTAAAATAAATAATTGTTTTGTCATTCTTTATATGTTTCTAATTTTCATAAGACACTTCTTCTGTTCAGAAAATAAACTTTTCTTGTCCTCACGGGACATACAAATAAGCACACTCAGTCTGAGAGTTTTATAATCCTGATGCTTTGTGCATATTTCCTGTGACAAACAAGTTATGGTAAAGTGACAGCAGGGTACTTGCATGACCTTACTGTTTTATACAGGCTATCAGAGAGAGCTACCACAACACAGCCTTGGACATGACTTGGAAATTGTTGCAGTGAATTACTTAAAGTGTTAGACTGTACATGCAGCGTGGTACTAAATAACAGAAGTGAATGTTTCTTCATGTAAGCATTGGGCATTTTACAACAAATTAATCATTAAATTTTTGATAACTGGAAGGCAGTTTATTTTCTTGTATTTGTATCCCTAGGACTTGAAATTCTCCAGTATCCCTAATGAGCTGCACCGAAAAAAACTGAGGCTGACCTTGACAGGATCACAGGAGATGTGTTTAAATAAAAAGTCTGCACCCTGATTTGTTTAAGGAGCGTTTGACTGCAAAAATATACTGAAGAAAAGACAGAAATGAGGGAAAAAGAAAAGAAGTCTGGTTGCATGTGGCAGATATTTTTGGCTTCAAACTGAGACAGTGTCATAATAGGTGTTGTTTCCCAAAGGATGTTATTAGTAAACGCATGTCATAGGCTAGTCTGTCCCCTATAGACATACAAATAGACTCATGACCAAGGAATAATGTGTGTCTATTTTATATCACTTAGAGCAGAGTGAGATTTCAATAACTTTTCAATAACTCAAACAGTTTTAAAGTCATGAAGATATGTCAAGATGTGTTTGTGACAATACGGAAAAAGAGTAACTCAAGTATGTTGAACTATTGAACAGACATCATCATACACTGCAGAGATTTCTGTTTTACTCTGAATGGCCCACCAGGATGCTGAGGTCCTTCTCTACAAAGCTGTTTTCCAGCTGAGTGTCACCAGCATATCCTGGTGCAGGAATTTTTACCTCCCCTTCCTGAACTTGATGAGGTTGCTGTCCACCCAGCCTGTTGAAGCCCCTCTGGATTGCAGCATCTGACTCACTGGTGTGTCAGTCTTGCGCCATGAGCAAACTTGTTGAGATTACACTCTTCCCCACTGCCCAGATCAGCACAGATGATAATAAAGAGGATCACATCCAGTATTGACTGTCAGTTTACACTGGTAACGCCTCCAATTAGATTTTGCTCTGTAGATCATCCCACTCTGGGCTCAGCCATTCAGCCAATTTTCAGTCCACCTTATTGATTGCCCATCCAGGCCACACCTCATCAGCTTCTCTGAGGATATTATGGGAGACAGGTTGAAAGCTTTACCACAGTCAAGGTAGACAATATTGACTGCTGTCTGCTCATCTAGCAAGCCAATCATTTCATTGTAGAAGTATCAGCTTGTTCTCCACACCAAAGTGACTAAAATGAGAATTTATAAACAGTGAGGGAGAAAAGGTACATAATGCAAAGTACAATGCTATTACAAGAAGAACATTTAAACAAGATATTGGAAGAAGTTTTATATTAATAGAAACTCCACTGAGGCTGCCCAATACATATTGCAATCAGGGAGTAAAATTCTCGGCTCTGTCTCAAAAAATAGTCAGGTACTATATTTTCATGTTTATAATCTGCAGATTAAATTTTGTTAGGCATAAAAACATGGCTAGAATTCATAGTGATTGATGCCAACTACCTGAATATTCAGTTAGTGTGATGGAAAATATGCAGCCTCCTCCACACTCCTCTCCATTGCCTCACTGTCTTTTATCCCCCTCAACCTTTTGTTCCTTCTATTTCAATCGCTCCTCTCACTATAATTCTGCTTCTACGTCTTATTTGGGTTATCTTTGCCTTTATTTTTAAATAAAAATCCAGTATAAGGAGTAAAGGTGCAGTGAAGCATTAATCTGTTGCAGAACATGTGACTCAAGGCCATTGAAAGATGCAATATTTTTCATTTTGTTTCACTTTTTCTCTCCTCTTTCAGCGTGATGTGGTTTATCTAAAGACTGTAAGATCACAAATATAAGAGTTAAATGAGATTTTTTGGTTTATACATCATTATTAAAAGTTATTTTAGAAAACTGTTTTTCCCTTACTGTAGTGTGCTATTTATTGAATTATAATCTAATAAAAAATAGCTTGTTATGTTTATAAGTATGCATATTGGTACAGTGGGTAGAAAAAAAGCATCTTGGTTCTGCTTTTTTAAGTTATTGAGCAACCCCAGAACTGTCTGCATAACTCTTTATTACCATGTGGAAAAGCTGAGGGTAATAGCAAAGTCTTCATGTCAGTGAATAAAACCATGATTTCACAAAAAGAAAAACCCAAAACCAAACATAAATTATATAAATTCAGCATAGGAATTTAAAGAGAGAGAGAGAGATGAAAAAAATACAGTAAAGGAAAACAACTTTACATTGCCAGTGGAGAATCATGAAGGTCAAGTGATCTGGCACTGCCTATCTCTGCCTCTGTGTGGTTGTACACCAGCATTTACAAAATGGTGTGAAATGAACTCTGAAAGAAAAATATTTTTTAAAAATGCTTGACATTATTCGTGGAGTAAACAACATTCTACTCCGGGGCGAATTGTATTTTACTACTAAAACTGGATGTATGACAAATGATAACCAAGGTTATTATTTGGTTATTATTATTATTACACATCTGTCTGGGGATCAACCTTGACATGCAAAGAATATCATTCAGCAACTTTCTTGAAATAAATCTTATGCCTGCTGATGTAGTAGTACCTTTTGTGTCCAACTACCTTGTGTCACATGAGGATTATGTCAGAGTGCAGTGAAGGGTATATCTATCAAGGATTGCATGATCCAAAAGCCACTGAAAGCAATAAGATAGTTCCTTTTCACTTCAGTCAGCATTGTATCAGGTATGAGATGGTTACTGCTGCAGCCTGTGGATATCAGCAGGGCTTCAGAATTGTGTGACTTGCATGTGCTGTCAGGTCATGTTGTACTGAACTGAGACACTGGTGGAAAGGAGACATCTCTTTATGCCAATTACACAGCTTAGATGGTTCTAGGGGTTTTTTTGCAGACAAAACACACCGAAGTTCTTACTATGATGCACTGAGGAGCAATGCAAGCTAGTAGAATTAGCATTTTCACATTTTCTCTACACTTAATAAGGAGATAAACTGTAGTCTAGAGCATGAAAAACATAAGTACTTCTGTCTAACAGCAGCACATTTCTATTTGCAAAAGGAAGATTCTTTTTGTAATTGAAAATTTGTTGCTGTGTGAATCTGCCTTTTAAACCATGTTCATAAATGCAAAATTACTGAAAATAATTCCCCACAAATGTATACTTAGGCCGAGTAATTATAATTTATATTTTATTTCTGTAGTTTTACTTATCAGAGAAGGTTTTTGTTTTTTTTTTTCCCAACAGAATCTAAAAACAATCTGCCCAGTGGTTACATGTAATTTTACAATATTTTTTAAGTTGAGCACTCAGTGCTTTATTGTCTCTCTTTAATTATGCTGTAGTCAACAGTGCTGCACATGGTCTTTACTGTATAATCGTCTGATCATTCCCAGAAAATACTGGAGATGTTTCAGCTGCAACCATAGGCTGAGATTTCCAAACCTGGATGTCTGGAGTTAAAGCTTTAAATCCTTATTAAGGCTCATAGATAAATATGACCTAATTTTCATTCCCCTAGGTCCTTCTGTTGATTCATGGCCCCTGAAAGTCTTTGAAAAGCCAGCAAAATTTATGCAGAAGTAACAATACGGATTTAAAAATTAAATTTCAGATGCTTAGCTGTGGCTTAAAAAACTATGTTGCAGTTCCCAATATTATCATGACCATCATTATAACTGTCTTTTGAAGACAGGTCTACTTCTGTTAAAATCAGTGGGACCCGTGCCAGTGCCCAGTTGGGGAAGAATTTGGAATGCTGTAAGGAAAATGTTTAAACATAAAAAATAAGGACTTGAAAACTATGGTACAATTGTGATCCAAGAATGCAGGTAGATAATTTGGGGGAGTTATGTGTTCATAATAAAGCAATAGATATCCCATTAAACTTTTATGTTATCCATTCTTTGGCAGGATGCCAATGTTTATGAATGAGTCTTCAGTGTAATCCCATGTGTTAATAAACACCCTTTTACAATTCAATCTGACAGCTACTCCAAATTCATAGATTGTCCTGCTAGAGGCTTCCAAGGTCATAGTCCTTCAAAGCACTGTTTGTCAAATTGCTCTGACACACCTCCTGCTGGCAAGCCTACTCTCAGGGTGTTAATATTCCATTACAGAGCCACATGACCTTGAAAATTGATTGCAGACCACAATAGAAATGTCAAAAAAGCTCAGGTAGATAAAGGTAACTGGTGATGATGATGGCAGGGAATCTGTTATGAGAGGCAGAAAATGTCTTCAGAAGAAGCAGACATTGCACAGACATTTCCAAAGTCACCCACAGGATGTTTAAAGAGCAATTAAAGTTTGTGGCACAATACGTAAACCATACGTTTTTGTGATATGATGAGTTAAATGTCATGTTGAAACCATGAGATTTATAAGTGGCTGTTAGGACTAGCATGTCTACAGAATTGTACCTGGAGAGAAAATGTTTTCAATGAGATAAAAGAATGTGCTAAAAATAAAATCTTTGGGTTTAAAGTAACCAATGTTATCAGAATAATAGTCCAGTATATCAGACTTGGTTTTATTTTCATAACTACCCATAGACATAACACTTAGGTATGTTTAAGTTAATGAACCATCGAGACACAAGTCAGATCAGAATCAGATGGGGTTTTTTTTGGAATTCAGATACAAAGGATTTCTGAAATTGTAACTGGAATTGAGAAAGCCATTGCATGTAGAAGAAAATACACTTAAAAGTTTGGCAAGTACCTAATAAATATGGCAATTCAAACAAATTTTGAAATATTCTGCATCTGTTTTATGCATCTTAAAATTCATGCTGGTAAACTAAACATGGTCACACAGTTTCTTATTGCTCTAAGACCCTCAGAAGAGATGGTTTTCAGAATTTGAAATGCATGCTGGTTTTCAGCAAGACCTAAAATGAGGCAAGTGAGATCAAAGCAGTAAAGTGAATATTTATGCAGCAAAACACATGTTTAAGAAGTGAGTCATCAGCTAAAACACACCAAATTGCTTGTGGGTATTTTTCATAGTAAAGACATAATCAATATGACAACCCAAGTTAGACCCTGTACTGACAATAACTTCAGAAGTGTCTTTGAACTTTCTTTGTTAGACTATAAAGCACAACATTTGACTTAGCCTGCTCTTCATTACATCAATACAAATACCACAAGAGCTTTAAATCTCATCAGCAGATTTACAATTTTAGTAAAACAAATAAAATTGCAAAAAAAAAAGATTTTTCTGCCTTTTCTTTTTGTTATTTTTTTTAAATAAGCCCAAAGTATAACTAGGTTTCTTCAAAGATGAACCCCCTGACAATCCAATTCCCATTTTAATAATTTATATTCCATAAGTTTTTCTCTCTGTCTTGTCTTTCACTCTTTTTTCTACACCTCACCCCCCAAACTTGGAACCACAGTTTCTTAGATTTGAATGCACACCTGCTAAACTTCTAGGTAAGGAAAGTAACTTTCCATGAGAAAATGTCAGGAAAGTCAGAATCTGAAATTTATTAACCAAGATATGGCAAATGTAAATGTCAGCTTGTGTAACTCTGGGTACTTGAGGTTGCAGTAGATTTTTCAGCTGTCTGGGCAATGAAAAGTGAACTTTTATTTCAATGACAATGAAATAGCACTATACCTGATATGAGAAAGTACTGTAGCTAGAGGGCATATTTCAAGCAAATTGGTTTTTACTTAGCTGTGTCTCAAAGTTTTCACATTAAAAGTAAAGTTCGAATATGCAAAAGATAAAAATGCATATTTTCAATGATTATCATTCATACTTCTCTTATTTGAACAGATAAAGATGAAGAGCTATATGTTAGAATGAGACCATGTTAAATATATTTTAAAATCTTATCTGTTTACTCCTATATACTGCTGACTGAACACTCCAGAACAACTCAGACTCAGGAGTAGTTAATGGACATCAGTAGAGAGGAGAGAAACAGACAGAGAGTAACTTATCTCTGCAAACAGCGCAGAGAGAAACACAGGTATTAAAGTGAACTCTCAATGTTGTAGTTTAAAAACGTCCTGCTGCTTTAACAGAAGAGGAAAAAACCAACCACAAACCACAAAAATCATCTGCAAGAAACCAACCCAAAAGCAGTCAAAGCACAATGAAATATCTATCAGTACTCTATTTTCTAGTCTAAATTCATTGTATGGAGCACTATCTCCATTTACAAAGAAAAAAGGTTTCTTCAGAACAAAACATCCCATTTGTGCAGACATGTTAGTGAGTGTCAGAGCAGGTTTTGATTACAGAAACCTTAGTCTTTCCTCCCATGAAATGTAAAATCTTGTAATGATAGACCAATATAAACTCAGCTGACTGCTCAGAGTTGAATTTCAAATTGATGAAATTACTGTAGTTAAATTTAAAAAAAAAAAGCCCAATCAAAAAACAATGACAACAATGAATGAGGTAGCTATTTTTCTCTCTCACATCATATATTACATTTGATAAATAATGGAGCTGATAACTGTTCATATCCTCACCCACCTTCTTTGTCTCTCATGCATGAGTACATGTACACCATTTACTATTTTGCAAATGCATAGTAGAATTTTCATGGAAAAGCTTTTTCTTTCATGGCTATATTTACTAATTGAAAGTAGAATGATATGAAAAAATATTCAAAATATGATACATCTCATATAAATTAAAAATATATCAGAATATGTGTGCTCCTTTCCTGGTTACTGTCCTTCAGTTACTGCTTTGGATTTCGTTACCACAGTAATGACAGTGATACAACATTAGTTATTAGCCTTTTACTTCTTCGCCATTTACTCACTTTTTATTGCTACTGCCATAATTCTATTTCAACAAAGAGGAAAATTGAAACTAGGAGTGTAGTACTCACTGAAAGATAGAATAGGGCTTGTAAACATCTTTTCCCTTAGCAGAGCTGTGCACTGCAGTTATAACAGTACAAAGGAAACCATCACATAGATAGAGAGCTCCCACCTCTGTGTGCTGAGACATGTGCACAGATGCACAGAAGAAAACACTTCTAAATGAACCTTATAGTAAACGTGGTGGTATTTTTAAAGAGTTCACTTCCTCTGTCAAGGAAATAAATACAGCTTTCAACTCCATTTCCATTTTACTGCTCAATGGAGGAGCTTTTCTGTTAGATAATAATTACATGTGTTCTCAATATTGGATCACAGGAAATAGCTCTAGCTCCTCAGAACTATTCTAAGGTAAACAAATAGATCTTAAGATAAGTGAAGTTATATGTGCTTCAGAATCATCAGTAATGCATTCAGAAATAATTTATTTGTTACAAGACAAATCCTATATTAGGTCATTTAATATTAGTTTTTAAGAAAATTTGTATCTATGACCTACATATAAATTTCTCTTTAAAATAAGAATGCAAACAAACATGCATTTTAAGACAAAGAGTACATATAATAAACATTTCATTTTCAATAGACATTCACTAAAAAATTCTCACAATTAGTTGACTATTCCTATTTTGTGTCTTCGCAAGCCAAGGCAATTATTGTAAGAAATAAGAATCTATAATAAAATAATTCTTCCAGTGCTCATAGTAAATATGGGAGTGTATAATGATAAAATGCTATAGAATTTTCTGGTTAATTGCAATGAAAATGCTACTCATGTGCACTCATTTCAAATGGCCAAGCTTAACACTGTAAGTTAGTAGACTTTTTTGATTGGTATTATTTATTTTTTTAAATAAAGACAGCTTTTTCTTGAGTGTGAAAACTCTGCAACATTTTGACTTCTCATTTGACCCTTCTATTATGTTTTGCAAGACCTGGGGGAAAAAAACAAGAAGACCAGGGGTGTGAAACAATAAGTCCAAAGCCAGTTAATAGCTTTTAATTAATTGCACTTTACTGCCTAGACTGGCATCATAGTTGAGACTAAATGTTTCTACATCCATGGTTAAGAATTAGACTCAGAATGGAGCCAGGCTGAAGGCAAGTTAGCAATTGAGATGTCTGAAATGAGCATTGAAACCCAAATCTACTCTCATCGATGACTATGTTTGAAGTAATTGACTAAGTATCAGAAGTATGGACAATCCTTTATTCCTTTTCTTATAGATTTTCCCTCATACAATAAAGAATCTAAATATTTTTAGATAATTCATATTTTCTTGTCTAGACCAGAGAAAATGTGATTTTTTAGCTTAGTGTCTTCTGCATTTATGTAGAAGATTCTAGGCTCCTGCATTTACTTTGGAATTTCTTCTGTGATGTACACACATTTGATGACGTACACACATTTGATGACATACACAAACAGGATTGTATCAGGGATCACAATCTCCAGAGTTAAATATCCCAGGATTTACACTTCTGACAATGTAAAGGGCTTGATCAATTTTACGTCATCTGTTTTCTTTGTTGCACAATTTTGTCAGGAGTTGGGTGCTTCATATATTTAAAATATACTTGGTAAGTAGATCAATCTTCCAGAAAATAAAATTAATTTCTGGTGGTTTTCATAGAATTTATTAAACTGAGAAAGATGCTGGTCCTCAATGCCTGATTTGAAAACTTGCTTTAGACCTGAGACAATTATTTAAAAGGAGAATTATATCACCATATTGCTAGAAGAGGCCATCATTCCATGTGGATGGACGTCACGGTACTGAAATGCTGAGGAGCAGCTCAGCCCCCACAGTGGCATTAAACAAAAGTGCACTGCATTCCTTCACCTTTAGTAGGCTAAGGTGCAGATTGCCAAGCTTTTAAGACAGCAGGTTTAAATATAGGCAGCTCAATTCCACCTACATGCTATTTTTGGTGTTGAAGTCCTTGGTCAGATTTAGCTCTCGGTTTCTGGTGGAACTGAGATTACATTAATTGCAAACCTTTTAATCTTAATTAGGGTTCATGTCTGAAGAAAAAGAGTATCTGCCTATATTTAAATTAAAGCTCAAAAAATAGAAATAGTTTCCAACATGGGGGAAAA
>VYXF01006157.1:1277976-1383358 GCA_013397295.1 Polioptila caerulea | reverse complement strand
AAAAAAAAGGAGTAGAAAAAAGAAGAGAAAATGAGGAACAATCTGAAGCTTTTAATCAGAGGAAAAACTGGAGGCTGATTTAAGATGTTAAAGAGACTTAGGGCAAGAAGCCAAAAACAAGACTGTCAAATAACTTTTATGACTGGGTTTTTCTGAGAAATTGTTGTTTTCAGATGCACTTTATTTTTGAGCATTCTGACAATAAAATTACATGAGGAACTGCTTCCTTCCTGAGACCTATTTATCAAATTATTATTGTCAATGCAGCCATCTCATATCCATCAGATTACTCTCTACTTATTAAAATTCTACAAGCAATTAATAAATAGGAAGTTTGCATAACATTTTATAAAATGATTGGAAATAGCTATTAACACTGCTTATATAAGAAAGCTATTTTTAGGCATCATCTCTGGCACTATTTTGTTTATTCATAAATAGAAAACTCTAAAAAATAATGACAATATTACTTTTGTTGAATTTTTGGAGAGAAATAGTAAATAGTGATAGCAGAGAAAATATATTTCTGGAATTTAGCTAAATTTCAGAACAATTATATTCAAAATTTTAATGTAAAAAATTAAAGATTAAAAGATTATCACAAAATACTTAGGCTTTATGGAACTTGATTGCTAAACAATATACCTTTTTCATTCCTACAATAAACTCTCTTTTTTTTTTTTTTGGTTCAAATTCATAGTCAAAACCAAAATGTTTAATTCTATTATTAAATATAAATTTTATTTCTAAATTTTTATTATTTTTATTTTCCATGTTCCAGTTAGATAATTTCACTTAAATTGTCCCATTGCATTTTGTGGTGCACTTTTAATATTGAACCTTACTGTCTTGCCTTTTGTCCCATTACAAAATATAAAATTACCTAGAAAATAATAACTTCTAAGAGAAGAAAAAAGAAAAGTTCAGTTCAGTAAGATCAGAGGTACACTTACAGGAGGCAGGAGAAGAAGTAAGGTATTACAAAAATGGTTTACAAAACTGAAATTGTGCTGCCATTTAGTGCATAGATTAAAATTAAGCCAAACATAGTCCTCTAACAACTTGGGATTGGGCAGTATTGCTGGTTACTGACTCAAAAAATTGTTTCTGCACTTTCTATGTGTACAGGAGAAAATGAAAGGTTCGAAATATTTGCAGACTCAGTCTTAAACTAGTTAAACCTAACTGACAGCTGAAACTTCTGTAACATATTAAGTGTACATAGTCACGATATGTGAAGGAAACCTTGAGGAGTGGAATCAGAAACCTGGACACAGAAGAAGCAAAGTGAGAAAACATATGCTCCTGAATAAGAAATGAGGTAACATAGTTGCCACTTAATACATATTCAGGACTTTTTCTAAAGCAAAAATGGGAATTAGGGTTTCCTGCCTTGTACTGTGTGCATACTCTGTGAACGTGAATGGACAAAAGGTTTAAAAAACCCTTTGGCATGATGCAGAAGTCCATTAATGAAAAATTTCAAGTTCTTTTCAAAGAATATTTCAAAATATCTATAAAGAACTGGCATGAAACTTTCCAGAAAGATCATAAGTATTCAAATTCATGAAACTATTTCACATCCCAGCAGTTTTAATTCCACTGCTGACATAAAGACAGTGACCTTGGAAGCCAATTTCTGAAAGTATTGACTATCTGAGATTGAAAATAATAACAAAAAAAAAAATTAAAATTTACAGACTTAATTATCAGTCTAATCACATCCAACACAATTCACACTCGATTCACTTTAATCAACATCTATGTTATACATCATATGAGAAGGTTTCTTTGCTCCATTTCCTGGCCTGCATTCTAAAAGCCAGCAAAAATTTAGTTTTATAGATCTTAGGGGATCTAAAGCTGGTTTAGAGGTGTTGCCCACATAATTAATTTGCTCTGAGCAGCTCTAGCTTGTCAGAGAGCTCAGCAGCTTCCCCTGAAGAATACTTTCTCAGCACAAAGTTTACAGAGACTCCTATGGTATTTGTGCATTCAGCACTGCAATCACAGCAATCCAAAAATCACTTGTATGTAAGGTGGGTGCTGGTTCATGTGGGCAGGTGTGTACTGATTTGCTGGAGTGGCACTTTTTAGTGTTGTAGTGGCTGGCTTTTCATCATTTGACTGCCTAGGCTGCACAGAATTATACATTTTTTCTTGGATGTCATGTCATTACTTTTTTCCCCAATTATTCACTAATCTATGAATATAGCAACAGCAAAAAAAAAAAATTACATTTAATTTGATTATTTAAAAAGAAATTAAGGAATTAATACATAAATCTGGAAACTTTCCAAATAATAATGTATGTCTAGGATATCTTAGAATGGAACCTTCAGAGCCCTCTATGTTTTAAGTGAAAAAAGGCCATAACTAAACGGATTTTAATTTCTCCATTGTGGATTAAGACCAATTCATAAAATGTCACCAAGGACTACAACTATGCTCACTCACAGCATTTGTTACTAGCAGTACTGAAGCAATTTTATCATGTTTCCCACTTAGGAAAACAGGTGACACTCATCTTGGCTGAAGGAATTGGTGTATTCTTGGCTTTACTTCAAGTGTTCTTTCCATTATATGGCAGCTGATTCATCACAGACGAATCCCAGCCATATACCTGAAATTCAAATTGAATTTATTGTTATATTGGCCATTTTTTTCCAGGCTTGAAATAAATTTCCAGTTTTTTATTTGAAACATGAGAGTACTAATTATATTACATTATTTCAGCCATTCTATAATTAATGAACTTTCAATTGATTTTTTTTTTTTTCCAGCATTATTAGAGGCAGCCAAAATTGCCTCTTCCTACTTCAATTTGCTCTTTTCCCAGTTTTGGTATTGGGTAGTTATCAACTCTTTGAAGAGTTGCTCCAGCTGTAGCTTTTGTCGAAATGTACGAGCTGAAGATAATTGCCATTTTTTATATAGTTTTTTTTTTTAATAATGTCTCTGTCTTGCCAAAATTTGCACACATTTCCTGTTATACATAGAACTCTTTTATCCAAGCTAGAGGACAGACAATCTTGCCTATAAAAGGAAGTTTTAATATTCTGAGCAGAGGGGATACCTTGAGATTCACTCTGATCTCCAAGATTTTTCTTAGATACATATCAGTCTAGATTCTTTTAAAATAACATAATGGAGAGTGGAGGTTGGGGCATTTTTACAGAATATGGACTTTTGCTTTTATTTTTCTTACGCTGGCTTTATCATTGTGCTGTTTCAGGGAGAAGTATCCGAATGTTGGAGTTTGTGGTGCCAAAGGTTTATCTGTGGTAAATTCCCAGAGAAGATTAAATCTTTTGATATCAATTATCCAAGCTTTATCAGAGAACATAATAAATCTTTATGAAAAGGAAAAATGGGCTTTTTTAATTCCTCTGGAAGCATGTAAACAAATTAGAAAATTCAAAGCAAAATTCCTCAGACACTACTGAATCCCTGCTGATAGCAAGTAAAGTATATCAAAATCTAATGCAATCCTCTTTCACTACTCCTCCAGGAAGAAATGGAGTTTTCAAAAGCTTAGTTTGAGTCAAAAGTCCAGTTCAATGGTTCATGACCTTTTTAACAAACCTGGACTGAGTTTTGGGTTTATATTGGGAGAGTTAAATGCTTCATTTTTTGAGTTATTGTAATCCTCATGACATGCATATTTTGATCATTTTGCAACCTTCTTTCTTTTTGGTTTCTAGTCCTGTGAAGTATTTAGAGTCATCTTTGTACAAAATTTTCACATAGCCATTTCTACTTTTTGCATTTCTACCTATGGAACCTGTTACACAGTTCAAAGCTGAGATGTTCCAGAAAATGCCTGTTCAATGATCAGTAGACAACTACCCAGCAGCAAAGACAAAATATTGTGAAATTTAGTATTCAGTGCAGCTCAGACTTTCTGCATTCAGCATTTGCCACTGCAAAATGTCCAGCTCAGAATCACACATATTCAAGACTATAAATCTTAAAAAACCCTCTTTTATTCTTTTTAATTTTTTATTTATACTCTTTGGTATAAATCTGTGACAAGCTGAAGATAGCTATTTGTGCCAATAAAGTGTATTTTGTGCTGCTAAGTAATCAGCTCTACTTTGCCCATGTAGATTTTAACACCTGTTTTTCTCACTCTCCAAAGGTGAGTCTTTTAGAAACTATCAAGTTTTGCAGCCCAAGAGAGGCAAGGCTGTTGCAACTTGAGAATTTTATGTCCAGTCAGCAGTGAGGTTGAGCCTGGATTTTAAATAGATATACTCTCTCTCTCTCTCCCTCCCTCTGTATGTATTTTAATGGTTCAATACATATAGATCAGTATGGATATAAACCATCCCAACTCAAATACAACAAGCACAAATGGCCTGATCCTGTTCCCCTCCTGGCTGATCAAGGAAAAAACATCAGTGGAAATCATACACATATATAAACAGTAGTTGCCTCTGCATCCTTGGACAGTGCATGGCCAGCACATCCACACATGAACTCCTAATGTTTACAACCCCACTCCAGTTGTTGATAACCAGACATAAACACAAAACCCTGGTCACATGGATGCAGACACACATGACCTCTTAATTTCCTCCAGTAACAAACCTTAGACAGTTTATCTCTAGCTGGCCCGTGGGTCTCCACATTTCCCCCTTTGCCTCATGCCCAAACATGCACTCTGCATGAATGGAACTCACGAGTAGGTGGTTTAGATCTCTGGCCTTGCTCATAGCCCTCCCTGAGGTCCCTTAATCTCAGCAGCTGGATGGGACCAACTGTCTCTCAAGTAGTCAGCCTCTGAACTCTCCTGTATTTGAGTAAATTTATGGCACCTCTGATATCTGATTCCCATCCTATAGATTCCACTCATTATCTAGTGATAATCCAACCCCTGAAGTTCTCTGGGAAACTGCAGGCACATACGTGCACGCACGCTGTAGTGTACATATGTTCCTGTCTCTTCTGCTTCTGTCACCACAGACACAAGGACCCTCTGACAACTCCAGCTACTGCACTCAGACTTCCACATGGGCACATGCATGCCCAATAGAGCCCTCACTCAGGAAAGTAGATAGAAAGGCAATTTATTTGGAATAGAGAATTGACCTCATTGACCAGGAACAGGCCAGGTCTAGAAAAGCATAGATCCTCTTCTCACAAAGGCCAGCCCATTTTATCTCCTTATCCTTATATTTTCCTCTTTTCTAACCACCTTGATCCCTCCTTTGCCCCACCTTTGGCTCCTTTCCTAAACATTTCATTATCTTATGCAGTCCCAAACACTCTTTCTTGGCACAGTGAGTGCCATCTCCCAGACCAAGGGGCTGCCCCTGTGGGCTCAGTGCTGACACTTGCCAAGCCCATAGATATAGAGCTCATAATGCTTTCCAGAGATAGCCCAGGGGAGAATGGAGCAGGGGCTCATGTCTCTGACTCAGGGTTAAGAGATTTTTCTGGGCAAAATTAGCATTTAATCATGTAGGCTAACAGAATACACTGAGGGGAATTTGTTGTGATCTCCTGGTTCAATAAAAAAAAAATATATATATATTAGTTAAATTGCATGATCACTTCATTTTCTCTTTGTGGAGAAATCAATGAGTAGACTGAAGATAAAGCTCCTATCATGATGGTGACTTCTATAGACTCATTACTAGCAGTAAAACAAAGGTTTTTTAGAGGAATGTCTGCAACAGTATTGGTTGAGTATTGGCTGATTAACTCAACCAAAATTACTAAGTTTCTGTGAAAAATTTTTGAAAATTAACCTATATTTTGTAACAATATTTTTGAGCCCAGCTTCCAAAATATCAGTTGTTAAAGGACTCTAGGTCTGCATTAAACAGATTATACACAAAAAAGAGCAGAGTTCTATGATGCATTGGAATGTTTCACTTTTATACAGACTCTTAGTCAATGAGGATAATTGAAATTAATTGAATAGAATTTACTTCACTGACAACTACATGTCTTACTGGACGGAAAGGAAACCACTCTGAGATATTTTAGTTATATTACACTTCTGATAGATAATATTCTGAAAGGTGGAGTAAAAGAAAAATCTTCAAAGATTTATTTTATCAAGTCAGTTCATAAAACTTACTCAAAAATGAGTAACAGATTTCTCTCAGATTGCAAAACATGATAGGATATGGTCTCCCAGAATTATTCAATTCAGTGAAGATTTTGTGGGAAAAAATATGTTAACAAATATGAAAAGCAGATTAAATTAATGTGCAATCATATTGTTCAGAAAAATAGCTTATACTGTAGTGGGTAAAGACATTACATATGTTTTAAAATTGAAGTAATTACAGCAAAAACTTTTCCTGGGATATATTAAGACAAGTGTCACATGTAGGAATCTGTGAATATATGTTCAGTGCCTTTGGTATCAATGGGTTTGACCCCTTAGTTTAAAAAAAAGACAGATAATTGACTTATAATTTCAGTGGACTTATAAGAGTGGGAAAAAGTTCTGAAAGTAAGATTTCTTCAAAACCAAAATGAAGAAGTGGTTTAGGCTGGAGAAGATAATATTAGGATATATGAAAATGTTAGTACTCCAAATGAAAACAGTGTTCCTTTAAGAGTATCTTCTGCTCAGTGTTTAATCTTGTTTACAAGAATCAAGTGGTAGAAAAGGAAATTGAAATCACATATTAGAGATAAAAAACCCACAAAAAAAAAAAAAAACCCAAATCAAACAAAAAAAAAACAAAACAAAAAAAAACCAAACAAAAAACCAACAACAAAACAAAAAAAAACCTAAAATAAGTGAGTTGTAGAATTCCTGTTACTGAAGGTTTTCTGGGAACAGTGTAGCAAATGATTCATAAACATTCCAAGTGTCACCCTAGAAAAAGGTAATAGACTAAAGTCTATGGACAAGCTCTTCCAATTGCATGCATATAAGATTTCTGATCTACAACATCTGTCTTGTTGCACCATTTTTATTCCCAATTGCAATGTGTTTGCAATTTGATTAAATAGATACATGCTCATTCAGTAAATGCTTGAAACAAGCAAAAAATAAGTCATAGCCTGATATTAAAATAATATTTAATGATAAAGCAAGTTTTACTCATCTTTCTTCTATTTTTACTTGTAGTACAGGTGATTTAATTGTGGGCTATAAAATCTCCCTCATAAGTCTCTTAAATTAAAAAATGAAAGGCTTGAAATTATCTGGTTTAAGCATTTTAGGGAGTGGGACCAAGGAGTGGCTTTGCTTTTTTAAGACCCATTTTCCAAGAATGTAATCTTTACCTTAAATGTTTTCTCTGGTATCTCTGGTGATTTACCTATTACTTTCCTGGGGCACAAGGGAAATGAAGAACAGGTGTCCAAAAGTTATACTAAGGTAAATATTACATGTAGCTTTTTAGTGTACCTGAGCAAACAAATCTCAACACGGTATGTTCCTTGATTTTCTGAGAGCAGTTCATAGACATTTCAGATATATTATTTATTCAGGGGAATTTGAGTAATTCAAGATTTGATGTTAGAATTTGTCTCAGTTATTTCAAAAGAAGATATTCTATCTATATATACCTATATATATAGGCTTAGAAATTCACACAAACTTCATTACTTTAATAAGTCTAATTGTATAATTCCTAGCTTTTAAATGAATGACAACAGCACAAATCAATTTGTTAAATAATAATTCGCTTAACCTCAGTTCCACTTGTTGAGAAGTATTTGATGTAATGATGGTAAAAAAACATATAAAAACAAAATTGGTCATGACAGAATATGAGGTATTCAAAACTGGGCTTGGAATATGCATATTTCTTTGCTAAGCATTTTTATTCCATTTTATTTCACTGCTGATGAGTTAGTAAACTATTATATACCTCTGGCTGGAACTTGTTCCACATTCTTTTGTCTTTTACCAGCAGAGCAGACATGACAGTTATAGTCAACAAAATGGAAAAAAACCCAACCAAACAAACATTTTGAAGGTTGAAAATGTTATTTTTTCTTATTTGTCTCTTTTTTCAGTTTTGCCTTTTTTTTGTATCTCAAGAAGCAGACTTGCTGAGTCAAAGAAAGCTCCTTGCCACAAGACATAAATAATTCCTGTCCCGGAGGATAACCAGAGAAGGGGAAATTACTCATTTCTAGTCTCCAATATCCACTCTCACAGCAGTGTCTATGACTCCTATGCTTCTCATTCTTGCTGAGGTATTTTATATGCATGGTTCTCTCTAGCACAATATTTTAGCATAGAAAGACTTCTGATACTATGGGATTCTAGCATCTCTCTTATAAACTGCAGAAGTGCTGTTGTTCTGTACCATAGCACAGGGAATTGAAACACAAAGAAGCAGTTTCACCTCAGATCCCAAGGCCACATCAGTGCCAGATCTGGGAGCTGGGGTTTAGGAGAAAATTCTAAGGGTTCAAAGGGTTGCAAAGCTCAGGTTTGCAAAGTTATGTGGCTCAAGTTCCTTGTGTTCCCCATTAAACAGAAGAACTCAGTCACGATCCAGAATCCTTAGGCCTGTGTTTCTTTCCTCAGAATTAGCTCACAAAGTCCAAACTGGAGTAAAAATGTAAATTGCTTTGCCAACAGATGGAGAATTTTTGATGATTAAAAGCATGAGAAATATTGACAATATGGAGATAGAGCTTATGGTACAGGCAGTGTCTAAATCTAAAAAATCAGCCTGTGGCATAACCATCAAATCCATTTTACAGAATAAAAAATTTCCTGAAGAAAATCTTTCCAGGCTGGGAAAAGTCATTGATCCTTAGTAAGGGATTCAAGACAAGCAGTGACATGTTTGAATTAAACTCTTAATGAATTTGAATTTCATTCCTAAGTATGGGTTAAATTCTTGGCTATCCTTGTTCAACAGTAGTTTTATTCTTGAGGCAAATGGAGAATAAATCCTTAACTTGTCACTATACCTTGTTTTAGGTCCCTCCAAGAACAAGCAAGTTCTTTCACTTGCTTGCCTATGGAAGAAGCAAAGGCTTGTATACACATCAGGCTTAATAAAGAAAAGGGGTTGCATTATCCCATGTTTCTATTCTTGAATAATCCCATGATTTCTATTCTTGAATTAATGAAGTATTTTTCTGAAGAATGAGAAAACATTATAGGGGATATTTAATAATGTCTTGGAAGAAAGTGAATAGAAAAATGCAACTGGCATATGAGGATGGTGACAATTTTTAATGGTGTTAGGCAAACACTTCAAGTAATATTTTTTCATGTAATTGTAAACCTAACATTTCCTATAAGCTGTTAAGACAACCACTCTGTGTTGATATACTTTGACTAGAATGTATTTCTCTCCTTTTTTTTTGAGTCTTAAACAATGATAGGTACATTTGTTCAGCAAAAAAGCTTTGATGTGAAGTGCTGCAACACTTGTGGGCATATGAGTTTTATTTGGATGATATTTGGAGAATCTATAGTTCTTCACAAACTATTAAACTTACTAGTAACTGGGAGAAAATTTCTGGGGGAAATTTGTTCCTCATTAATATTTTTAAAGGGAAAATAATGGTTATTTTACAAGATTGTTGACACTAAAATCAGTATCATTCACGGATTAAAACCTCACAGTGAAGGCTACTGTAGAGTCTATTCCAAGGCCATTCACTGAACTGTTGATTTTAGTGAGTCAGGTTCCTAAAATTTTTTTTTTCTTTTTTCAAAGACACTTGCCCCTCAAAAACCTCTTGTATAGAAGTATAAGTGGAACATTCAGCATTTATTCCTAGCTTGTTTTATATTTCTTGGGGGACTGATAATTATCAGCAGAACATCATAAAAGTTATAAATTTTCACCCAAAGTCCTGCTTTTAGATTTATAGAATATTTCCAATATAGAATATGAAGCTATAAAAATAAGGTATTTTAACTTAAGTTTCAATTAATTTTGAAGAATCTTTTCAGAATGAGTTATGATATTGACCTGTGCTGCATCATATGACAGAAATTGAGCTGGGGGAGAATACTTTAGGCTATAGGAGCTGAGTATTTTGTTTTATTTTGTTTATTTTGTTTGGTTTTTGAAGGGCTAAAAGGTAGAAACATCCTGTAATTCAAGCCAAAAAATAAAAATAACTAGTTGAGAAAAACAAACCAATTTTGTGAAATTACAAAGATCTTGATTATAGTGTTCCATCTGTGTTGATTTCACTATGAAGTCCACATGTATTTTTGTTAAGGTATTTGCCAGGGAGATAATCAAGTTAAGCTGCTCAATCATAAGAAAGCTACTATATATCCCTACTCATACTTCCTTCAAACATGAGACACACATTCTTCACTGGAGTCATGCTGCTGATTACAGCCTGAAATCACTTTTAAATTAAGGTTTATTGGATCAAGGTTGTGGGCTTTCTGTTGTTGCTCTTTCTGTTTTTGGTTTATTAGTTTGTTGTTTTTTTTATTCCAAAGGAAGTTCACTTGACTTTGGTGGTGTGTCATTGCTTTGGGAAATAGGGTTGTTGAAAACAAAGTTCTTGATAAGGATCTGGATTCTTGTCATACAGGGGTGTTTTGCATATTTTTATGGTTTTTGCTACATTCTCAACTGGTGACAAAATTTTTGTTGATCTAAATAGAGTAATATAATATTTATAACACCTTAAGAGCTTGATATTTAAATGCAGAGTTCCCCCAAAATATAATTTTTTGAACAGCAAGAATAAGCAATCTTCTCAAGCTTACAGATTAAGAGTCTACTAAACTCTAGCAATCTGAACAAGTAAGATTTTCTAGAAGTACATATTAAAACAGAAAAATACAACATGCTTTACATATCAGCTAAGCATTGCTGTTATCATGATGGTAGTGCCTTACATTCTAGTAAAAGTGAAAAATAATTTTTATGATGTATTAAATCCAAAGATTATGAGTCTAAAAACATTACTTGTAGGGGGATATAAAAGAAAACAAAGCATTGTCATATCATTTCAAATTTAGGATTGACTTGCCACAAACAAACCAAACTGAGCATTTGATTTAAATGGAACAAGTCAGATGTCTCAAATATAAAATCGACCTTGTCATTCAACATGAAATACATTTTACAAAACCAACTGAGCTCCCTTATACTTACCTATGATTAAAATACCCAGAAAGGGATTGTCAGCATTCAAAACTGCTGAGGATTTATAGGTATGGGAGGATAAATATTTTCCAAGTATCTCAGATATTCTGATCTCTGAAAATTCTCTAGAGCTGTCTTTTAGTATTTATACTTTAGTCAGAATCTCATTTATAGTTCTAAAAAAAATGTTTACATTTGATAGTTTGTTTTTTTGTCACAAACATGGCTTTAGAAGAAGTAAAAGTAAAAATGTTAGTTAGACAAAGGAAAGATACCCTTTGAAAAGAAGCAGAAGTTAAATTTGAAGTGGAAAAACACCTTCCTTTTTATGTCCAATGGAAAAATGCACTTAAATTCTGCATTGATTTATTTTATTCATGTTACACCAATCATTTTGAGTTTAGGAATAAACCTAATTGAAAATCCCAATATTTACAGAACTGTATTTAAAATTACAGCTTATACTGAACAGAGTTATACACATCACCCCTCTGGGAAACTGATTCAAAGCCCAAGACTCATAGAATGTCCTGAGTTGGAAGGGACCCATGAGGATCAGCTAAGTACAACTCCTGGTCCTGCACAGGACTCCTCAAGAATCACACCACGTTCCTGACAACATTGTCCAAACACTTCTTGAATTTTGTCAGGCTTTGTGCTGTGACCACTTCCCTGGGGAGCTGTTCCAGTGCCCAACCACCCTCTAGGTGAAGAACTTTTTCCTAATATCGAATTTACCCTCTTAATAATTTTACTAAATTATTTATTAAATAAATATTTAATAAATTTATTATTATTTATTAAATATTTATATTTAATAATATTTATGCAAAATGCTAAATATTATTAAATATATTGATGAATATAGAATAAAGTTATTACAATTAATTCTATTAATTAAAATTAAAATTAATATTATTATTAAATATATTAATTATAAAAATATCTGAAGAAAACTCAAAACATAAACATAGTGAGGGAAAAAAAGAAAAAGAAGAAAATTTTTTCACTGCTATTGAAAACAATAACCTGTAACAATTGCCTATAAAATTAATTTCCTTTTGGATTACTGTAAAGGATGGATGAGATATTGAGCAGGCTGAGGTAATAATCAACTTCTCTGCCTTTGTCTTCACCATGAAATACTCCAGCCATACATCCTCAGTCACAGAAGGCATGGCAATGAAGGGGAGCAAAAAGGACTCTGGCTGTAGAAGACAATCAGATTCAAGGCCATCTAAGGAACCTGAGGGTGCACAAGGCCATGGGACCTAATGAGATGCATCCATGGGTCCTGAGGGAACTATTGTAGAAAGTGGCTGTACCACAATCAATCACTTTTTAGAAATCATGGCAGTTCACTGAAGTTCCCACTGATTGGAAAAGGGGAAGCATAACTCAGGAAGGACATCAATATTTTGGAGTGAGTCCAGAGAAAGGACATAAAGATGATCAGAGGGCTGAAACCCCTCTCCCATGAGGACAAGCTGGCAGTTGGGTTTAGCCTGGAGAAAGGGAGGCTCTGGGGAGACCTTACAGCACATTCCAGTGCCTAAAGAGATCCTGCAGTAGAGCTGGAGAGGGACTTTTGACAAGGACATGGAGTGATGGAACAGAGGGGAATGGCTCCAAACTGAGAGAGGATAGATTTAGATTAAATGTTAGGAAGAATTTTTTACTGTAGTGAGGCACAGGAACAGGTTGCCCAAGAAGGTTATCTTTGCTCAATCCCTCTAATGTTCACAGTCAGGTTGGGTGGGGCTCTGAGCAACCTGATTTAGTGGTGATATCCTCGTCCATGGCAGGGGAGTTGGAATTAGATGATCTTTAATGTCCCTTCCAACCCAACCATACTATGAGTCAAGGACGCAAGGTATGTTTCTTTCTCTCTAAAAAGTATACTGACTAATATAACTTTTTAAGGTTAAAAATTGTGTCAGCAATTCTTTTCATAAATATTTTTTGCAGGAAATATGATTTTGATTTTTTTTTAATTTACAAAATAGCTTTGAAAATTACGAAGTGTTTTAGGGCTGCAATGATGAAGGGCCTGTGGAGTTCATCATAGTCACAGAAGCAACTTGGAAACTGTGTCATGGTGTGAATGTAAAGGAATATAGTTTTCTACTGTTTGGTCTTAGAGTTTATATGAAATGGTCAAATACATGAGAAAAAGTGATAGTATTTTTTTTACAAAGTAAGCACTTGTTGAAAAATTGTTTTCTTTTGAGTAAAAACAAGAAAACAAGAAAAATGGAACATGGTAATAAAGGAATTTCACGAATGTTTGTACATCTTTATCTGTGGAAAAATGTATCAAAAGTTAGGAAGATAAAAGATAGTGGTTCTTTGAGTAATTTTCTGTGCCAGAAATGTTTTATTTTCCCTCTGTCACTGTTGTTGACATTTGCTTTTGAGTAAAAATGTTCTTTCTCTTTCCACTTTAATGTTATTCTTTATTCTTCAACAAAATCAAAATACTACATTTATGGTATAGTAGTCTACTGCTTGGAAATAAGTCAACTGTCAAAATGTCAACATGATGAATTCATTGTAGGATCACAGAGAAAGATCATGTGGGTGTGTGAGGAAGAACAAAACCCTGATAATTAACAGAGAGTAGAAAAAGTATTAAAACTTTTGAGCAGTTAATGGCTCTAATTTCAAGGAATGTAAATGTAAAGCATTCCCCACAGCATGAAGGCAAGTGTGCATTGAAAAACATTTCTGATGCTCTACACAGCAAGGCACTTGGAGTTCATCCAGAAGCAGAATCACTGCTCTGGGCTGTTGTACTGCTGCTTTTACTTTTGTTCATTGGCACTTGACACTTGCCGCTCTGAGTCTTTAGTCTACATTGCCAGAAGAAATGCTTCCCAACTGCTCTGTGACTGAATATGCTCTGTCAGAATGGAAGCTGCCTATGGATTTAAGAATAGCCTGTAATTCCAATTTCCACAGGGCTGAAGCAAACTTTAGATTTGAGAAATCAGGATACCTTGATGGACTTGGAACAGAGTGGCTGGAAAGCTGCCCAGCAGACAAGGACCTGGGGATGCTGGTCAGCCACTGGCTGAACAGGAGCCAGCATGTGCTGAGGTGGCCAAGGATGCCAGCACCTGGCTTAGGAGAAGTGGCTGGGGGAGCTGGGGTTGTTCAGCCTGGATAAAGGAAGCTGAGGTAAGACCTTTCCACTCTCTACAACTTACTGAAAGGAGGTTGTAGTCAGATGGGACTTACTCTCTCCTCCTAAGTAACAGGTGATAGGACAAGATGAAATGGCCTGTGGGGAGGATTAGACTGGATATTAGGAAAGAATTTCTTCCTTGAAAGGATTGTCAGGCGTTGGAACAGTCTGCCCAGGGAAGTGGTAGAGTCACAACCCCTGGAGATACTTAAAAGACATATGGAGATGTGATTTAATGATAGACTTGGCAGGACTACATTTGCAGCTGGACTTGATCATAAAGGTATTTTTCAACCTAAATGATTCTATTATTTTATGAATCTATAAGATATATTGTATATATAAAATATGTAATGTGTAATATGTTATATATTACAGTATATATTAAAAGATTCCTTTTCATTCCTCTTCAGGAGTCATCATCAAGTACAGGCCTTTTCCCTAAACTCTTTGCATCCATCCTATGCACATGATATTAACACAACCTATAGGAATTAAAGAAGAACAAAGATGTTCAGCAAGAGTGCACAGCTTATTTGCTTTACCAGTCTGATCTGGAAAACTGAAACTGTGAAATATGACAGGGGGATTTTTTTTTCCTGCTAATAGAGATAAACTATTTTCATCTCATCTGTTCACTTGATGAACTTAAAATTTTCCAAAACCTTTACTTTTCATTCTCCTAACATTTCATTTAAGATTTTACTCCCAATCTAGGAAATATTAATGCATAAATCTGATTTCATATGGAAGGAAAATAATTGCATGTTCAGATACTTTTGCAGATTCAGGATTCATTTGTTGAACAAGCTAATAAATGAAAATCAATACTGCAGGAACAGAAAAAGAAGGACAACTAGATGGATGCTGAAAACAGGTGGCATGAAATAAAAAGGAGGGCCTAATTTTTTTTCTGTTTTTCTTGTACACAAATCTCATCTCATGCTCTTTGTATTAAGCACATTTCAGTAAGCTTAAGATGGGAAAAGGAGCGTCCACAAGTAATTTCCAAAGTGAATACTTTGCTAATGCTTTCTAAAATTCTCCTCCAAATTTTTAACAGGAATATAAAAAGACTTGTGCTATCTCTAAGAATCAGGGGGATTTAAAATGATGCACTGCTTTGTGGTTTTTGGTTTTATTTTTTATTTTTCTTAGTTGTCATCAAGTACAGAGGCTGCCTAGAACTGGCGTCTGTTTCTGTGAGTTAGACAAAGCCTCCCCAGTTACAGGCATCTTCTGTGAGTGAACAACTTGTGAAGATAGATGAACTCCCAGGAGCTGTGTAGCTGCACAGGCAAGTTTGACCCAGAAATCACAACCTTTACAGTGTTTTGTAAAATATAAGGAATATTCTTAAACACTTGGGCACACTGAAACTAAGAATCCTGCAAAAATGCAGAGGATTGTTATACTGATTAGTTTTGTAAACTAGCAAAATACCTTACTTTGAAAGGTCTAAGAGAGAGATTTCAAATTTTATCTAGAGGTGAAAATTAAAGGTAGTTTATATTCAGGGAGAATCATTTTAAAACAAAGAGATGTGTGACTATGCAGCCATTAGTTGTGATCTTTGCTTTTGTTAAATACTGACTAGAATGCAATGAGGAGGTTTTATCCAAAGGAACTGCACGGTGGTTTCTAGTCACACAATTAGAGCAATTGTCTGAAATTTTTCTAAAAATCATAAAACAGCAGGGATCAAAGAGACATACAGCTTAGTCTTCTCTTATTGCTGCTTCCAATAAAAAAGTATGTTCATTGTTTGGATAAGCTGACTTGTGCTTTTAAGATTTTCATTTTTAATGACTCCATGGCTCAGGGTCAAAATATGCATAAATTTTAAAAGAACCCAACTGAAAATGCATGTACATTTTATGCAAAATGATCCTCCACTGCTTTGCTATGTTTTATCCTTGAAATGGGCATGTATATTTGGCAGTAATAACTAGCGATTTTAATTCCATGTAAATTATTATATATAATTCATATAATATATAAAATTGTGGCACCTTCTTCCATTGCATGTCCATGAAGAAATATCTGCCCTATAACTCCAAACAGCAATTGACAAACAAAGTCGAGGTTTCTGCAGTGCAGTGGTTCAGAAATTCATCAGAAAGTATAAATTCTTCTTATGGATTATGTTAAGGAAATCACCTGTGTGGTATAGTGAAGCAGAAACTGTTCTTGTCTAACAGAGAAAAGCTGTTTTTAGTGTGACACTCTCCTTCTCACATTCATTATACGGATAGCTTAGGAATTAGGAACACAAAGCTGCAAGGACAGCATTTATAAGGCCAGGATCAAATCTCTCTGAGGCACTCAGAAAACAATGAATTTTAAGTGATTTGTGATTTTCATAGTGGGCTTTGTACATGGAGGGATAATAACATCAGAGGATTTCCTGCTTTTCTTTCCTCTTTGCTTGTATGTCAGAATTACTTCTATGTTAGTCCACAGAGCACAAGTGGAAAAATAGAAGTTGCTTAAACTAAAGAAATGTCCTTCCTATGTAGCTGGAAACCTGAAAAATACCCTCTAAAAGAGGTATATAGAGTTCTAACTTTGTCTGAATGCAAGCTTTTTCCTTTGCAGTACCTTAAACTTCTTACATAGAACTTGTGTTTTCAATGACCATGGTGGATTACAAAACAGTTTATTCATATGCTGTGATCTGAATCATTGGGAAGAATGAAAAATAGTAAGTGTTCCATGTCTTAATAGATAAGACCATGAATATGGGGATGAGAAACAAAAAGTTTAAACTTCACTAATTTTTTTTAAAATTAATTTTTCTAATGAGGCATTGTCTTTAAGCTGACATGCAGTAAAGCAATCTATTCCTCTTGTGGCAGTCCTTCTTCTTTAAATTATGTGGTTTTCATAAAAGACTACATACTATTTGTACAATACATACCTTGATCAGAGGTAGAATATGATTTCTTCATTATAAACTTCTTCATTCTTTTTGTGTCTTTCACCAAGTTAATTTGCTTTTAAAATGTTTTGGTTTTTTTAAAGAGAGTGGTAAAACCTCAGTTGATTCCATGAATGTCTTCCATTGTCCTTTCTCTTCTCTGCAGTAATTGTACATAAAGCATTTTAAACCAGCAGAATTTGGCATACGTCCTTTCTTTTTTTCACGTTGATTAAAACCATTTTCAATACTATAGTTAGTTGCACACATTCAAAACATATTAACATTCATATCTTCTTCCACTGGCCTTTTTCCACACACACAAAAAAACAACCTTACATGCAGAGGAAAGTAGCTGTAAGACAATATCAGATTGAAAGCAATGTTCAGGGCTCATTTTAGATGTTGTTCCTGTAGTTACTGTGATAAAATCTGCTTCCAGATTAAATGAACAAAGATATTTCCTTATAGGCAAATAATAACAACCTAAAGTCTCAGGCAAGATTAGTAATTCCTGAAAACCATTATGTGGAACAGGATACTATAGGTTGCCCTCCATACATTTAGAAATATGAAGATGGTTCCTTGGAACAGTCAATGAATTTGTCTCATGTAATATCTGGCAAAAGAGTAGATGAAACTAGAAAATGGTTATGAATTTATATAAAAGAGTATTTGTGGTGCAATTTGCATATGCAAGAGTCTGAAGCCAACTTAGTACGTAAGTTTCTGAAGTAAATATGACCCTAACTGAGCATAGAACTCTTCCCAGATAGGGGAGACCTGAACCTGGAAAAATGGAGACTGCCCTGTCCTAACAAGAGTCTTCCACAGACTGTTTCTGATGAGTAGCAGTAGTAAACATGCTGGTAGGTGTATCAGCATGACCTTTCTCTGTCTCTCTCTTGAGCTTATATAAAATTTTAGTTCCACAGCATCTTAGAAAATCTAAAAAAAAATGTTTCTGTTCTGGCATCCTTCACAATCACAAATAAATGATGAGGATATGGAACCAGCCTAGTCTGGTTCTGAGGAGTAGATTTGATTATGAATGGTCCTATTCCTATTTATTGCTGTAAACTGTGTTTTGCCATGCAAAAAAAAAAAATACAGGATTTGGATATTTTTTTTTTGGTTTTTTCACCTTAGTCACAGTAAAAGCTGTAAGTTACCTGAAACAAAGAATGACAGACTGGTTCAGGTTGAAACAGATTTCTGGAAGTCATCTAGGCCAATGTGCCTGCTCCAGCAGGGCTCCAGCAGGCTGCCCAGGACCATGCCCAGATGGCTTCTAAATATTTCTAACAGAGGATATCCCACAGCCTTCCAGGACAACTTGTACCAGTTCTCAGTCACCATCACAGAAAAAAGTGTTTCCTAATGTTCAGATGAAATGTCCTGTGTTTCAGTTTGTTCACCTTGCTTGTTGTCCTGTTTCTGGACACCACTGAAAAGAGCCTAACTCACTTTTCATTTTCACTCCATATATTTTTATACTGTGATGAGTTACCCCTTTGAGCCTTCTTTTCTCCAGGCTAAAATTCCCCAGCCTTTTCTTCTGTGATAGGTATTCCAACCCCTTTCTAATTTTTGTCAGTCTTCATGGACCTTCATGGCATGACCTTCTTTTCAGTACGTCCTCAATTTTTTTTTCTGTTCTCAGGAGCCCAGAACTGAGCATGATACTCCAGATCTCACCAATACTGAATGAAGGAAAAGGATCACCCCCTTATTCTGGTGACAACACTCCTAATGCATCCTGGGATGGTTTAAGTCTTCTTTGCTACAAGGACAAATTGCTGGTTTACAGCTAACTTGGTGTCCAACAGGACCTCAGGACATTTTCTGCAGAGCTGCTTATCCTGGCCCACCCCTGGCATGCACTGTAGAATGGGGATGTTCCACTCCAGGAACATGACTTTGCACTTCCTCTTGGATAGCTTATGCCCTACTATGCTGTCCCTCTGGAAGATGTCAATTCTCATACTACTCAAACAGAAATCCATTTTTAAAGGATATTTTGAACAGATGATTGAATTGGAAAAGCATTAATTGATGTTTTAGCAGCAGCAACTGTTGGAGTTTTGCAGTTGTCTGAACAGTGCACTAACAATTGAGAAATGTTATATATTTTCCTTGATAGTGACATTTATTTCCTCAATAGCTTTGCTATGTCTCTGCTCAACTGTAATCAATGGTATAAGAAAGTATTTATTGGCCTGAATTATGATTTCTATTTATAAAATGAGAGAGAAGTTCAGGAAGAAAATTATTTTGAAGAATTGCTGCAGAAATTACTCAGGTTAATGAACTAAACTGGGACATAATCTGGCTTTAGTTCCATCCTCTGTCATGCACTTCCTCATACGCAATGGACAGGTAATTACTAATTACTCCTTACTTCTCCAGTATAAAGGCAATAAAAAATTGTTATTTCTTACGTTTTTGCTGCCTTGTTCAATAAATAAGACTCCAGAATGGGGTACTTTACCCCTTTGACATATCCTATGCTTATGGTTTAGACTCTCCAGCTGTTCACAATTTCATCTTCTACTCATTAGACTGAAACTTCTTGAAATCAATCAACATCGTATAGGAATGCTTAAGGTTGTAATCCTCTGCCAAAGATGCCTTCTATGCAGTTAGAGGTTGCAGTGTTTCCTTAAATCCTTTGAAAATTCCTCCCACAAAGGATGAGCTGTATAACTTCACGTCCTGATTCTGCCAGTAACTCATTGTACAACTGTCTGGATCTGAAAGGAAAAATTATTCACATATACATTCCGATAAAAATAGCTCAAATGGCAACTATAGTATTCAACATCATTAATTCCGTTTTACAATTATTTTACAGACCAGATCTTCCTGTCACATCTATGAATTAAGGACAATAACTTGTGATGCTCAAAGAAGCCCAGTATGTGTTTATTTAAATCAGAATCTTAATGCTTTATTTAGGGAATGCGGATTTGCATTTTCTCTGCAAATACATACAAAACTCAACAAGTGATCTATCAATTCTTCCCTATATTAACTATTTTTCTATTGCACAAGTAATCCTATGGGTACACAAGAAGTCTGAATATAATTAATATTTCTGAAGTGCATTACAGGTATTTTGTAATTTCAAACATTATCATGAAGTTTGGAATAAAAATAAATGAATGATAGTCTAAGTACTAAAATAGATAATAAGAAATAACATAGCCCTTAAATAAATTATTTTGTTCCTTTTTATATCATTTCCTTTTCAGACTTCCACTCAAAGCAAAAACCTTGACTAGAAGTAAGTTTTTTTAATCAGATAGAGTTGAATTTATAGTTCCAGACAACACGTCAGGAAATATGGCTTCTAGGTGAATGATTTAGGAGTTTTCATATTCTTCACATAACATAAATGCCATCTCCCTCAAAATCCCACTCATTCTGATGTCCATCATGAATATGGCATCCTATTTTAGGGTCTCTGTGTAAATAAATGAAGTAAATTAGCTCCCAACTCATATTTTCTGACTTACTCTTTGGAAAGTTATTCCTCAGTCTATATACTATTGATGGAAGTCTACAGGAAATAGCTGGTAGAATTTACGTCTGGTTATGGAAATGTATTAAAAGAGCTTCCTTTCAGTTTGTGACATCATCAAAATACTTATATAGATCATATTGTAATAAGTATTTCAGCACTGATAATCTATAAACCAGTAAGTTTTACTCTAAAGAAGATTTTGAATTTGAGAAGAAAGGTTGATCTAACCCATTTCTAATCTTTTCCTTGTCTTAATTAATTTAACTGGCCACCTATAATACAAACTGTAATTATCCTTGGCTAGAAATATCTTTTCAAACCAGTATTTTTATGCTCTCTGTCATGGCTTGGATTGTCACCCATCAAAGTAATCAACATTTCTCTTCCAAAGTCTTCCATGAACTTTTCCTTTACCACAGCCTATTCTATTAACCACTGTTGTCTCAGTTTTCCTTGCACTCCTTTGTATAATGTTATTGAATAGTTTTTCAATAAAGCAAATTACAAAATGTTTGAAAAAATGAAGACGTTAGCCTACAGATTTCTTTGTGCTCTATACCTGCACAGTACTTTGAGAAAAAATATTCTGTATGTGACTAGCACAGCTGGATACTATGAGAATAATAAAGCAAAACAATAAACATTATAAAAAATAATTTTCACAAAAAAATGACTCCTTTGTACAGGAAATAAACATCTGGTATAAGCAGAAAGAAAAGAGTCCTACCTCAAGGTTGGTCTCAATAAAAGCTTGAAAGGAATTTTTATTTTTTTCCACAATTAAAAAATAAAAAGATAGTTCAGCAGTTTTCAACCAAAATTAACTACTTCAGACCTCTTATTAATATTTAAATATTTTCCATACTCTTAAAAGACTCAAGAATTCTCTACAGCTTAAACAGTTTCAGTCATCAGAAGAAGTAAACTAAAAGGGAACATATTCTTATATCATAATTAATGTTAGAGTGATACAAGTCATAAGGTAGTTACTTTGGCTTATAAACCTTGGTCAGAATGAAATTGTTACTTGCTGACTTCTGGCAGAGCTGTGACAAGATTTGCTGTACATAAGTTACACAGAGATAAACACAATTACTGTGATAGAGATGTAGAAAAGTGGCTGTGTACACATGTTGGAGGTTGGGTTGCTTTCCTATAGACTTTTTTCCCAAAAAGTTTCTAGGAAGCTGATTGCTGAGTGCTTGTGGGCACTCACAAGTACTTGGAAGAGACAAAAGAAGGAGCTCCCAGGGAGAGGGTGGCACCGACTGCGCCTCTCTCTCGGGAGTTTTACTGACGCTCAGAGAGAACAGAGGGAGTTCAGCCTTGAAGACTTCAGACCTCACCTGGAACTGAGCTCGGAGTGACTTTCATGAATCCCCCGGGAATTCAGACCCTGGTCTCTCCCTGCCCTGCCGGGAGCTGCTGCCCCGTTTCCCTGCACCCTCGGCTGTTTCAGTTTTGCTCTGGGTCTCTCCCCGCTGTTTCTCCTGCCCCTGCCGGGACGTTCTCTACAGCTCCAGCTGCTGCCGCCGAGCTTCGGATCCATCTCATCCCTCGGGACTCCTGCTCGCCCCGGAAAGGTGCCAGCATCGGAGAAACTGTGACTGTTTCCTAGCCCTGTTTGTTGTTAATACTATAGTTATTGTTATTTTGTTTATCTCGTTAGACTCACTAGTAAAGAACTGCTATTCCTATCCTAATATCTTTGCCTGAGAGCCCCTTTAATTTCAAAATTATAGCAATTTGGAGAGAGGAAGTTTGCATTCTCCATTGCAAGAGAGGCTCCTGCTTTTCCTAGCAGACAGATCTGTCGTCTAACTAAAGCAACACAGTATGTATTCAGTTTAAGTTTAAAGATATTTCCTGGAAATGTCAGAATTGTCACTTCCTGACAAGGAGGTATGAATATTTCTGGGTTTTGAAAACTTGTGGCCATTGAGTGACCTGCAGCAGATTGATACGAGCATGAAGAGGAGCCAACAATTTGCAAATCCTAGATAAGTTTCACAGAATCCTCAAAGGCTATCCACATGACATTTTTGAAAAGATGGGAAACCTGAAAATACCATAGTTCCAGTCAAAAGGACAGTTCTACTTTTGTAGAGACATATTTTCTCATTTCTATAGAGGCTGTAGTAGAAAATGGTAATTACTGGGTCCTGGGAACAGTTATATGGGTTTTTTTTCAAAGGATAATATTATATGTTACATTAAGAATTAAAACTTCTCATAAAACTTTACCTTACTGTATTTAGTGAACTCAGAGGTAGAATTTGAGTTAACATAGAAAAAGCAGGGGAAAAAAAATCTCAAGATATTTATGGAATTAAAAATCGTGAAAATAATTTTTTCACAGTTTTGGGATGAGAAAGAAAATTATTTAATTTCTCATTGAACCATTTTTCAATGTCCAGGTCACTACCAATGTGTTTGCTATTCCTGATAAGGTATTAGTCCAGGTAGACCTGATTCACTTTGCATAAATAATTGTATGCTAATTGGACCAAGGTCTTTACTCTCAGTCTCCTACATGACAAATAAATGCCCTAGTTACTGGGACTCTGCTCCAATCCACCAAAAATGTAATTTGGAGAAAGAAAAACAGCTTCAGTTTTTGAGAATTTGAAAGCGTCTTATGTTATGTAGCGCTCCCATGGCAATTCATAGTGTAGTACTGGAAACAGATTAAACATTAACTTCATTATTTTAAAAGGTGTTTTAAAAGAGTAATTTTTAAAGTAACTTTATTACTTCAGAAGAGGGTGTTACAATTATATGTAAAACTTTATAACATTTGGGAAAATGACTTGCAAATTCAGTTATCATTTAAATGGTGGTTTACATGAAAAATTGTACAATTTATCTAATATTTTAAAAATCAGGTAAATGACACCTAGCAGCTCAATTAGATATGTTAATAGTAGACATTGGAACTGAATAGGGATTTTATTTCTTAGTTTTTATTGTCATTTTGTGTAGGCTATGTTATTTGAGCAGATTTATTTTTATTTCAATTTTTCATTAGGCAAATAACTATGTTTCTTCACTGGAAATTTATTGTCATAACATTTGGGATTATATTGCGATTTTACAATGGTAGTCAAGAAAACCGAGATATAAAATTAAAACTCATTATTAAAATATTCCCTGGTAGATTACCCCTGAAAATGTTGAGTTATGCCAAACATAAGTTTCTGAGGGTTCAGAACAAGGATATGACTTTGATTTTTTCCTTCTAATGCAAATGAGATGATTGCCACTTCAGAGTGCTGTTTCTTTAAGGATCCTAATTTCTTCAACAGTTTGGAGCAAATTTCACACTCACCGGAGGGGATAGATTCACCTCTCCCCTCTCCATTGGACTTGATTTTGAAACTTCCACACAGCCTTAATAGTAAGCTGTTATCAAATTACATGAGGCAGAAAAATATATAACAAAAAAATTACATCTCTTTCCTTGACCTTCAAGTTTGCAAATAGGAATAAATTGCTAATTTAGGTCTATACTTCAGGTCATTTAGGAAATATACTTTAGGCAAACAGACTGGAAATTGTTCAAGCTGTTACCAAGGAGATGGTGAGTCATCTTGAGTTTTCAAGGATAATTTAAAGGTGTTGTTGTTAAAAATATTAGATATCTAACTTATTCTGGAAGATCAAACTTGTTCAGCAAATGTCTATCAAATTTGCTGATTTCCCTCTCATTTTTAGTTGTCTTTTCTCAGGTCCCCGACACCGAAGGCATCAAAAAGTATTTTAATGATTTTTTTTTCAAATGTAGTGGCAAATATCTATCTCCAAAGACCTTTTCCTTGTCACCAATCTCTTCTTCAGTCCTCTTTCAACTTTTCTCTTATTTTGTTTTACGAATAAATAAATATATAAATGAATAAATATTTTTATATATAGATGTACTTATGTTATGTGTTAGTCATGCACATAAGACTGAGAGCAACCCATTTTTAATCAATGAGACTTAATTGATTGTACCTATTATTTCATTAATTTATGTAATCCATTTTCACTTTTCATTTTTGCCTCTAAATACTAAATGGGCCTTTTCTGTTGTTTATCAAGCATTTTGCCCAGCTTAAGGTGTTAAAATTAAAGCCTTCTTGAAAATGTGATGCTGAAAACAAACAAGTAGACATGCTTTTATTCTAGACCTATCAAATGAGAGAAATGCACACTTCTCTCTTTTCTTTCTCTTGATTCTGCATTAATCAAAGCCAATTTTCTAGAATCTCCCCATAGTACCTGATGCTATTGCTAGGCTAAAGCAAGAAAAGAATAGACTACAGAATCACCCTGACAGAAAATTAAACATAAGATTTTCTTTGCTGGAACTCCTTTCTGTTCTGCTGTCTTGCACATTGTACACTGACAGGTGAGTATCTCAAATGAGTAGATTCAATATACAGTAAATAGAGGTCTTGTGCTTATCACAGTTTGTCAAGAAGCTGCTGTTTGGGTATGTGCTCTGGTCATCAGAGCTTGAGGATTTCTCAAGCATTTCACAAAATTCTTTTTTTTCCCTCCAGTAATTTCAAAGTATCTGTGCCTTTGCCCAGTTGTTTTCTCTTTTTCACAGTGTGTGCTGCATTCCTGCTTCTACAAGATGGAAACTCCCCAGTAATCCTAATAACTTCATAAAACCACCACCTGTGGTATAATCTGGACACTCCACATACACTTGCCCTATTAAAAGCTTAAGCCTGAACGTGTTGTTCTTGCAACCCCTGAGACTTTTCTGAAGATCCGAAGGAAAGCTCAGAAGTGTTACAAGAGTTCAAATTGTATTTTATGAAGGTGTGCCCCGGTCCTGCAGTGTGTGGTGCTAGATTATGTGATCTGTTCTGAGTGAAACGGAGAATTAAGTCATTCATGGTTTACAGACAACTGAACATGATTGACTTAGCAGTAACTCTCACTTCAACTCTAACTTTCCAAAGTTAGAAATAGATTTCTGAGAGTCAAATGCCTTTGGGGCTGCCTTGCTTGTTGGCTAGGAAATTCTTGATATAGTGAAAACCTAAAATCCTGACTACTTTCACAAAGATTAAGTGATGTCTTTAACTTCAAAGCCTGCAAGATCCATAGGTTCTGTATTTAATGCTTCTCACTCCAAGCAAGAAATTCTGCAGAATTACAAATTACTCAATCCCTTTTTTTATCAACATAGCTATGAAAGGGTCAAAGCTTGTTCTTAGAAGTCCTCAGAAGTGAGAAAAATGAAAATAAAACAAAATGCTATTGTATCAACCATGTTAAAAGAAAAATAAATCTCTTTTACACTAATTTTTCCAGCAGCCATCCCAATAAGATTATGGAAGACAATAATAAAATAACTAAATTCTTCTTATATCATTGAATTTTCACGATACATCACAAGTGACTACAAGAACAGATAAGTAAGCTTTTCAGATTCATCCTGCTCTAGTCCTAATTTGAACAAATAAAAGATAATGGAAACTATTCACTTTGAAACAATAATGATATTTCAGGATCATCGTAGAACTTCCCAGATGAAGAAGTTAGAATGATTTTGGGTAGACATGTGGAAGGTGCAAGAAGTCAAAGACAAAAAGCATTAAATAATTTAATATTTGTTGTCATAAAATCATGTATGTTCTTTGAGGGCAAATGGTTTGAAAAGATGAATTACATAAGTGCATAAATTAATTTGTGTAAAAGGACTGATCATTGTCAGACCCCTGAGTTAGAGTTCAGTGACTTCACTGTTGTTTCTTAAGAACAGCTTTGGGACCAATCAGCCTTCTTGCTGATCTAGGGTATATAAATGATATAAATGATACAAACATCTTCTGAAATACTGATGAAATCTTAAAAAAGTCTTCCGAGCAGCACCATAGGAGCTGTTTATGTTGTTTTTGTACTTGCAACAGACACATTCTTCTAGAGATTTAAAAGGCTTTGCCATATAAATTGATGTTTTTGGATTGAGGAAACAATCAGTAAAGTGTGAAGTGAAAGCTAGAAAAAAAGGTACCCCTAGAGTTTAATTTCCTTTGCAGTTTCTTACTTCAAATAAGTTCACAACTGCAAAGTTCATTTGATTTTTACATCAAATGAAAGTGTGGCAATTCCCATTATTTTTTGGAAGAAGATTCTCTGTTAAAAGCCCATAATTTTCATGGCAAGTATTAATCATTTAAGCAAATTTTAAAAATTAAAGAAGACATTTTCTGTGATCTTTTTTTTATTTGCTCTTTGTTTTTTTTTTCCTAAATTCAAATTATTTTCAAAATATCTCAATAATTTTCAAAAACTATCTGTATAGATTTTTTAGAAATTTCTTCAACAGCTTTTTATGGAACTTTAGCATTCATTTTCAAAAATATTGAAAAAGTAAACAGGTAAAAATAAGAGATAAATTAGTATAAGAATGCAATTTATGTCTATCTTTTGATTTACCCAAGCTTCCACATTTCAGATATTAATAAAATTATGTTGATTCTAAAACCTCTGAAAAAAAGCTGGGTTTTTTCCCTATCCTACTTTTATCTCTTTCATCCTCTGCTCTGAAAAACATGTACACTCTTAATTTGATCCTTTTTTGTGACAGCATTTACACACTGACACACTTTACATGGTATAATTATGTACTTATTTTATCCATCTAACTCCTCTGGTGCACTGTTACTTTTACTTAAGACATAAAACTGGAAGACAAACAAATCCCTTGACTGATTTGCTGAAGACGTTCAGCAGTCTGTGGTCTCAAGTTGATCACTGTATTTGTAAAAAACTTGGTACAAATAATGTAACATATGCCACGTTTCTAGAAGTAGCTTAATTATTAAAATTCCTTTTTCTGGTGTTCTCAACTTTGTAACTTTATTATTCTCTAAAAATTTTCTAAAAAAGTTTGTGGGAGAGATAAGAAATACTCCTCTATTTGAATAATAAATCTTCAAGTCACGCAGTCAAACCTTCCTTTATAACTGCAAAAGTGGAACATATTTATAGAGAGAGATTTTGTCTCCTCTGATTCAGCTTTCATTATGAATATGATACTCTATGAATGTCTGAAGTATTAAAACATGCATAATATATTCCTTGGAACTATCCTAATACATGCATAGACCACCTCATCATTTTTCATTGAAAACTCACAGAGTATATTTGCTATTTATCTTGTATTGATCTTATGTTAACAAACTCATCATAAAATTTAATGAAAATTATTACTTAAGAGTAGTTCAAATACTATGTTACTTCTAATTGTTAAATGCAATGATCCAGTTAATCTTGCAATTATGGGTGATGTCTTTTTCATGTCTCTAGAAGCAAAGACTATGAATTTAAACATATACTCTTCCAACATGTAGGTTGCAAAAGCTTTTTATGGATGGTTTTCAATAAGTAAAAACTAATATCAGAAAGATCTAGATAATAACCAGTAAAGATATGGGGTTTTTTTCAAAGAAATGGAACTCGTCACAATAATTTTTCACACAGTCATCTTCCAAAACATGCCCAAAATTACATGTATATGTAAAAGGATGTGTGAAACATTGTCAAAATCTTAATTTTAATGAAGGCATCATATCAATAAAGAGCATATTTTCATTTTTGAATGAAATTTAATTTGATATTATTTAAATTCAAATTTCATTTTAATTAGAAAAAAAAATGAAATAAATTATGATGAATGACATTTTAATGCTTAGAGGGTGAAAAGGAGAGAAAAGCCTACATGAAAATTTTCTTCTCTCTTAGGTAAATAGCAAAAGTTTATTTACTTTTCCTTCTTTAGAACAATTTTTTTGAATTATGAGAAATGCACCATCACATAAAACTCAGTCCCTACAATAGGTTATCTGAATTAATTTCTAGTCAAATAAAAAAAATTCAAGTAAACCCTTTTTGTACAAATATTATTATTTTTCAAAGATTTGCATACTGTAGGAAAAGACCCAAGAAAATGCAAGAACAGCCTCTGGAGTTCTAAAAAATTACATTTACATAAAATAGGATCAATCTGAAAATTAACACCTTTTTTCAGAATACAAAGAAATCAAATTCTGCAAGCATTAATTCTCTGGGTGACATTTGATGCATAATTGCCCAGGGAGCCTACCACTCCCTAGGTTTTCTCTGCATGGGAAAACATAGGCATTTCAGGCACCACTAAAAGGACAGAATAATTTCAGTTGCCTCCTCTGGCAGCCTCAGCTCAGGACCCTCCTGCCCGATGTCTGAAGACCCAGGCTGGAGGATCCAGTTGCCACTCTCCCCTTTGCAGGGTCGAGCATTAGCAAAGCCAATGACCCAGAGACACACACCAGGGGACACTGACATGGTAGGTCACACCAACAGAGCTTTCGACAGCTCCTACACATTGGACTCACTTTTAGCACAAAGACAAACAGCCAAGTCCCCTCCTCTTGGGCTGGCAGAGAAGGAAGCTCACTAGTGTGGGCACATAGACAATTTTACAATTGCTCTGCCAGGATCACAGACCTTCTTGCTCATCCCACGAGTCTCCTACTCCCTGACTGGTCCAGTGTGGTTCTTGTCAGCAAAAGGACACTGGAACTCTCATATACTGGATGGAGAGTGAGACTTTGCAGAGAAATAGCTGAGAAAAGAAATACTGAGAAGACAGAACAGATTGCATTGATCAGGCAGGTGTAAGGACAATCCACATTTTTCATGCCACTGGCCCCTTTTATAGCCACTTTGTTTGTACCTCATCCCCTCCCCCTGCACATTTCCTCATCAGTTGGCACAGTCCCACTGAAAGCTCCTCTACTTGCCCCCAGCATCCTGCACACTCCTGTTTCCATTCTCCTCAGAGAAATATTACTACTTTATCTGACATAGATGTATTCAATGTGAAAGGTGAAGCAATTGCACATTTCAGATTCCTAAAAAGAAGACTTGGGAAGAATTACACTCAGCCTGGCTGAGTCTGAGGCATTTGTGGATGTGAAAGAAAGCAATTTCTAAAAACACAAATAAGAAATAACTTCACAGTTAAGACATCAGCAGTCTAAAAGAAGGAAATTATTGATTAAGGAAACTATATTTTGGTTTTAAAATATTAAAAAGCTTTTTTGTCTCTTATGGAAATCCTTGACAATATTTTCCTTTGGAAAATATATAAGAATGTGAGAATAATTCTGATCCATGGATTATGCATTATTTATGAAGTACATACAAGATAAATCTCCAGATAAGACTTTTTTATGTGACAACATTAATGTTTACTGTAGCAATCTTCTTCATGTTGGCTTCTGTTTGGGAATCCAGTGAATGAATCTACTGCCATAAACAGTGAAAGCATAAATGTTTCCACTATTTAGTCCCAGTCTGAACTTCAAAACAAACTAAGACTTGTTCTTTACCTTCAGGTATTCTATTACAGACTATACAGATCTGCTATCTGGTTGATGTTATGTTGCATGTTAACCTTGATGTAAAGATATATAGCTTAATGCTTACAATGGATTGATTTTGAGGGGCCTTTCAGCACTTTATAACGTCAGAACTGAAATGCACCTGCATTCTACTGAAGGAGAGGTGATAGAGAAATTACTGGAATTCAGAAGAACACTCACTTCTGTGTCTGGAACAAGCTAACCAAGAAATAAAGTTATTGGGCTTTTTCCTAAGAAAATATTTCCACTTCTGAGTGTTAAACTGTGCTGCAATACCAAACTTTCTCATTTTCTAAAAGAATCACTACTTGGTGATATACGAGTTTGACTCTAACATTGTTTAGTAAAAGCTCTAACTCTGAGCAATTAAATTAAACCTCAAAGTTCCTAACATCACTTTTTCTTTGAAAGCACCATTTCTGCAGTTCCTTTTCTCAGATCTCCTGATTATAATTCAGTAGTGCTCTGGATAAGCAGGTAAGATCTGTCAGAGCAAGAAAAGAAAATTTCAGGAGTGACAGAATTTGACATAACATCAGTTTGTAAAGGTTAAAATTCTTTGAAAAGCAGGTTTTGGAAATGTTTCTTATGCACAGAGGGGAGTGTGTTTCAGCTCCAAATGAGTGGTAATAAAATATCATTCATTTCTTCATGTGTAGTTGGTGTGATTATTTCATACATTAGTAAAAAGAAGCTATTAAGTAAAGATTCAAGTCTGAAATGGTAGATGTTTTCAACCCAGGTTATTATTAAAAGTGCAGTGACTAACTAATTAATGAACTTACTTTATGTTTCCAATACTTGCATTGGGCACTGGCAATAACTGAGTAGTAAGAAGACCAAATGAGAAAGTCATAGAAATCACATTAAAGAATAACATGTTCACTTGTTTTTTTTCCGTAAGGGTTTTATATTAGTGCATTGTCAGTAAAGTATAGCTGAAAACTGCATTTAATAGAGAAATTAATCAGTGAATTTTTAAGAGAAGAAAAAGGTGCCACAGCATCACAGAGAACTCAAGAAACAAAATTATTTATATTAACATTAAAAATTATTTGCATTAACACTAGTAATAGTCATACTCACTGGCCCCTAAACTAAATTCACTTCTTTTTAAGAAGCGTCTTCAATTGTTAGGGTGACCAAAAATAGACATTGAATAAATAAATACCTGTAGTTTCTCTGATTTTTTTTTTTTTTCAATATTTGCATGGGCCTTAACACTGAGATAACCAAGACATAGCCCATGAGTTACCTGGAGTTTGCTTAAATGCAGGTTCTGTACCGGGGGCTGTGTCACATGGAGAGGGACTCAGGTGGCTCAGTGCCTCCTCTGGGGGTGGCACTTGCATGGCTACTGACCAAGAGAGTAAATGAGAAATGCAGAGACAGTATTGCTGTGTTTCCCTGCTCACCCAGCCTATTCAAACCACAGAGTGGAGAAGGCAAGGTTTTGTTTTTATCTGGTTTGTATTTACAGTTTGCCTACATTTCAGGTGTGCCATATGTATTTGATGCACCCTATACCCCCTCATCATAGGTCATATAGAAAACTGCTTTATGCAAATATTACAGTTCAGGGTGCTGCCACTGGATTTGTGCATGGTTGGGGCCATGAATCACATAAATCTAAAGCGATTACATGAGGGATATGCTTAAAAATTGTTATACCCTTTTTCAAGTCTCATAATAGCTAATTTACTTTGTTGACTTCTTTGTTAACAAAAACTGAACTGTGCCATTTTTATAATTATTCCCTTATAATTTTTATATTTTACATAATTTAAAGGCTAAAACCTGGATAACAAATGAAAACATGATGCCACTGCACCTGAGAAATTTGAACAGTTATGAAAGAATGTCATTTATTCAGAAAATTTTTTTCAGTGCATTTTGAAACAATTCCTTTCTTTTTGATTTAATGAGTATGTGGGAAAATTTTTAATTCCAGATAAAGCAAAATTTAGAAACAGGAAAAATAATCTAAATGAGCAAAGGAAATTTTAGTCCCCATTTTAAAATAAGAAATAAGTAGAAGGCTGAAATAATTTGTACATATAAATATATATGCTGCTGTTTAACATTGTCAATAGTAATGCTTATTACACTTGTAATAACTGGTGGTTGCAGCCAGTGTTAGTCAGGAAAATTACTTTTAATGTAACCGCAATGTCAAAGTTTTGCAGAAACACACCAGCAAGATTATTTTTGTTAATTCTTATAGAAAAACACTAACAGACATAAGTTTTCACAAAGTAAAAAAGAATCTCTTGGAAATGCGGTTGGGTACAAGAGTACATGTCACCTCTTTTCTAATAGCATATTACTGAATAAGATTTTTCTATGCTTGCAGTTCAGGGAAAATAATGAAAGGAATTGCCACTGCTCATTGTTATTTCCAGAAAAAGAATGGTTTTACTTTTTCCATGTGGGTAGGCTTGTAAGATACAAAACACTTCTATGTACACTTTTTTTCTTTCCAATAATGGATGTATTTTCCTTTGAGAATCTCTGCATGTCATCATGACTTTATATGATGCCTTCCTTGAACCCAAAGTAGAGCTCTGAAGAGTTTCATGTTGTGCAGGTGCCATGACTTGAATATGGTTGCTATGGAGTTTCTGAAATGTTATACAGAAAACTTCCTGCAGTAATTCAACCACCCTCTGGCTTTTAAATCAAAACGAAAAACATATATAATCTTCCACAGCAATCAGATAATGGATGCTGGTGTGAATACAGAGCTGTTAAGTTTTTCAGCAAACACTTCAACTTGCAGAAAAAGAAGTTTACTTCTTTACTGTCCAAATACAGACTAAATACTTTAGTAGCTGTCCTTTCAAATTTTTTAAAATCTTTTTAAACAAGGCACCTGAAATCATTCTTGAGTAATATGTTTCTCTTTTTTTTTTGTTTTCTTTTCTAAGAGAACAATAATTTGTTGTCTAATCTAGAAAAGAGAAGTTCTAGCAATATCTCAGTATTACAAGGAATGTTAATTATGTTCATTGTTACTTATTTAACACTGAAAAGTGTTTCTGAAATCCAGAAAAGATTATTCTGAATTGCTACACAGCTACTGCCAAAACAGCCAAAACTCTGAGAACATCTTCTATATCAACACAGCAATATTTACACAACAAATCAAATGGAGGAGAGAAAATAGCTTTTTCTTTAGGACTTTCTCTATACAGAGTTTTGTGCAGAACAATGGGCATAAAACCTAGCACCTTAGTGAAATAATAATTTGATCATTTTTTCTGAAGGATGATGTATCATTTTTAAGAATGTATAGAATTCCACAATACTGGTGGTTTGAATAAAAAGATGAAATTATTTGTTTTGATTCTTCAGACCTGAAGGCAATTTGGCCCAAGCTATAATACATCCTTATAGAAGGAAAGACAATAAAAAAAAACCCCACAGGGTGGAATTTTGCATGTGAAAGAAACAATGAAAATGTTCATTAACTCTTTTGTGAATTTAGGTGACTGAAACAGTAGGTGCATATATGGTCATAAATACTAAAAAGAAAAGGGTGGATGTCCTTAATTATTTTAACTAAAAACCCAAAAACAACCTCTATGAAGGAAATAGAGAAGATCAGATTGATAAATTTCATACTGAGCAGAAGATTTTTTTCAAACATGGATGATGAGGTAGAGCTGTAGCCAAGATACTTATCTTTAAAGCAGAGGACCTCAGTGCTGTGATAATTCTTTAAAACACCTTATTTCATGGTCTGAGGTGAGATACAGTATTACCTTTATTATGTGTCTGTTCTACAGCCAGTGTCTGGATCAGCATTTTTCAGATCTCCCTTATATTTCCATCCACTAGTTATTTCCCCACTTAACTGAAAAGGTGACTTGAGCCCAAATGTGTCCTAGTATATAGGGCATCCAACTCAAGCTTAACACAGGATTTATCTCATAGGGTTTGTAATAGGAAAAAAAAAAATCTGGCTTATTGATAATTTGAGAAAAACTTTTCACTAAAAGATCTTTGAATCCTGTAAATTGCTGCATGCTTGTGCAACACAGTAGAAACGACTTTGACATAGTTTGTAGCTGTTTTTGATTTCCAGACAAGAAGGATTTGACCTTGCAAGAAGCATATAATTAAAACTAACAGTAATAAGAAAAAGTGTATATTTTTGACATGGATTTTCACTGTAGAGAATCAGTTCCAACTGGGTGGTATGAGGCAAGTCACTAATGAGCACTTAACAACTGCCCATGCAAACAAGTGCAAAGGCTTCAGTGTGGGTTCTGCTAAAACTTGTACCTTTATGTGTTAACAAGAATCATAATAAATACAATCTGCAGGCAAGTTGTTCACATCCTTCTTTTTTTTTAACTTCTTGTTTGAGAGTAGATTAATGACAGTAACATAACTCCATGTATTGCACAGAAAGTATCAAAAATGGTTACCTCACTGAGCTCACAAAAATTATCTCTTCACAAGTGCACAAAGGTCTGTATCATCAATGGTCTTGAAAGAGAGGGTTAGCAGAACACTCTATGTCTGTAATTAATTCCCTTTGTTTTTAATAAAATTAATCAGGTATATATTTTCTTTTATATTAATTCAATTTCATATAATTTTGAATATTGTAGAACTTTGAACATAGCTTTGTCTCATCTAGCCTGGCAGATGACTTGATTCTAATAACAAAAAAGTCTGTATTTTATTTCAAAATGCAAATTGTTTTTCTGCACTTTTTAAAACTGGCCTAGTGTATGAACTTCAATCTGAAATTCTCTGGAGTGGGAAAAATTATTTTACTGTTAATATGTGTACTACTTAGGATAGTCAGGTATGGCCATAAAGTAGGACATTGAAAAACAAGGAAAGGTGAGTTTTAAAGCTCTGGAATGTGTGCTTGTTGTCAAGGAGTCTTCAGGACACTTTATGAATTATATTGGTTACAAATTCTTGCAAATTTTATGTAAGCAAAGGTTTTTTTATTAATCACAGCGTAACTAAATCTGAATGCGCTTCTGCTTTTGCCATCCATGTAAAACATCCAACTAAACAACAGAAAATTATTCAGTTATAACAAATCTTAAGCAGATCTATAGTGATCTGTGGGGTTTACTGCACATCTTTGTATTCATTAACCTTAGTAAAGATACACTGATATGCTTTATCCCAAATCACATTATTGCTTTGGTTCTCTACTAACACAGAAATCCAGACAATACTTATCTTAAGAAACACTGACATTCGTTGAACTACTTTGAGATGCTACTGACTTGTCTACTAAATCAGCTAATGGGATTTCCAAGATCTACAATAAGGCTTATACCTCAGTAATGTAATTAATGTGAAAATTTGGTTACTCAAAGGGAAATTATTTAGTCTTGCAGGACCATACTGAGAGATGCAGCTTCTGAAATGCATTTAATCAGCAAAACTTACAGTGGATTACATATTTTTATTCTGTTTAAGAAAAAGAAGCTGAAATCAAACAGTTTTCTGCAATTACAGGGATTCCAGTGTTACTGTAGTGTGACACTACAGGGAAATGTAAATGTAGGCAAGAGCTCATTTAAAAGAATTCATTCTGATTAGTAAACATGCAGTGTTTTAAATGGCAGCATAACGTCTGTTTCTTTCTTCGAATAACTGATAGCTGGATTATGGAAATTGCCTCAAAGAAAAGGAAATTGTTACATTTTTTAACTAGGCATGATGAAGCCAGATTGTTTTCCCTGGAGCAGAAACATTTCATATAGAGTTTCTGGATCCCTGCTCTTGAGGAGGGTGGATGGGGTGTCATGGATTTTTTTTTTCCTTTCTTCCTTGCATATCAAAGCACAGAAATGAACTTTATGAAGCTCTGGGTATCTTAGGTATCTTTTACATATACACATTTATATACATACATATACATGCTGGTCTGAGTAGATGACTACTGATTTTACTTTGACAACAGGACTACATGGCTTAAAATCATCTTCAGATTCATCTTAGGGTTGGTAGAAAGACCATGCTTGTTCATCTGTGTGTGTTTTGACTTGTATGTATGTCAATAGGTAAGAAGTTTCTCAAAGTAACATTACTATTAAATGAAATATGGATCTAAGTAGATATTTAATCATTTTTCCTCACAGTTTTGAATGGCTGCTACTATAGATAGAACCCTTCTTAACACAGGATAAGCAGAGTCACTACATGGAGTTTGAAAAGGATACAACCAAGTATCTGAATATTAGTGTTTGTTATGAGGTCTTTTAGATACCATCTGTTGTTTTGTTTTTTTTTTTACCGTCAGAAAACAAATAAATGTAAACTGAGGGAAATCAGCTTTATAGAGGCATAGCTATTTTCCTCAGTGGCTATATTGTATCATATACTAGAAAGCCAAATATCCTCACACAAAATTACAGTGCATATAAATGAATAATATCCACTTATCACAAAAAAGGGGGGAAGAAAATGTAAGACTTGAAGCAAATAACGCTTTAAAATATACTTGTGGTAGAGTTAGCACACATGAATATTTGAAATTCTTTACATAATTTGTATCTAATTATGACTAAATAAACGTTTTTCCTGGATACGAACTTATCTGAAGATCCAAGAGTGTTAAAACAGTGTGCAGTCTATACAATATGCAGTGTGATATTTCACTTTTTTAAAAAACAGCTTATCAGAATTATAACCTGTACCAATACAGTTTGCTGGGTTTTATCCTTGCTTCACTGCCTCTTGTTTAAGAGGACACATGGCAAAGAAAGTGGTTTGAAAGCTGCTGTTGGAAGTACCAACTGTTTTTTTCTCCCAAATCAAATCCTACTGCTTGTTTCAGCAGCTGCAGCCCAGCTCAAAATCCAGCTTACTTAAAAAGCAGCTGTGTGTGGAGGTGAACAGACCACCCACATATGAAACAATAAGGGGTAAAATTCTGCAGACTGTTATTGCTCATTTTCATCGTTGACTAATAGCTGAATTTGGCATATTTAAATTAACGTAATGTTTTTAATGGTTTATTCTATCTTTTCTCAGCTTCCCATTTGTTTCCCAGGGCTTTTCCTGCTGAGATAAAAAAGTATATTCTATGTGAATGGGTAAAATCCTTCCAATAGAAGGAACAGGAAAAGATTTCAGCTGGCTCAAACCTCAGGCTCCTGATCCGATGGAAGGTTTACCTGCTAACACAGATCAGGAATGGTAAAAGGATCATTCTGAATCATAGCAATCCTTCATAATCCTTAAAATATAAAGCAAAAAATTGCTTGAAGAATGTGAGGATTTTATCAGATGGTTAATGAAAGTAAATTTGTGCTGTCTGCTATTTAGATATTTTATTAAGGAGGAGGGAAACACCAAGGTTAGATATCTTTCTCTTGTTTGGACTTGACTTTGCAGAATGGCATACATAATCCAGGTTCCATTTTTGATAATTACAAAATATATTTTAAAAAGATGCTGTTACATTTTCCCAAAGTTTCAAAAATTATAGAATGCAGAAGTTAAAAAGTATGTCCAAGACACTGGATCAATGGGCCAGCCACTCTGAAGCTGTTCCTGTCAGATGTGTTCTATAGGACATGTCAGTGGTGCTGTCATTAAAACTAATAGGATTCAGTTTGAGTTATTGTTCAGGGATATGTAACCTGCCATATCAGGCTGAAGTGACCTTTGTGAAGTTCTGCACTTCTTTGTACGTTTGCTTTTTTTTTTTTTAACAGAGATACACAAAGCTCACATTGTTTGCCATCTGGACACACAAATCAGCATCAAAACAGTATTTAAGCAGTTTGTATTCAATTTAGTTGCTTCAATTTCTTGGTGACTAAAATTCAGTAGTACCTTTGCTTACTTCCGAGCCATTGAAAACAATTGTAAGGGGACTAAAGAGCACTTATGGGTTGATCCAAAGGACACTGAAATCAGCAGGAGATCTCCATTAACTTCTATAAGCATTCAGGGCTCTCCATAACAATTTCTTTTCTGACTGCTGAGAATAAAATGACAGAAGTTAAACATTTTTTGAATCAAAGTTCTAAAAGAGCATTAAGTGTTCTGATGAATAATGTACAACAACTACTTACACAGCTGCTGAGAAGATCTTTTTGAGAATTATTTGTCTGTAAAGTCTCTTGGAGTTTGAAAGCCTGAACTCAGAATCTCATTATTTTTAGTGTCAGCTTTGAGCTTAGATCTACAACCTATAACATTATTTTAAGGAATGCTCAATGTTCTTTAAAATAAAGACTGACTACTTCTTACTTTTTTTTCCTGATGGCTATTCCCAAATACTTGCAACCTGTCAAGAGAATCTGTCCATCAATAACACACAATATTATGCATCAGTTACTTTGTTCGCTCCTTAGCTGTCAAGATCATTTTTTAAAGGGCTGTCACTTAGAAAGTCATACAAATGAAAACTAAATTATGCTGTAGACTGTATGAACCTGCAGTCCTAATATACTTGATGTGATGAGAGAAAAAGTGAGAAAAAATTGAAAATATTGCACAAAAATGTAGCTGAAACTGTGTCATTACTGACTACCACAGCTCTAAGACAAGTTTACAAGATTAAGGTCTCTGCTGGTTTGGGATGGGTTAGCATTAATTTTCCTCACAGTAGCTATTTTGGGGCTGTTTTTTGGATTTGTGCTAAACACAGTGTTGATAATATTGAGATATTTTCATTATTGCTGAGCAGGGCTTACATAGAGATGCACAAGATATTAGGAGGGGACACAGACAGGACAACTGATCCCAACTTATCCAAGGGATATCCCAGACCATATGGCATCATGCCCAACACATAAACCTGGGGGAGGAAGGTGAAGATGTTCAGCGTGATGGCATTTGTATTCCCAAGTTATATGTGATGGAGCCCTGCTCTCCTGGGGATGGCAGAACACCTGCCTGCCCATGGGAAGTGGGGAATTAATTCCTTGTTTTGCTTTGCTTGTAAGTGTGGCTTTTGATTTGCCTATTAAATTGTTTTTACCTCTACTCATGAGTTTCTTTCACTTTTACTCTTTCAATTATTTCCCCATCCCATCTGGAGGATATGTGGGCAAGTGGCTGCATGGGGCTTAGTTGCCAGTTGAGATAAAAATCCTAATTTTCTTTATAAATATTTCCTTATAATCTTATATATATCTCATTTTTGTTTTTATTCAAACATCTATTACTATTGCAATGTAAAGAAATAAACAGGATGGGAAAAACGTCAAAACATAAAACACAAGCATTAATTGATGGAATTCCTGTTGCATAGGTCTTAAACACGACAGAACATACACACAATAATGTCAAAGAAGTAGCAAATTATACAAGGTGATTTTTGCTGTATTTATCATTAAAAAATAAATGCAAACCAAAATTATGATACATATAGCAAGCCACAGCAAAAGTTTGGGGGGGAAAAAAGCTTGAGTGATCTACCTGTGACTATAACACAGCTCTGTAGGATTAGGACCTCAGAACATTCCTGAGACTCATTGTCTATATTATGAAATGGTTAGAAAAAAATTTAATTGACACATTGACATAACTCGGCCATGGTTGGGGAACGAACATGGCCTAGGAAGTCATCCATGCAGGTGAAAGTCTTTTTTAGAGTCTGAAATGTTACTTACCAATTATACATGGCTAATGGTAGGTGATTTCAGGGCCACAAAATACCCCCTGGTAAGTTTAATATAACTGAGAACCTGCAGTCCACCCAAAAGCATCTTGGTCATACAGTGTACCAAATTTCCTGCTGATATATCTTTGTTGGCTTTAAAATAATAAATAATGAAGATTTTGACACTGCAAGTACATTTTCATGCTAAATTTAGTTTAATGTGTTTTCCTAAGCTTTCTCAATTTTTTACGATATTATCTCATCAACAAAGATACTTGTTTCTTAATTGCACAGGAGAGTAAAAAAAGAAATAACCTAGGAGGATAGATAGATAGATAGATAGATAGATAGATAGATAGATAGATAGATAGATAGATAAAATTTTGTTACCATAACACATTTGATTCAGTCACACAAAGTTGTGTTTAAGTATTTATAAGTCTGTAGCAAAATATGATTATCTCATTGCAAATGCTGATTGTCTGATTTATTCCTTTATTCCCAGGCAATCTTATGATAAAGGGAGAGGTTGTAGATGTCTGCACTCTAGAACAGTCGTCCTAAGTCTTCAGCTGATATATTTGGTGGGAAGTGTTAACCCTTTGGGAAAAAGAACAAATTTAACAGTAAATTCTGCAACTTTAGATGATACAGAGAAGTAACTTCGGGCAGTGTCTCTTTTTCTACATGTCCTTTGTATAAACATTTTCTAAAGTAAGCTGACAAAAATCAGTGTTTATCAGAGTCAAGACATGAAGCAGGAGAAAGTACTTAATGAAGCAGAATGTTTACATGACTTTACACTTCCATATAAAAAACCTCAAACCATGTAAATAATTGATATTAAGAGATGCTGGACAGTTTAGGCATTTTGCTGACATTGTGCTGCTCTGCTAGGTTCTCTGACAGTGTACTGTTAATTTCTATTGACTTTTTAAGATAATTTCAGATGATTCTAAATATGTCCTCTTTGAAAGCATTATGAAATACTACTTTCTCTGAAAGCACTGCAAAATGGTACTTCCAGCAGTTAAAGATATCAGATTGTCTGTTTCTGATTCTTGCTTTTCGTTTTCTATTTAAAAACTATAATCTTCATTATCCACCCTACCTGTGTATTGCAAAGTACAATTGTGATTTTTTATGATTTCATGAAACTTGTGAAGAATATTGCATTGTGTTCAGGTCTTAGTAGGTTAAATTTCTATATAATTAACCTAACACTGAGTTTTAGTTTAGTTAACAGAATTGCCTAACGAAGAATAAGTTGATTATTAGAAACTCAGATTATTTAAAATAGCAATACACTTATAGTAGAATTAATTTTATTTAACTTTATCCCCTCAAAAGTAAAATCAAAGTCTAAATCAAGTCTAAGTCATTAAATCTCTCTATAGCAAGGGATAAGGTATTTCATAAAGAGTTAGATAAACATGCACAGTGATTCATTTAACTTCCCTGAGGTCTGGATGAAACTAGCACCAGCTTTTCTCTCTAAATGTTATTCCTTAAAGCAATGAGAGATTTGATAAGTTCTGTATATAATTGGAAGAGTAACATTATTGTGTTGAGGTAAGAAAGGGAAGTTGCTGACCTTCACAGAGCTAATTGAAAGGAAAACATTTTGTAGAGTCCCTCTATTTATTTTCATGCGTGCCACTACATATGCATTCATGCTTACATACATTGGCACATGCAGTGTATAAAATTGCTATGAAAAATCTCTGAATATCTGAGCCTTGATGCTAATGATACTTTACAGTAATTAATGCTAATTAATATATTCTTGGCACAATATTAGGCACCATGGAGATACATAAAATGTATTAGTTGTTTCATTATTTAAAATTGCAAGACTACATACATTTTTTTTCTCCTAATCTAAATTTAGTTCATCATTTTTATGCCAAAAGAGAGCAATATCCTATTCATACCAATAACTGTAGGAATTTTTTGTCTTCGGTACAGATCTGTTTCAAAAGATTGTCATTGCTCATGTACTACTGTTTTTTTCTCTTAACTGTATTTGCCAAGCCTCTGTCCTCTGCATAGGAATTTTAAGTAAAAAAAATTTGATTCTTTTTAACTGTAGTTAAGTTCTAGAAAGCATTTAACACCTTAAACTATAATGTTTCCTTCTTTCAACAATGTAGAGTTACTCAGAAGTAGTATTGGTTGTCAGAGGATTTTTTACATTATTTCTAAAAGCACTGTGTGTACTGATGAGTAACAGCCTAGATAATTTTGCCTGACTTGTGGAGTAATATCCTTATCGAATTTTTTTTTCATCTTAGTCATGCACATCATGTCAGACAAAACACTGGGTGTAGTTATAGATTCGTTATTCAGGCCAGACCAGTGCTATAAGCACTTATCAAGGTGTTTGATTGCTTGCCTGAACAACCTCAATTTGCTTACTTCGTCATTTCCAGAGGATAACTTAACTGTGCACAGCACTTCCAAATACTATACCCTACAGAGGGGGAAAAAACCCTACAAAATTGTTTATCCTGGAAATGAAAAAAATAAATAATTTGTATGGAAATTAGTTTCTTCTTTCTTTTGCCAGTTGGTTCTAAAGTCAGAAGTCAAATTCTATCAGTTCTGCCTTACATATGAAATATCATTTACAGAGTGGCAACACTAATCTATAATTCAAGATTATGATGTTGGTCTCTTCCTTCTTGAAATGCTAAAAATTAGCTTCAATCCACTTAGTGAACCTGTATGCAATTTCTGTAGGTAGAAATGAATTTGCTGCATAGTTTCACGAGCCTCCATCCAGAAGCAGCTAGAGGGCACAACCAGAGAACAGCTAAAATACCCTGCAGCCAGTTAGTACACTGAAGCCAGTTTTCTAAAGCATTGACAAATTATCAGTACTAAAGAATTTAAGACAGTCTTTAAAGACTTTAAAATTATTGCCAAAATAATCAATCTTCATAGGTCATAATATTCCTGCAGACATTTATCTCTCTAATTTCCTATGTAAGACCATATTAATAAAATATTTCAGAAAAATATTTAATTTTGTTACATTTATCACTTAATGACTTTTTAAAAATTATTTTGAAAGATATTAATTTTGTTTGGATGGAGTGTGAGATAAGCACTGTCATAGTTTTTGTTTTGGCTAGAAAATCTACATGCACTCAGAAAATCTATGACGCATAAAAATGCTTACTAAGCATTAACAATATGAAGATCTTAAATCAAAGCTTTTGTTGCAGTGTATATTTAGAAGATCGACAGCAATCTTCCATTTTATAAATGCATGCAAATTGTCATTGTTAACAGCAGTTATCTATACCATTTTTAAAATCTACTTGTTTTAATTTCCATCCGTGTCTGAGCCCTGAACTTTATCACAATTTTTGACTTCAGATCTTTCTCTTCAGGATTTTTTGGCTTCTTTTCCTCACTCAAAAGGTTTCTTATCCCAGTATTTTCACCTTTAGTTTGTTTGCAGGAACCTTGTTTATCTGCTAATAGTTTCTGACAGGCTTATGAACATATCACACAAGATCAATCGTACAAACATAACCTCTATTTACTTTAGAACAAACGCACATAAGAAGACATTTTCAAAGATCTTTAACTCTCCAATTTCCTTTTTTTTTAATTTGACTTACAATGTCTCAGCAAACCTCTGCTTAGAAATTCCATCCTCTTCAACATACAGAATTGTTTACAGGTAATTCCAGTGCTTTTGTTAAAGTTGTATTTCCCTCATGATGTCTCTAACAGACTACTTAGGGGGAATCAGAGAAAGACTGTGATGTCATGAATAATACTTACATTTTTTTATTCAGACACCAAGGGCATTGATTTTTCATCTACTGAGAAAATTTTCTTTTTTTCCTTTCTGGGCACAGGAGTGCTTTCATAAGAATTTTATTCTCTGAAGGTGAACAGGCTGTTGGCTGCTCCGCACTTCGTCAGCAATTTTTTCATAGATGTATACTGTCTATTCTATAGTGGCTGGTATTTGTTCATATGTCTCAAAAGTTCATTACTGTTACATGGAGGTGGTGGAGTTTAAGAAGATCTAAGGGAAAGTCTCTCTGTTATCTCTGTTGAAATACACTTGCAGTGAGAATTTTTCACTATCTTAGCAAAAATGTCATTATATGAAAGGAAAGAAGAGGTCATTCTTGTCATGCTGGTGTTCTCTTCTCTGAGCTGTTGATAAAACTCTGATCGCCTCAGGTTGCTGGCTTTCTCTGTAATTTCCTGACATTAGATTTAAGAGAGAGCACCTTCTGTAGCTTTTACAGCAGCTACATTTCCTTTCACTTTATTACCATGAGACTTTCATATCATCCTGGAATTTTTTCTGATGTTTCCCATGATTCTTGTCCCTGAGTTCCAGAATAGTGCAGTGTATTTCACTCAAATGTCTTTTTTATCTTTCTGAATGAAACATTTTCTAACCTCTTCTCTGTATATCTATTTCAGTGGCATGAATCTGGACATGAAAACTGATTTCTGCTGATTTCTAGGCATTTTCTTGTTGTGAGTAAAATATCATTACAGTCATGCTGATATTGCCACATTTTGCTGTTGGAAAAAAAAATGAAGGAAATATGTCACTAAGCTGGAATGATGGGAAGGTTCGTCACTTAGCACTGGTGATGTATGCTGGTAAGAACCAGAGGAAAAGATATGACTTCTGAACAAGGAAAAACCAAACTTTTCTTTAAAAAATATTACTAATATCACTTCCTGCCTGTAGTTTCAGTTTTTACTTGTCTGGAAAGAATCTGTGAACTAAGTTCTTTCACATTATGTAAAAATCAGTCCCCTGATGACTTTGTCAACAAGATTTTAGGTCTTTTTTTTTTTTTTAGCTGAAACTTCCAGGCATAGGAAAAGTGCCCATAAATAATGATCAATTGATGAAGATTATTGCATGAAAAACTGACGTTATAAATTTTATTTTTAAAAAGTGCATTATTTTATGATAAAAATTTTATATTTCCTCTTATGTACAATGTCTTACATTAAAAAAATGAAAGGTGGGACACTTTGTTTCTTTGTCTATAGATACGTCTCGATCTTTCATTAGGACCCAGTATTGTCCTAACATGGTTTTCAGTACTAAGGAATTCCATACTTTCCTTACTGATTAATCAATAATGGCAAACCTTTATATTCCTAAAATGAATGATAAATACAGTAACATGAGATATCCCATATTAAAAAAAAATAGCTGAACCAAACTACTACTGCTATTATTATTATTAATTATTATTATTATTGTTGTTACATGTAAGTGATGATTTTTCTTTATTTAGCTTTTCATTACGTGTGATGATAAGAAGTGACCCTTGAACTATCACACTAAATTATAATGCATCAAACTATGCTTAAGTAACTGTAAATATGTGTCTGCAGATAGAAATAACTGGAACGTCAGCAATGAGGAGTATCAAATTAAGATGTTTATATCTTTTTATTCCAGTCTGTTGTTTTTGATAAAATTACAGGATTAGTACTTTCAGAGAAGGCAGCAGATATTTTGCTTCTACTGAAGCCTTTAATGTGCCGTGTTGTGAATCCACAAAGAATTAATTCACGTTGTCTCGTATAAAAACTCTACCACAGAGATTGACAAAAATCATTGTAGAATGATAAATAAAGAAGCATAATGATAATTTCAGCTTTGCTGTGGAGAGGTTTCTGAGGTTGATAAGATCAGTTCCCTCTTTTTTTCATGTCTTTTATTCTACTGTGTGATGATACAAATAACACATGCTTAACATTTTTAACATCTTGAGCAAATAAATAACATCCAGACAGACTTGGACAAGATTGAGAAGTCATCTCATCAGGCCCATCAGGTTCAACAAGTCCAAGTACCAGGTGCTGCACCTGGGTCACAGTAATCACTGGGTAACAGAGCGCGAAGGGATTGAGAGCCCTGATGAGAAGGATTTGGGGGTAGTGGTGGATGAAATGCTGGACATATCTGAGAAGTGCTCTGTACTCCCAGCCCAGAATCATAGAACCATGGAATTGTTAAGTTTGAAAAAGACCTCTAAGAGCAAGTCCAACCATCAACCCAGTACCACGACCATGCTCACCACTAAACCATGTCTTAAGTGCCATATCTACACACTTTTTTGAACACTTTCAGGGATGATGACTCCACCACTCTCTGGGCACTCTTTTCCAATGCTTGACAACCGCTTCTGTGAAACAAGTTTCCATAATATCTGATGCAAACTCTGCTGGTGCAACTTGAGGCCATTTCCTCTCATCTTGTCACTTGATACCTGTGAGAAGAGATTGACACCCCCCTCACCACATTCTCTTTTCAGGTAGTTGTGGATAGGAATAAGGTCCCCCTTTCAGCTTTCTTTTCTCCAGATTTAAAGTTTTCTCCAGATTTAAAATTTTCTCCAGACTTTCCTTAGTGGAAAGCCAACCACATCCTGGACTGCCTGAAAGGAAACGTAACCAACAGGTCAAGGAAGGGGATTCTGCCCCTGTACCCCACTCTGGTGAGGCTCCAGGCCTCACCTGGAGCACTGCATCTCGTTTTGAGGTCCTCAGCACAGGAAAGACATTAACCTGTTGGAGCAAGTTCAGAGGAGACACAGAAATGTCTCCTCCAAACACATCCTTCTGGAAGGATGGAACACCTCTCTTATGAGGACAGGCTGAGAGAAGAGAAAGCCTAGAGGAAAAGCCTGTTCAGCCTAGAGAAAGCTCTGGGAACAACTTTTTGCAGCCTTTCAGCAGGGCCTGTTACAGTGGAACAAGGGGTAATGGCTTAAACAAAAAGAGGGTAGATTTAGACCAGATAGTGGAAGACATTTATTCCAGTGAGGGTAGTGGAACATTGGAATGTGTTGCCCAAGGAGGGTAAATGCCTCTTCCCTGGAAACATTCAATGTCAGGTTGGATATGGCTCTGAGTAACCCCATTTTTTGAAGATGTTCCACCTCATTACATGGGGATTGGACCAGATGACCTGTAAAGGACCCTTCCAACACAAACTATTCTGATTTTATGATTCCATGAAAATTTTGGAGTATATAATTTTTTCTTGAAGTTAGGTTGAGAATATCAAGGTAGAATCTGTGGATAGTTTCCTGCTTTTTTCCAAGAAAATTTAAAGTTGTAAGAGGAGAAGAGCTAAGAAAAGGTCTCCAACAATGTTCTTATTAGTTTGAATTGGAGTAATACTTTTTTGATAATATAGATTGTGCTTAAAACTTTTTACTCACTTAAGTGTTTTTACCACAGTAAGGAAGTCATATGACTGCCCTACATAACAAGTACAATGATAAATGCAGTGATTTTATATTAAATACTTCAATAATTTATGAAGGATTAGATGAAATTATGCAGAAACTGAGACTAGATCTATGTACATTCTAGACTATAGAAGGCTGGAGTGAAAATAGCAAGAAAGATTTGATAGTTGTAACTGGTGAATAATAGGACCTCTTGATTTCTGTAATCTAAATAACAATATGTGTGTACCTTTCAACTGATTCTATAATTTCTATGTAATAATAGGTTTATTCTATTTATGCAGAGTAAATCATTCTCCCCCTACTTCTTTTACTTCAATTTATGTCTATCTCGGTCCCACTAAAAATAAAGTGAAAGGCTTTGACAGAAGACTTTAATGAGAGCTTAGAGGTTTGGGGAATTTCTGGCTAGTTAGTCAGCTCACTTTAAAATAAATAAAGAAGAGTTTGCAAGCATGCGAGCCTGGGGAGAGCTTAATTAAAGTGAATGGGGAAATTAAACTGAAAAAAAAAAAAGGCGGCAAGAAGGGAAAGACAGTCAGGGAAACTGTAGTGAGAGTAAAAAACAAGTACCACAAAATCAAAACTTAATGTTTCATAATCATGCAGTGGTTATTCTTTCTGGTAGTTCTTCCTACAGATGCTCTCCACAGACACCTATCACACGGGAAAGAGATCTCCCTAGTGGAAGGAGAGACACTGTGCTCCCATCTGTGGGACTGACTGTGCAAGGAGCTTGCATCAACGGAAGGGTTTGTCTACATGGAAACATTTTCAGACATAAAACTGGCAGAATAATTAGTCCACTTTAAAATATCCTAATATGACACCCCACTGTCAAAATTACTTCAAAAAAGTGCTTTTATTATTTAGAAGTAAAGTAATTAATGTGGAAGGCAGCTGGATTTACTCAGTGATTGACTGTCTGTGTGGGGAAGTTATATAAGCATAGCTAAATTGATTGCTGTAGCTATGCTGGAAATTATCCCAACAAAAATAGACATCACAGACTATAATGACAATACATACCCATTTTCCCAGTATGTAAATTCTAAAGCATGGATAAAAACTTTAAACATGTGACGAAAGGCAGTTTTTGGGTTTTTTTTTAAAGTGGTTCAGTATGAGTCCTTGGAAGTTTTGAAAATATATTCCATGAAGGGCAATTGAATTACTGGATTCTTTGACCTGTGGAACAGAAAGCTGATAGAGGTCATGCAAACATTTTGTAGGAAGAGGTAATAGCTTTTATCAGGCTAAACTGTGAGTTTAAACTAAATTAACACTATCTGACAAGAAGCAGCAAATCCAAGCTAAAATCTGGTTAGACACAGGTGCTCTTAATTACTGCTTATTATGTTAATAAGGTAACTGAACAAAAGTGTCATTAGAGATTTGCAGTGGTGAGGTTTTGTATGGGTAGGAGAGCTGGCTGTGAGCTGAATTTCAGACTCTCAGTACTGGCCAGTCTCTGAGAGAAGCAGGAACACTCACACTCGGGCAGAGAGACACATGCAACTTTGCAACTAAGTGGGCATAAAGATATTTAATTAAGGCAAGACTAATATGTCTTGGGTTTTATTTTTTTTTTTTTTTCTTATTTTATCAACCTCTTTGCAGGTGTTTCATATAGGGTTTTTGCTCTGGTTTGTGGGTGAAGGGTTTTTTCCCTCAGTTTCCATGAAAATGTAGTCTATGAGTTGGGGTTTTTTTGATGACATATAAGCATCAAGCACCTGATTGCCATCAATTTTCTCTGGAAATTGAAACCATACCCTGAGTTTATTCCTTTTTTTTCTTTAAATCTCACTCAGTAATTCATATTACTTTGACAAGCTACTTTGAGTTTTAAAAGGCAAGTGTTTTTCTGTCCCAAGAACAGAAAATTCCCTTGTTCATCTCAAAAGTATATTATCTCTGAGCAATAATGATGACTTTTTAATGCAAGTTAAATTTATTTTAAAATCTGATGTGAATCTGAGTGACTCTAGTTTTCTTAATATATGGAAGTTAAAGTATTTCTAATATATAAAAAAGTGAAGACAAGTTAATACAAGACAAATCTGGTCACTTAAGATAATTAAAATGTGAACAAAAGCCAAATCCATTTGACTGCAAATGTGTTTGGTGATAAACTATTTTGTAATGGTAGTCATGGCAAAAAATAATTGAATAGTAAAATTACAAAATAACATCCTATGAGGACATCAAATACACTTTGTTCTGTTTTAAAAGTTAGTGAGTTCTATTTTGGCTATGAGTTTAGAAAGCTAATTTAAGAAATGCTCAAAGCTCTCTCCAGCTATCACTCAGAACTTTTCTGACTGCCAAAGTGTTTTGGCTTCACAAGGAAAACTTCTAGTGCCAGAGGCAAAAGTATGTTAGTAAAAGCTGAGGGACAGACATGAATACGTGTTTGGCTTTGCAGCTGTGAACCCTGGTTAGCTCATCTCCCCACATCACAAATCTAACTCTCATGGACCGAGAATATCTATGCTGCATTAGCTAGGAGCCAAAGTCACTAATGAATAGTCCTGTGAACAAGCATCAAACAGCAAATTAATCAAAAAATTTAAGGCAATTGCCACACACAGAGCACGATTTTGAAGTAATTTGAAATCTGTTCATATTTTAAATGTCAAACTGAATTGAAAGGATATGCATTTTAGGTTTCACCATATGTTTTCACAGAGAGAGAATCATCTATGTGTTTATCCATTCATAGTATTTGCACAGTAGCTCACAAGTGATCCCTGCAGCCCAGAAAGGTGCTTTATGTTTGGAAAGATTATGCATTTCATAAAAATTAAAAAAATAAATAAAAAAAAGAAAGTTATAAACTGAAATAAGAAAGAAAATTTGCTATTGAATCTAAAGTATGAAAAAATGTTGAGACCTTTCAAGCCATCAGGCGAAAAGAGTAATGATTTCAAAACTTCAGGAGTAGAGTTTAGTGGAAACGTCTTTTTAATACTTTTATTAATAAGCTTAGATAACTAACTTCAGCCTAATATCATGTAAGGAAAGAGCACCAGAATAACTATAGAAAAGATCCAGATGAGATCCTTACACACTAGTGTTTTAGAAACACCCTAAGCCAAAAATTCAACAAACTTATCAGTTAAAATCAAAGTATGTGCCCACTGTACACAGGCCATTTATACTTTTTATTCCGTCTCTTACTGGACAATGAATCCACAATGTCATTATTTATGAAAAAGAGTTTTTCATATTGTTTTCCATTTGATGAGAGATAGATTTCTTCAGTTAGCTTTCTGTGCCTTTGAAGTCCACAATATTCTATATGTATGTTATCAGCATGAATTTGGATCAAACATATAGGCAAGAGGAATAAAAACAACGTAAAGAAATAAATTACAAAAAATTATGTCCATGCAGGATAACAATTTGTTGTGGCTTGACTCAGTGTTCCAGTGCACACTGTTTGCAGTTGATCAGCCATGAAATACTTTGATGACCAAGTCATATTATAAAGCAGCAAACGTTTCTATATTTGCCTAAGTGAAAGGTTGAACTGCTAGTCCTAGTATTGAGCTGGGCTATTTTTTTGCCTTGTTATTATTTGATACTTTTATGTTGTTTGGGTTTTAGTCTAAGATTAGGCTCATCTCTACATTCACTTTGATGATGTCTGTGAACTGCTGAAACTGAGTGGAAAAGCTCAGATTCAAGATCGGGTAAAACACAGATTTTAAAAAATTTTTATTTAGTTACCCTTTTTTGGTAGTCTCTTTACTCTTGATAATTAATGGATAGAGAAGAATTTGTTCCATCACTGTAAACAAAATAAAGAAACATATAGAACAAATAAGTCTTCAATAAACTACCTAAGACACAGAATTTGTAGCATGAATAGCTAAAGCAGTTACAAAATAACACTTCATAGGAAATTCAATAGAAATGAACAGCAGTGACATAAGCATGTATATTGCCTAAGGCATAAAAGAAAATTGTTAATTCACAAAGGAGACACAAAGTTCTGATTTTAATATGGTCATTGTCCTCTACGTATACTCTGAATGTATACTTTGACTGTACACAAATGTTTTTCTAGTCTTCCAAATCTCATTTCAGCTACCAATTTTTTCAGAGAAAAAAAACCTCAAAGTGTTGTTAGTAGAGTAGTCAGCTGTCCAAAGAAGAATAAGGGTTATCTGCTAAGAGTATAGCTATACTGACCTACTTTAAGTTTGTTTGGTCATAAAATTTTCAGAATTTAACAAGCAAAAAATTACCTTTTTTTTCCACAGTTTGATTAAAGTTTTGAGAAGTATGACAAAACAGATTGAGGTTTAAACGCAAAAAGATTTTTTTCTAGGTGGTGCCTGGAAGATATGAAGCACCTGCAAAATGAAGGTTCTGTTACAGTTATATGTTGAATAATGCTCCATTTTAGTTCTTTAACTAAATTATAAGTATTTTCATGGCCTGTTCTGAAGTGATCAAAATTTTGCTTTAGCCATGAAAGAGAAAGAGCAAAATTTAGTAAATTTTGGGCCAAGTTCTTAAAAATGTAATCGGTTGAAACTCTCCTTGTATTAAATAACATTTTTCCATAAGTAGGAGGGACTATATTTGAACTACTTTTGAGATAGACTGTGTAGTAATTTTAGAGTAAATTTAAAGAACTATTTATAAATTACAAAGTACTGTTAGTTTTGACAGTATTTTGTTTGTTGTCTTGTACCTTGATACAGCTAAATAGTCAGATAAAACACTAAGTGGTGCAAACTCAGTTTATATTTTCTTAAATTATCTTCTTAGTTATTTAATGCATTTTAGGGGTCAAGATTCTCTGCAACATTTATCTCTCTTTAACAAACTCCAGAGGTATCTTGTGGGATTTACCCTTGTATATGGTTGGCAGACATGAGCTACATGGTAGTTCACAGGCAATCTATAATTCCACAACTTGCCAGATATCTGATCCCAATAGATCTTTCTTCCAAAAGACAATGTTGACACTTTTGTAATTTTTTAATAGGAGCATTATGTTATGCATTTAAGTTTTGTTTTTGTTTTCTTTTTATTTTATTAATCTCACAATACCAAAACAAGACTATTTTTTGGTTCTTTAGGGGAGCGTTTGACAATTCAGTAGTATATTGAGGTTTTTGTAGCAGTTTTTTCAGAATGTTGACTCTTCTCTCATTCTTATTCATAAATTTTTAGAATCAAAACCACGAAGCACCTGCACAGCACTATAAGAAATGCTGTGCATTTATTACCCGAACTGTTAAATGGAGTATATAATATACAGTATAATTTGGTATTATGTTTTGTGTTACAATGTATCAAATTGCACTTTGTCTGTGGACAGACAGAAAATCAAACTAAATATTATGAATGAGCCTAAATTCAAGCCTAAAATTAGATCATATGGTCTATTGCACACAAGGATCCATTTCAGAAATATGATCAGCCTTAGTGTGAGAGCTGTGCCACCCTGCATAAAGTAAAACTTCTTCAAATATTATAAAAGGTGCCTATGGCAATTATTTTCCTAATTGGTATGCTGGAAATGAGACTGGATCGAAGACAAAGCTTTTAATACAAGGAAAATTTACTTCATTTTTACACAGTTTCAGAAGAAAAAAGGAGAAAGGAAAGTAAGAAATTAGGAGCCACTTCTCCTTCCTTCTGTGCCTGTAATACACAGGAATCCTAGCTCTGGCAATTTGCAATCTATAATTCTGTGGTGCACATTTGTGGTAGTGGGGTATGGGTTTCCTGGGCAGTCGCTCAACTTCTATGAAGATCCATCTATTATGGAGCTACACAACCAGCTGTAGTCATGAGATTTTCCCAAATTTTGGGGTCTCACCAAAGTACTTGACAATGTGGATAGCTATAGCAGAACAAATTACCTCACTAAGATTCTTGTTAATTTAAATCCTAGTCACTTACGTTGAAAGAAAACTCCAAGATGAAAATAAATAAATACATGGCTTCATCATTATCAAAGCCTCCTTTTATCATCCTTTTTATCCTCCATTTAAGAAAAAAACAAAGTAGTCCTACATATATTTTCCTAGTAAGTTCAAACCTTTGGAAAACCTAACATGGACCATATGATTGTATAATGTAAATCATTAGAAACCTGTAATTATCCAATTTCTGCAATATTCCATTTCCTTAGATTTAATTTAAATCACATTAGAAAATGTAAAAAATATAAAGACACAAAAAACTCTTCCTAAAACCCCCAAAACTTATTTTTCTTTTCTTCTTCCCTGGAGATATCTTGCAGACATAAAACTTGAATAAGTTAAATTTTTCCTGTTACATTCAAACTCTCTATATTTACTTATTAAGAAACTTGACTAAGTGGTTCTTCTCTAAACTGCCTTCAAAACACCTACCTTTTTTCAATTTAATTACTGTTTCACACAGCACACAGTTGTGGGTTTCCCTTCCCTAAACAAGCACTTCCAAGTAGCCTCAGAAATGGCAGAGATTTATTTGAGAGGGGTTTATACAATCTTGTCAGTGAGCCACTCTGCTTGTCAAAGAGATAAGACTCTAAACGTTTGTCTCTTTGTGAAGGAACTTGAAGGTAATTTGTGAAAATAGCCCACTATTCAAAAGAATAAATCCAGATGTCATTACCAGCCATTCCATGTGAGTTTCAAAGATTAGCTAGAGTTGTATTTTGATTTCTCAGCGGCTTGAACAAAATTCAAGGAACTACTCAGAAAGTGAAACACACAGAATACTTTAGAAATAGGCATTAAATCAGCTTTTCCTTTTCCATCCAAGCAAAAGGAAAGAAATGCTTCACAGTATAAAATATGGTTACAATCATTACATATTAATATCCAAGGAGAATTTTTTTTCTGTCTTCTAATGCCATTTGAAAATCATTTAAAATGGGATTTTGAAAACATATTGCAGAAGCCCAGTATTATTTTTGAAGGAGAAAATGAAAAATGTTCATTTTCACTATTAGGTCAGAAGAGCTTTAGGAAATATATATGAAAAAGGTACTGTCTTTCTTTGCAAAGCCAGAAAATCTTTAGAAAAAGGGGATTGTTTCTAAAAATAAAAAAAATTTGTGAAGCTATTTTACCAGTTTGAACATGTGCAGAACTGCAAAAACAAAGAGCTACAACTTGCTGTAAACCACCACATACACTATTTTAATAAAAAAAGCCTCTATTCATAATATATATTAGTTGAGCTTCAGTAATAATTTTTGCTAAGTATTTGGCTAGCCTTTCAAAATCTTTGTAATTATTTGCATGTACTATTTCTCTAATACCTTAGCCAAGTATAGATGTTGCCAAGAAGTATGAGATTTAATATAAAAACTCCCTTATTCTTTTTGCATCTTACAGCATAAATTTCCATTCTTTCTTACTTCCCCTGACACTCAGCTGTGCTTCCAAATCCTACCCATCTTACTGAAACTAGTAAAGTTGAATTTTGGCTGTGTCTTATTACCTTATGTTGGCTACCTAATTTTCATTATCTTTTCCCTTTCTTAAAATTTTTGCATCTCCCCTTGAATTTGTTGTTTGGGTTTTTTTAAATCCATTTCTGACTTCTGCTTTCATTTTCTTAAAGCAGACTCTTTCTTGAGATATCTATATGTATAGAATGTATTTTCTATATACATATATATGGATATGTGTATGCATGTACAAATATAAATATGTTTCTAGATAAATATAAAAAGAAAATCCTGGTTTTATTCACTGTCATTTGCTTCCATTTCCTTATAATTTTCCTTTGCATTTTTTGGTATTATTTCTTTTTTCTTTACATTTTATTGTCTCACACATTTTCCTGAGTTTTAGCAAATATTTTTTAAATTTAATATTACAGAGGTAGGATTTTCTGAAGATATGTCTTGTATTTTAAATAATTAATTAAAATATGTTGACAATCTATTTTCAAGATATAACTTAATTCAAATAAACCTTTAAACTGGACAGCTACAAAGGCATCTTCTCCAATGATACTAGCCAGGAAAATATTACATCAGACAGGTAGGTATTACATAAGTAGATCCCAGGAAAATTTTTCTTCATCAGATGGTGCTTCAGAATTGATGAATATTTATTGGCGATATCTCTGAAGACACCCAAAACTGCAGGGCTAAACAACGAATACTGAGGAACCAACACACAAAAGATACACTAGTGACTCTCTAACAAAGTCTCTGTAAGATTTCCTATTAAATCTTTGTTCAAATCAATTTATAAAATTTATTCCAGTCTATGTTTAAAATCAATAACAAAATCTTTTTTTTTTAATGGAAAAGCTCCAAGAAAATCCATTCTCTTTTAAGTAGTTTTTTTTTTTAGATAAATCAATGTAATCAAGATGAAGAAACTGTGGAGCTAGTCTCAAAAATAAGCAGGCATAACACTGGCTTTTCAACATTTTCGCAAGTACTCTGAAGGGTTTTTTTCAGAAAATTATTTTCTTTTGCATAAAAAAACCTCTCTCCAACTAGCAATGTATGACATTTTAAAAATTGACAGAAATTTGTATGATTGTCAAAATATTTCTAAATTAAGGCTATGAAACAACTTTGGAGCCAACTGCATTATAAGCTTCTACTTCTGTGTAAGTCTTCCTCTTTCCTTGAAAAAACTGATTAAATATGTCCTGTGAACAGGTGTTGAAAAAAACACGTCAGAAGTATGGCACACCTCCTTGTCTTACACTTCTGTTATGCTGTCAGATCTTCCCTCTCCTTCCCCTTCCCTCTCTTTCCCTTATTTATTTCATTGCTCTGTCACACTCAGCAATACATTCTGCAATTTAGAAGGTACAGTGTGAAACCTAAAGGGAAACTGGAAAAAAGATTTAACTCTTATGGAACACTGAAGTAAGGCTGAAAGCATTTTCCAACCCACCAAACACCTGCTTGCCTCATACCCTGTACTTGCACTGTAAGGGATCAAGCATCTATTTTTTATAGAATTTGATGATTCTTTTTTTGTTGTGTCTGATGTCTGAGAATTCTGTTCCCCAGGACTGAAAATACATCAAACAAAATCTTCAAATTAAAAAAAAAAAAAAAACTAAAAACCAAACAAACAGCAAAAAGCAAGCAGCAAAAACAAGAGGAAAAAAAAAAAAACAAACACCCTAAATCCACAGTAAGTTAACCTAATAAGAAAATAAAAATTTGTGATTATTTCTTACCTGTTTGTCTCCAGATTTGATTGCTTAATTTCTATTTCTCTTGCTATACCAGAGGTAATCTTGATACCAGTGAAATAGCCTCCCCTTAAATGGGGCAGTAATATGGTTTCGTAAATGTTGTAGACAGATATGAATGAGATGAATATTATTTTTTTTCTTTTGAAGTGGGTACCTATCAATGACTACATGATGTGAAAAAAGAGCATTTAGCTTCAGTCTTTGAAAACTGAAAGACATGGCTCAAATATGGCATTAATTGTTTTGAATTTTATGAAAGCTGGAAATGAGTGGAGAATTTAACAAGGAAGAACAATCTGTAATCAAGCTTAAAACAATTATTGCCTATTTTCTTCAGAAACAAAATGAAAGACCCACACCTTCTTCAGAATTATTCCTAGAGAGTGTAAAAAATTATCAGATTTTCTGAGTCAAATCTTACTGATTTTTTTGTGTGATTTTAAAGGTTCCACAAAAACTTTGTTAGTAGCAAAAATGAAAAAAATAAATCTAATTAATTTTTACATCAAATCAGTAATTTGATTTGAAGTTGTGATGATTTTGTCTGTGGTAAATTGAATTTTCTTCACAGTAGCTAGTATATGAGGCTATGCTTTGGATTTTTGCTGAAAACAATGTTGATAATTCAAGGACTATTCATGATTTCTGAGCAGTCTTTGCACAGTCAAGGCCTTTTCTGCTCTTCACTCCATCCCAATAGTGAGGAGGTTGGGGATGCACAAGGAACTGGGAGGGTCCACAGCCAGGACAGCTGACCCCAAATCACCCAAGGGATATTGCATAACATATGGCCTCATGTTCACCATGTAAAGCTGGGGGAAAAAAGAGGAAGGGGCTGAAATTCTGAATGATGGACAGTTGTGATGGTTTAAAAATCAGCTGGGAATTCAACTGAAAATAAGCTACTTCCCTTCACCCTGCCCCACCTCTAATGAGAGAGAGAGACAAAGGTGGAGACTAAGGGTTGAGACAACAATTTACTGAAAAAAACCAGCAATAGAATAAGAAAAGAACAATAACAGCAACAATATTCATAACAAAAGTATTCAAAAGAAAAGGTGCTTTATAAGTGGAAGGTGTTCACCACCGCAACTCAGTTCCACACCACCACCGAGACAAAGACAAGACGGCAGACATTGCCACAGATTGTGTTCCCCATCCCTGAGCCCCAGAAAACAAAAAGCAATGATGGACAAAGACCTAAAAAGCTGGATTTTCCATGTCATAGTACCCATCCTTGGACTGCTGGCTTGGCTGTGCTTGCCACTTGGAGTTGTGTTCATCCCAAGGGATGGGAAGGGATGGGAAGGGATGGGTGGCACTGGGAGAAGGACAGAGTGGTCTGCAGGGGTGGTCCCAGCAACTTCCTCTGGAAAGAGAAATAAAATGGAACAAAATGACACCACTTCAGGGTGTGTTCACCTTTCCTTCCCCCTGAAGCCATGCCCAGCTGTGATGATTTTTGTGGCGGCCCTAGGCTTTGCCCCTTCTCAGCTGGGACACTGGCATTTGTCTTCTGTCACTGTTACTCCACGATGGAGCCCTGCTCTCCTGGGGAGCACCTGCCTGCCTGTGGGTAATTGTGATTAATTCCTTGTTTTGTTATGCTTTGCTTGTGCATGTGGCTTTTGCCTTTCCTATTAAACTGCCTTTTATCTCAACCCACAAGTTTCTCCACTTTTACTCTTCTGATTCTCTCCCCCATCACATTGAGGGAGAGTGAGTGAGTGAGCAGCTGCCTGGTCACTTGCCAGCTGGGGTTAAACCACAACAACAGTAATCTGCTAGAAATATTTCACATTTCCCCTGACCACAGAAACATATTCTGAGACAAATTCTTGTCACAATTTCAAAGTGGTTTTATCAGCCCAACTTCAGATAGTATTTAAGCACAGCCTAAAGCTAGCTCCTGCTATTGTAAAATTAGGCAAGAGTTGTGGGTTTGCTACCAAGAAGAAGGTTGTAGGCATGTTTATGTACTGCAGACAAAGACTTTTGTAAGTATTATATATTGTTGCAGTTCCTATCCATTCAGCTTTGCAAGATATATGGTTATGAATATTTGCACACACACACAGGGTATTCAGTGATTTGCCAAAACTTTTTAGACTGATGATTAACTCCCAAAATTTCAGGACCTTTTTGCTCTTTCCATATTTTTGTTAGATAATCTGATGAACAGCCAAGTTTTTCAGATTCTCCAGCAAATTCCCTCTGAATCTGACAGGAGTTTTTGACACTGGGAGTAGAATCTGTAAAAGCACTACTATTAAGACCTTATAACACTTTTACTGAGAGGGTAGAGTGACTTACAGCAGGGCAAGCGAGACCCTTAATAGTACCAATACTTGATATTTTATGTTGGAATGCTCCAGTCCATAAGGCTTGTCACACCCTGCATGTCAGTTGCAAACACTCCTGGGCTGCTGAAGCTGTGAATGGGTGCAGCACAGCTGTTACTGATGTGCTTCGGTCTCCGTGTACATTGCCTGGGTTGAGTTGTATGAAAAAAGAGAGGCTAGCAGCCTAAACAGGTGATTATTTTACTCAAAATAAAAGACACATAAAAATGCAATCACAAATGCACTGAGAATAAGGAACAGTCTTTAAATATAAGCCCAACAGTTGCATCTGTACAGAATTTGTTCATATACATGAGGTTCATTATGAACCTCATTAACCAACTTCTATGATATGAGTCTCTTTTCTGCTTCAGTTTTATTTTTTTTGCTGGTGAGAGAAAAACATGATGTATACTTTGTATATAAACACTTTGTTTAATAATACTCGCTGGCTCAAAAGGAACTAATTCAAAAACCCAAAAATGTCCCTGAGTTTTGGTTAGCCATTTTATGTAAAATTTGTAATAATGTACTTCTTTCTCTCTCTCTCTTATTATAAAACAGCTGGATAAATCTAAACTAAGGAAGATGTTTTCATATAAGTGAAGTTTTCTATTAGAAAGAAACCCCACTCTTTTGGATTTCCATCAAGTAGAAAATAGACAGAGGGATGGGGAGAAGCAAATTGAGGTTTTTTTCATGTAAGAAGTCAGATTTATGAGTCTATATTCCTAAGAAATTCATTTTGACTGTTAAAAATGGCTAAAAATAAGAAGGAAGGTTTTGCCAGAAGATCTTTATATCTTGAAAGGAATTCCTAAATTAATAATAAAAAATATAAAAAGTGATGAGAATATGGATTTACTTTTTCATGGGCTATCTGGAAGATGAGAAGTCTTACTGGGAGATTTTTAAATAAAAAGACATAACTCTTTTATTGTATAAGAGTTTGTTTCTATATTGTGAGTTTGTTCAATGTTTTGAGATTGATTTCAGAAGAAAAACTTTCATATCTTTGGGAATCAGAGTTTAAAATAAAATTTAATTGACTGTGCCTTTATACAATACTGAGTCTGTGGACAGTATGTTCACTAGTTAGCAGATGGCTTTTTTCATAGTTCTGAACTGTCTATATTAATTTTCGTTTGGAGACAGATTGAAGAAATTTAGCTTTATTATGTAGCTTTTCCTGGACATTTTTCAGTATCTACCTGTCCCAAGTTGTTTCTAGCCATATGTGAATCTAGGATGACAGTTTATTTCATATTAAAAAGTCTTTTCATTCTGTTACACATGCATTATTTTAACAAGAGTTTTTCTACCTTAAGTTCTTGATTTATACCTAATCTTCAATGCATGGCTGATATTCAGCTTCACCTGCAACAAGGAATGTTTGAATTCATGAGAAATTTTCCCTAAACTTTAATAGTTTTCTTCTTTCACCATTATGTTTGTCCACTCATTCAAAAATAAACACATTTAATTCATGGGAAAGAAAATGGGGGAAAAAAAAAATCAACAACTACTTCACAAGCTAACAGATGAAATATTGAGAAAAAAAAAAAAAAAAAAAACCCAGAAGCCAACCTATTCTACAATTCTATGATTTTTTTTTTTTTCTGACGGGTGTTTGCATTTCCCCTCTCTAAAGGCAGTATCGAGTGTGTCTCTGCAAGACAAAGCTCCTGTCCTAAGCATTTACTTTAGATAACCTGCTAGGGTTTGACAGATATCCTTGGACCTTACTGAAATTGTGGATTTTTTAGGTTTTTCTGTTGGTTGCTTGAATGGGTGGGTGGAGTCTTTTTAATTTGTGTTTCTTCAGAAGACAAATGCCATGGGAGAACACATACATCAACACATATCCTTTGTACCAAAATTTCTGAGCATATAATTGATCTTCTCACCAAGAAGAGAAAGCACAAAATAGTGCAGATTACTTGGAAATGTCCCTTTTATCAGTTCATCCTTTCTGTGGAAAGAGATTCTTCATTCACTTACTTTTACCAGCCAGTTACCTCTACCTGCTCTCTTCTTGCTTCATATGTGGTAAAACTGTTCTGTAGCTTCCTCCACTAAATTGTGCTCTCTTTGGCTGAGCTCAGCCTTATTCTCTCATTGTCTCTCATCATATTACATGAATTTAATTCAGTAACAAAGTAGGAAAAAATATAGAAAAAAATGTAGAAATGTAGACATAAAGCCTTCCAATTCATATGAGGCTCAGGAACAGGCGAGGTTCATGCACTCTCACATGTAGTCACAGCACTCAAATGAAATATATATAGACTCCAATCCCACAAGTTAACAAAAACTGAATGTTTCTAAAAGCTGAGTGTCAATGCACAAACAATTTTAAATGGGCCATAACAAAAAATCTTTTTGTTTAAAAACCCTGACCAGTTACAACTTAGGCTCCTACGTATAAACATAAATTTTAAAGCCTCACATTGGATTATCATCTGTTTTTTATCTATATTTGATCTGCAATCAGGAAATAACAAATCACAGTGATTTCATTAAAATAAAGTTTTGAATTAGTTCTTACCTTAATTGGACAGATCAAAATATTAGAGAAAAAGAAAGAGATTATAAGAAAGGGATACAGCTACAAGGACAGGGAAGGGAAAGGAAGGGAAAGATTTTAAAAATAATGTAACTAAAAATTTATATATACATATTTCCTAGATTTTTTTTTCTTTACTCTCTGGTAAAGGGCTTCAGTCTAGTAGGCATACAGCAATGGGTTTTCCTCTCTTGAGAGAGTATGATGTTGATGTTAAGTTTTTCTCCTTCCTCCTCTACTTAGTTTTTCATTTTTTTCTCTTCCTTCTTAACTCAGATGGGTCTATTTTTATATGTTTGTTGACATATTTTTACACTTTACTCCTTCTATATTGGTCTACATTTCGACATGTAATATATATAGTGTATTTTAGCTGTGTTTTTAGTTTCTCTCTGTATGTTCTTGGTTGTTTCACTTGCCTCTAAAGCCTTCCTTTGTCAAGCTCCAGGTTTATATTTATTGCTGTATGGCCTCCAGTGCCTGGCCTGTGCCCCATCTCTTGTCATCTCCAGCCTCCACTTCTGTGTCTCCATGCTGCATCTCAATATCTGAAAGCTTCTGTTATTGTAGAAGAACTGTATTAATCTGCACTGCATGATAAATCTCTCATTGTATACAGACAATGTTTTAGGTACTCAGAGTAGCAACATTTCTTACTACTATCTGCATTACAAAATACATTGAATGATGCAAAGACAAAACAAAACAAAACAAAATAGACATAAGCCCCTTTTCAGAAGAAAACTAAATAAAATTGATAAAACTAAATTATTAAAGTCCATGAAAGTGGAAAAAGTTGAGACAGACAAGTCTGTAAAGCCTCACTCTTGAAGTTTTACAAACTGATTATAAAGCCTTTGTCTCATTATTAGAAATGACAATAATTTTTAACTGTAGGGCACAGGATTACAGCATCATGTTTAACATTGTTAGGATCCAGTTGGGTAGAGGTGCTTCAGATTTAACAACTGAAGTTAATACTTTAAACAGGTAACAGGGCACTCAGTCCTGAAATAACGGTGAAGAAAATACTGCCAAGCTAAGTCTTTTGTATCCTCCTGGAATGCAACAAGAAGGAGCATAAAAGATTTGAACATAGCAATACCTTAATATAATATCTCACTATGGAGTGGGTACTTACACAGCATAGAGGTTTGGGTAGCAGCAGCATTGGCCATCTCCATTTCTCATTGATATCTGCCTTTGGAAGATGAGCTGTAGTGTACTGTTTCATGAAGCCTAAACTGAATTACAGGAAAATTCAATTAGAAGTAAGAAGTTTCAATGGCTATAAATACCATGTATGAATGAATTTGACATTCATTTTTACAAACTAGGAAAAATTGTTTCTCAGAAGTAGTATATAAACTGAGTGTCTAGGGAAGTTGTAGCCATTAGAGGATGCTTAAAACATTATATAGAGGAAAAATGCCTTTACACTGTATTTTGTGAATTACTTCCCCAAGACTGCTCCTAATTTTATATCCAGTGAAAAGTTCTACACTTCTGTTAAAAATGTTAGAAGCTGAAAATAGCTTGTTGAGGTTTTATCCTCAAGATATCAAATTTACCAACCAAATTTAGTGCTTTACATCTGAAATGAAATAGGTCCAGTGGGACATACTGAAAAAATAACACATAGGAGGAAAATTCAAAACTAAAAAGTTAAAAGGAAAACAGAAGAATACACAGACCAAATTTATCAGCAGTGAGAAGGAGAAGCTTGGTATTACAATTAATAAAATACTAATTGTCAAGTGTATGACATAGACAAAAATTTGACTAAGTTAGTATAGTCCGTGAAAATAAGGTAGATGTATAAAGAACTCAATTCATTTTAAGTATTTCTGAGTAAAAAAATTCATAGATGTTTCAATAAATTCTGTTATCTTTTTGCCAAATATCCACCATGGGTGGCTGATTTACACAAAAGAGCTAAACAGTTCTTGTCTATCATTAATTTCTATTAACTTCAATTCAGCTTAAGCCATAAAATGATGCAGAGCACAAAAAGAGACCTGTGCAAAAACCAGTCAAGGACTAAGCCTGAGACAGGATTTGGGGAAACAGGAATAAATCAAGTAAACAAAATGCAGACAGAACAAAAATCTGATAACTAGGATGGAGGAGAAGGAATGGAACATGTCATATGAGGAGCAGCTCAGAGAACCTGGGGTCTGCAAAATGGAGGCTCAGGGTGGAATTTATCACCTTCCACAACTACCTGCAAGGCAGTTGTAGTGAGGTGGGTTTCAGTCTCTTCTCCCAGATAACAAGTGATGGGATGGGAGAAGTTTGCCTGAAGTTGCACCAGAGAAGGTTTGGTTTGGGATCTAGTGGGAAAAAAAAAAAAAATCACAGAAAAAGATGTAAAGCATTACAACAAGTTGCTCAGGGAAATGGTGAAGTCATCCTCTCCAGAAGTGTTCCAAAAATGTGTGGACATGATACTTGTGGACACGGTTTAATGGTGAATGTGGTTTAATAGTGGCGGTACTGAGTTAACTGTTGGACTTGATGATCTTAGTGGTCATTTTCAATCTTAATGATTCTATAAATAATATCAACAACAGCAAAAAAATATTTAAAAACTTCATGTGTAAAAGTGGTTTGCATAGTAACATGGAAGTCAGTGAAAGCATCAAGATGTCACTGGTAAACCCATTCAATGAGCATAAGAGCTAAAATTGCAGTGAGCCCTATATGGCATTGGTTTTTTTTTTTCTACTGTTTTTATGCTCAGCTGAGTATGACTTTGGCAAGCGTGCCTTTGCATATTTTTAATACATTAAGTTTGATTCTGTGTTTAATTTTACTGATGCAAAGCTTAAGGAAATTTGGAACCTGGCCTCTTTCCTATGCAACTGAACAAAAACCAGGCTATTTCTACTCATTCACTATGAGCTAGTTACAGAGTGAACAGTCATTATCCATGCTTCTGTAAAATACTGTTGCAAAAACTGATCTTAACATCAAGATGCCTTTGAGGAAAGCTAATCCCAGGTGGTCTCCTGATATTTCTTTGTTTCCTAAAGCAACTGTAATTGTTAATTTAGAGTGATAGTGAGATTATCCAAGATAGAGCTAAGCTAGCTGAAACCTGAATGAAAAATATCCGTTTGCTTATTTTTTTCAATACTGAAGTCATTACCAAAAAATGACAATGTGATCATTTATTTGATGATTTGATGATTTTCCCCTGGAAACTGCTTTCTTTGTTGCTAATTTCAAAATATTTTTAAGAAATGCTTTCTCCGCCATTACAATCTTACCTTTCTTTATTCTAACATTATGCATGTTAACATTAGAATGAATATCAGTTTGTACTCTGGCGTGTGTTTTAGGACTTGAGGATAAGTAGGACAAAGATGAACACGGCACCAGGCATTAAACTATTTTTTACCACAGAAGGGAGTACTTTTTTGGCAGTCTACCATATTTAGAATGTTTGTTTCCCAGCAACACATGTAGAGAATCAGGTTTTTTGATTTTCACTCATTTGATAATTTAAGCTATAATTTATTCAAATTTGAATGATGGTTTTAAGGTCCTTTTTTATTACTTTGCTGTCTTCCATCTTCCAACAAGAGTAGGTGACTTTCTACCCTCAGAAAAGGCACAGAATTCAGGGACATTTTATATATTATAGAAAAATTTTATTATCTTTTATTTAAATCAGTGTTTCTATAATAGGAAATACTGGCAAGGAAGCATGAAATGTAACTAGAGAAAGAAAAATCTGCCATAGTCGAAGAAGCTCAAGAAAAAAAATATGACAAGTTTTTGTGCCTCTGCTCCTTCTTTTCCTTCATTTCTCTTTCTTCTCCAATAATAACTTTGAGAGCATAAAATGACCTTTCAGCCAGAGGCACTAATCAAGGATGCATATGGGGCCAAAATCTGCATGTGAGGCTGAGGCACACTCTTAGTGCATAAAAACAATTACTCAAATAAGAAGCAGATGCTTTTTGATGTTATACAGAAACACAAACTTCATTCTTTACAGGTTAGGTGGCAATGTAATATTTTATTTTTTGTCCTTTAGATGAAACTGAGTTGAGTCACTTGTTAAAACATCCAGAGATGAAGCTTCACATTAACCCTCAAAAATGTTACCAAGTGGCTCCATTTTGGAAGCAAACAAGCAAGTATATATGTATTTCATATGCTATTTAACAAATGTGTTGAGAAATCAAATTTAAAGGCTTGCTTTCAAATGGATATTAGAAAGAACCAAGTTATTCTAGTTTCTTTTATGAAAATTATGAATATTCAATTATATGATTGAGATGATTAGCAGTGTGTAGCAGTCATCTCACCTGACTTGTCCTATTTGAAGGAAAAGGTCTGCTACTTTTATGTCTTTTTCCTTCCCATAGTTGATGTCAGCTGCAGAAAGTCACAGAAACACAGAATCTGCTGAATTGGAAGGGACTCACAAGGATCACTGAGTCCAGCTCCTGCCGTGCACAGCACCATCCCCAAGAGTCACACCATGTGCCTGAGAGTCTTGTCCAAACCCTTCTTGAACTCTGTCAGGTTTGGTGCTGTAACCACTTTCCTGGGGAGCTGTTCCAATGCCCAATCACCCTTGAGGTGAAAACCCTTTCTCTAATATCCATCCTAAAGCTCATCCGACTCAGCTTCAGGCCATTGCCTCATCCTATTTTCCTAACTCTCAATCTGAACCTTTGTGCTGGTTTGGCAGGGGGAGAGTGGTATGGGGCTATATTTTGGATTTCTGCCGGAAGCAATGTTGATAATTTAGGGATGTTTCTGTTACTGATGAGCAGTGCTTAACAGCTTTTTAACTTTTTCTGTTTCTCATCCCATCCCACCAGCAAGGATGCTGGGAGTGCTGAGGTATTTGGGAGGGGACAAGTCTGGGACAGCTGATCCCAACTGACCCAAGGGACATTCCACACCATGTAGCATCCTGCTCAGCCCATAAAGCTGTGGGAAGTAGGAGGAAGTGGGTTACAGTTGAAATTGTGTTTGTCTTCTCAAGTCACTTGTGATGGAGATGATTTGGTACCTTCCTGCCTGCAGAAAGGGGTGAATACTTTCTTTGTTTTGTTTTGTGTGTGTGTCTTTTTGCTTTCCTATTAGACTGAATTTATCCCAACCCATAATTTTTCACACTTTAACCCTCCAAATTCTTTCCCCCATCCCAACAGGGGGAAGTGAATGAGCAGCTGAGGGGTGTTTAGTTGTGGGCTGGGGTTAAAACCCAGCAAAGTTAAACAAAAATTTAGGTAAAAGTGCTTATTTCTCTTCAGTGTGTAAGAAGAATCTTGCAAGACCATCTTAGACTATATACGAAAATCTTGGTTGCCTTAGGACACACAAAATGTCTTACCATATCAGATGGAAAATCATAGAAACATCTGTCTTTTAAATAAAGTAGGGATGACTAACATTTTCTGTCATCATTTATATGGTTTAGTTAATGTTGTACTTTGGAATACTTTGATTCTTTCCACATTGTTCTGGTTGTTTTTCCTCTCTAAAGTTTTTTTTCTACCATCCATTTTATTTGCCTTCCCTTCCTCTTACTTGTTGTTCTGTGACAGTGAGCAATTACTTTGATTTGTCTGTTCACAGAAACCAGTGAGTTTACTATGCTTCTCCTAGTAAAGACATAGAATTGTAACTCATGTTACCTTTAGATGGGTATGGTCACTGTGACCTAATGTATATTAACCTGTACCCGATACGCCTGACAAAATATGTACCTAAATTGGAATTTTCTATATAACTTGATCTTAGTGATATGTTAGCCAAAGTAAACAATATTCATCAAATTCCATTGAAAATTACCTGTTGTTTTAAAGTTCTACATGTCCTTCCTCTACCTGGCTCACAGGATTCATGAGTTATGCATTTCTTTTGGTTAACTAAGTTGGAGAGTCCAGCTCTACAATTTTCTGAGCAAGTGCTCTAGCTATTATGGGAATATACAAGTGGATTTTACCTCTGAGACACTGCTGCGCGAAGGAGAAACCTGTGATTCAAGATCATTGTAGGAAATTGAACTGCATGTCATATACATATTTTCATTTATCTTTCAGTCCTGAAAAAGTTTACTTACCTATTGGCATTGCTTGTTGAGATAAACACAGAAATATTTTCAAAGTACTGGGTGAATAGAGTGAATAAAATAGAGAAGCTCATCTGTTATGGGTCTATCACAGTACTAGAAACGCCCCTACACTGTGTAATTTAGACACAGAGAATGTGGGATCTCTTTGTAACTGGGGTATTGGGTGATATATCAAGTGACATTATTATTAGAAAACTGTCACAGAAAACAATAAAATTTACAGAAATTTTTAAAACCCGTGATAATTGAGCTGTATTTCATCTTTTTATTCTGTTCTCACAGAACAAATGTTTAATATTCTTTCTGCCTTTATTATTCACATATCAAGTGCTGCATTTGTTCTCACAGAAACAAATAATCTCATCTGATAGTCAAGATCCAGACTCATTCCAAAATATATTCTGGATTTCCTGTATATGCAATCTTAGTCTTAAATTAGTAGATGAATCGTGACATGAAGGTGAAGCCATCTCTTCACTAAACTCAGCTGTGAACTACTGAGATAAGAAATGCTCTTCCTTAAGAGTTTTACTACCTCATATCATGAGGAAATCTTGGTCTTCTTAGAGTTGATGTGAAATTATAAAATTAAGAAAGCTGAAATTAAAACTTTTTTTTTTAATCTAGCAAATATCACTGAAAAAAATATAAACAGGTATACATTTATATAGACAGATGCGTAGCATGAGTTTTTAGTTCCATTTTGAAAAATGTCTTTCTAAAGTTACCTTCGAAAGAGAGTAAATACTGATGGGTTAATCTGCTATATCTGCAGTGTACACAATTTCTAAACAGCTATACAGGCACTTAGAGGTTTTATTTTGAACATAATTATTCCCAAAGTACTGGGAACATTATTGTAGCAGAAAACAGGATGTTGTACTGTGTAAATACTAATGGGATGTCACATCAGCATCAAAAGTATCTGAGAGACATAAAAAGAAATCTGGTAGAAAAAAAGGACTTTTTAACAGTGCTTTGTGTATACTAATTTGTCTCTTCATTTGCCTAAAAATTCATAGTACTTAAATGAAAGATGGAAAGGAAAATAGAAAAAACTTTGTTGTTCTATTTATCTTGTTCTTTTAATATTGGTGAATTCTGATGGACTGAGAGTTGCTACATAGTTGTAAAAAAAACCAAAACCCTGGATAGATTTCTGAGCAGGTCATTTTTGAGAGGAAGGATTTGATCTTGAGAATTTAACCTAACATATTTTAACCATCAAGAAAATCTTTAGCGGGGCATTGACTCTAAGCTATATTGTACGTTACATATCAGAATAAGAAGGAAGATTAATTAAATGTTTCAGACATCATATTTTCTAACAAATCATTCCAGATTTCTTTAAGATGGGAAAATTTAAAATTATTTTTCATGTCAAGTTTATAGGTACTATATTGTTCAAAATTTATTTCCTTCATTAAAAAATATAAGTTATAGTCTGTTACATCAATTAATAATTGTTTTCTAATTTATTTCTAAGCCTCATAATTAATAATAATTATGTTACGTTGCAGTACCTATTCTCCTATATCTTTGTTCATTTTAGCTTTAGTGACATCTTTGTGAAGTAATTTCTGAACAAAACTGCAGCAAATAAGAACATTTTCTAAGCTATGCATTAAAGTAAGGAAAGAAATTAAGAGGTCTTTTGTTGTTCTCCATCCCCAAAACCTAATATTAGAACCTAATGATCATGTTTCTACTTGACAACAGCAGTCACCTTTTCTCTGGCTTCTACAGGTTATCATCTCACTTCATTTTTCAAATGAATCCCTCTAGGAACATCTTACCCCTCTCTTGCTTTTACCAGTCACAAGAAGATCCTCTAAGATTTACAAGAGACTTCAGTATCAGAACTCTATAGAAATATTATTAAGTATTGCTAGAGATATTCTAAAACATACAAATTAATGTAATATTCCTGTAAAAAAAATCTAAAACTTGCAAAGAAGAAAGAATGGAATAGAGTCTAGCCTTTACATTATTTTGAATTTTGGTTAGATTTTTAAAATTTATTTATTTTCTTTCCTCTCAACCTAAAAGACTTCTCAAGGAAGGTCTTCTTCAGGATAAATTAGACTGAGATTGGGAAAAGGAAATTTTAAAGCTTCTCTTAAAAATATATATACTTACAGCTAAGGTTGTTAAGAATTCTTTTCGACGAATTCTTTAAAATAAAAAAAAAACTGTATTGTTTTTGTGTTTAAAAGCATTTTAGTTTAATTTTTCCATTATATAATGAATTTTAAACTGTTGAAATTCCTGCTTCTGTGTCTTAGATTAAAATTGATAATTTCTTAATCCAAGTAAACTTCAATTTGAAATTCAAGCCATAACTATTTTTTGAAGATACAAAAGTGACTGCTCTCATATATCCCCAATTTTCCAAATATTGATAAATGACAGTCAGTTTTTACTAAAAGTTAGAGGATACCATTACCAAGCTAATCAGTGAATCTTCAGCACATTAACCACAATATTAAATTCTTATATTGATACATTTGCTGTGGGATTCATCTTGCATAAATGTGTGTCTGTAAGTCAAACAAGGATATTGTCACAGTCTGTGAAGTTAAATAGTTAAATCCAATAAAAGACTTATTTTAATATGAAATAACAATATAAGATAAACCAACAAAGCCTGGCCCTATTTCTTCAAATGGAATATATTACACTACAGAAGTCCATAACTGCCTTTGTTTAGGCAATGATCCCTTTCTCATGTCTGAGTCTGGCTCATTCTGGTTACTGGCCCATCTAAATACCTTCTATATAAATGGATAACTGCTTTTGTTCAATGACTACATTGTGTTCTTTCTCAAAGATTTCATATTCTTTCTGATAATTTGTTTACATTATGATCATTGGTGTTATTTACTATTTCGAATAGGATAGTTGACATGATTTGAGATTTCCCTTGGATTACTACAGTAAATCAACATTTTTAATCTTTAGTGTTTGTATTATAATATATAGAAGTATCAATTTCTTTGTTTTTTTTGTGTCAAATTCATTTTTTTTAGAGGAAATTCAACGCACAGCTACCATAAATGCTAAAAGAATGTGTAAAGATTTATAAATTTTTGTGTATAAAAAGCTTCCAAACATGAGATGTGCAAATATATATAGCTGGAAAAAATGCTGAAGTTTTAGGAGCCTTGGAATTACAATCTTGATTGTTTTTGTGGTTTTTCTCTACTTGGAAATAAAACATTTCCTTTGTTTCCATTCTTACAGGAAATGAGCAAAGATTTCTAAAAGGCAGATTTTGTTATGTATTTCAGATAGGTTGTTACAGAATAAGTTTAATTTAGTAAGTCACTCCTTTTTTCTTTTTTTATTCTGTGCGTTCTTTGAACTGGTACTCCTCATGTAGTGAGCAATAAAACATAGTAAATGCCAGTCAACAATGTCTGATTATTAAAGCAGTGTATGTTAACCTGCCAACATTTTCAGTATATTACTAACAATGTAGTCATAATTGTCACTCTGTAGTTCCCGCAATATATTACCAAAAGACTACATCTCTGCTTGAAACACTTGAGTTCATTATGTATGATTAATAGAGTGATTACAGCTCATACTTGAAGGCTGACATTTGAAATCTCATTGCTGTGTCATCTTTAAGGACAGAATTTATTCTCATAATTTCTCAATATATTTGCTATTCTCTCTGAGTCATCGAACTATTCTGATTCCTCTCTGCCTTCCAGAGGTCCTCTGCAGTATTGCTTTTGATTCAGCTCCTTCAGAGCATTCTGCACATTCATAATTATAAAGCAGATATGTGTAAGTTAACTGACTCCTTTTGGAACAGGAAATCTCAGCACAATAAAACTCACCTCTGAAAAGCTGCATATGCTGTTTTTTCTCATGCAGGTCACGAGAAGATCTTGTGTTTCATCATATGACTTACTGACATCTTCTGTAGCCTTTGAAAAGACTTCCAATAAAACAATGAAATAAATAATTAGAATCCATAGACTGAATTTTGTTTTCTCTATGTCTATTCTTATCGATATATGCTTCCACACACAAAAATGCTTGATATAAACAAGGATATCTACTTCATGAAACACAACTGCATTTTTCACTTTTTAAAACCTGTTAGATAATTCAGATATTCCTATTTTTGATTCACCAAAGCATTGGTGGAAAAACTAATAATTTCTTAAAGTCTGCTTTCCCAAGATAACGCAAATCTAATTTGCATTTGTAGAGTGTGTCCAATGTCTGCCATTCCCTTCTCCCTTTACTCCATTTTCCCTCAAGCATTTTTCAAATATAATTATCTGTACAGAGGATAAATGACCTCAGCGAGTAAAATCCTGTGATAGAAGCTCACTTCTGTATAACTGTTAAAGAGTATTTCAGAGAGGGAAATAGGAGGTAAATAATAGATTTCAACCCTCTGAAAAGCCTTTGTCAGCCATGGCACTTATCCAGTGTGGCCCTCTGGCCCTTCCGTGCTCAGCTGCATTAGCGGCTCCTGCTCGAGCACACTGCCCACATCATGCTGCCCTCCTCTGCTTCACTAGAGGGACATCAACCCAGGAGTGAAAGACCACAGTAACCTGATAAAAATTTCAGTTCTACCTTCATATGTCTCTGTTTAACAAAGGTAAAATAACACTTCACAACTTCTTATGTCAGAAACGCCAAGAGAACAAGGCGTACCAATAGCTATGGCTTGGATCTCAGAGGTTTTCATGCCCTGTTAGTGCAGGATGGTATCTGGAAAATAGAAGTAAATGTAAAATTTGACGAAAGCTCCCCAAATTTTCTTCATATAGACAGTGACATAGTAAATTGTTAAAAAAACCCCGATGCATCCTATCAGATAGACGAGATTAAAGGGCTCCAGGCCTTGTTATGAGATTGTTACCTGACTATAACCAGTTCAAAGTTAACATCTGTGTTTTGCCTTTTTATGATCAATGAGAAAGGACAACACTCTCATAAGGAGAGTCATCCACTCATTTCATACATACGTCTTTTGATGAAGCAAACTTTATTGAAAAGTGATTCACTTCTCTTCATTGACTACAGAAGGATTTTACATGACTGATTTAGTGTGATTTTTTTACCACGACTGTACTTAAACATTGACGAACAATACAGAACCAAAGCCACCATGATTTCATCTATATTCAACCTTGGCTCATAGTATCATGCAGCTTTGTACTTAAGGCTTATAAGAGTATAAGTTTTAGTGTCTTTATTCTATATCTGTAATATATTTCCTTTCACAGTTTATTTCTCTATACTTTAGAAATTGCCAGTATTTCTTTTATTTGACATAGAAACAGTAGTTTCTAATTCAAATTCCTTTTGAGTCTCTTTTTAAAGAATAAAACTCAGATTACCACTGAATTGGGATTAAAAAAAATGTTTTCCTTTGAAGAAAAAATTTGCTTAGCATGATTACTGGAATGGATTTGTGTGGATCCTGTCTACATTTCACAATTTAAAAAACCTTCTGGGACGGCACTGCATGAAATGTTTTTCTAGAAACTTGAATCCATTTAACATACCTACAAATATCAGCCCAGATCCATGATATCTGGCAGAATTTATGTGCTGCTCTTTCTGTACACTGAAATCTCCAATTTCACCAGCAGGAGCTGGCCCAGGGCCTGCCATGACTTCCTTCTGCAATATCCATTTTCTCCAGTAAAAACAGACCAGTGTGCTCTGCCCGTGTCAAGACAATCCAGAGTTCTGTAACACAGGCATTGTGTCAGTTCATACAAGCTCTTTTCAAGTGTTCAGTTTAACCCCATGTTCGATGCATATTTATGCCTTTTATTTTCAGCTTGTGGAACAGTGAAGGACCCTTGTCATCTAGACCAACCTCTTGGATGGTAATGACGAGAAGCATTCCACAGCGTAATTCTGTTTTGTACTAAAACTTATTTATCAGAGCGAAAAAAAATAAAAATTCAGTTGAGATAAATGATGAAGGATCAACTTTAATATTGTATAAGAAGAATTGATATTTAATTGTAAAAGGAGATTGGGAAACAATAAAGACATTCAGAAAGATTGCTTATGTTAACAGAAAGAAGATAATGCTTTTTCCAGTAGTGTTCTGGTGAAGGACAGAGGAAGATTTCACTCATCCAGGATATTGTAGTTACCAAAGTACCTTATGATAAGGTCTTGATTAATATATTACACGTAAAGAAATGTTATTGATATTGAAGTCCGAACAATGTATGATATCTATTTTTCCCATCTCTTATTAGGTCGTCCTCATGATTTTGAGCACTTATAAGGCACTAAAAAAGGATTAACAAGATGCAATTCTTGCATCCCTCTGAATTTTTATGAAAACATTTTGTGCTTTCATATGCAACTTTTTTGGCCTTAAGATTCCCTAAGGATCCTAACTTTCATTAATAAGATCAAATTTTAGTGCAATATCTGAGTGAAATAATTCAAGAACATTCTGAAAACTGAAAAGCCAATCAAAGTATAAAAATTCCCACAAATTGCCAAAAATATGGTCAGGACTTCTAATTTATAGGCTGACCTAAGTAATAACTTTTAAATTGACAATGCTGACAAAGTCTTTTATTTTTCTTCTTTTTCCAGAGCCTTGTGAAGAAATAGCTAGATTCATTTCCAAGTTGGGAGCCACCGCTTTAGACCTTATTTCACTTTCCTCTGTCTTTCATACATAACAGTGATTCTTGCTCACATCATTTTTCCCCAAATATCATCTCCTTTCTGTCCTTTTCTTTATGATTTTCTTTCAATTATTTACTTAAAAATAACTATCTTCTTAATTTAAGATTAATTTCTCTACCTTTATTTAAACTAAGCTGTTTCTATATAACAAGAAAGTGAGAAAAAGAGAATTTTAATTTTTTTTTATGACTTCTACAAATTTGCCTGAAACATTTAAGGAAACAGAAGGTCCTGTTCCTATTACATTAGATTAATTTTATTTTTAATTTTTTTGCTTAACATTTTTAGAATGTCTATCAAACTGTGAAGAGCTGTCAGTACTATCAACGCTTCAAGCTAGTCTTATAAGGCTGTAAATTTTATGGAGCTTTACAGAGTGTAACTGAAGTAATTTAAATACTGGCAGTTCAAAGTTCTAAAAATGCTCTTTAAAATTGGAGGATTATTAATTATAATCACATCTTATTTGCAGGCGTAATCTTCACATAGTGTATTTTATTAGTTTAGCATGTTAAGCCAGATTATAAAACCAAAGCAACATGGTTGGGGAAGATTACACTCTCAGAATTTGACTACTTCAGAATCTCAGAATTGCAGTTCTACTGTCACCCAAATGTATATCTTCTGTCATTTAATTTAACATGGATGTAAAGTACCAAGGCAAAGGTAATATTTAAATTGATGCTATATAAAACTGATGATCTGGCAGCACACATCCGCCAATTTCTGTCTTCTAGTTTTAGTGTCAACAAATATATAGCCTAAATGAAACTATAATTTCTATTAATCCAAAATGACAGTCACACCTTTGGATTACTTTACATGATGTAGCACAATAATGTACTCTAATTATTCTGCTGTGCTTACATTCAGTATACCAATTTCTCTTTCCATATGACAACTCATGGAAAACTCCACAGAAGAGAAGAAAAAGAGGTAAGAGAGGGCACCACACAACTGAGAACTGCTGAGCAGGGCCAGGATCCAATGGTTACAGACAAGACTATGCCCAGTGAGGGAAGTGTTTGGGGGCAGCATGGTAGGGGAGACTCTCACACTTCCTCTGTGAATTCTGCATGACTGAGGTCCATCTCAAGGCAAATGCAGGCAGGATGGATGTAAAATTCATCATATTCTACTTCACAGAGTTGCTGCTTGTATGGTTAGCTATCAGCTTTTGATTAACATTTGCAGAAAATGTTGAAAAACAATGCTGAAAATGAGTCAGCACTATGTTATTGCAGCAAAGTCCAAAGAATTACTGGCTACATTAGAAAAAAGAAAAGGAAATAATACATTTTAATTAATTCAGTAAAAGAACCACAACAACTAAACCCCAAATTCATCTTTGAAATCCAGTACTACAGCTCTAATGACATTATTCACATAGGAAAAACAAGAGTACTGAGTGCTTTGAAATACAGTAAAGAGATATAGAAAAGAATGTCAGAGGCTTTCCAAGATAACATTTACAGAGTGCTTTAACATAAAGATGTGTTTCTTGCCCTTTAAGATTGCTCTTATTTTAGAGGACATGTAAACTTGTATAAGGGAGATGAAAAATACTTGAGGAAAGTTAAAGTATTTCCTGCTGACATTCCAGATAAAAGGGTCATGTTATCTTTTTCTTCTGAAAGACCTATTTTGAACAATTTCTTTTCTTCTTGTCTCTGATGATTGTTGGAAGAATGCCTGTGCAGCAATCCCATAAAAATAACAGGAAGTCATGGGATGATACAATCATTTTTAAACTTCTCAACATCATTTAGTCAGCAGAGCCTAACATTGTTTATGGACTTATTGTTTAGAAATATTTTCTTTTAAATGAAAACAAAAGTCACGAAAAACCTGTGTAATTTTTTCTCTCAATTGTGGAATTTTCTCCCGAACAAGATTATCTAAAATACAGGAGCAGTTATATTCAGCATCTGTTAAGACAAAACTTCTAAAGAGACAGTAGGAGCTTTTGGTCTTCCCATATACTCAATAGGATTTGGACATTTCACTCTTTCTTCCTCAGCAATGAATGTTTAAAAAACAGATGCTAATGAAATTCCCTAAAACTAATTCTATGACTAAAGAAAGTAGAAGCCTTGCAGAGCAAAAGCAAGCCCTCTGCTCATCTATCTTGTGTCATTTCTTCTGCAGTAAATAATATTTCTATGTTTCTTCTCAAGATAATTCTGTAATATCTAATGGTGGGCTTAAAAATAAAACATAAAGCATATAAATGTTTTAAAAACCACTAGCATTTCAATTCCACTGTGTCGCCTTTTGGGAATTTTGAAAGCAATTTATCTTGGATGGGGAGGAGTCAAATAAAAGTAAATGTCTAATAAAGGAACAGTAAATCAAATAGAGTTCCTGTCGGATATGTACAGAGAGAAATATGTTGGAGAGGAAGAATCTGACACTAGATGGTATCCAGAAAGCTTCAACTTTATTTTTACAAACTAGTATATTTATCTACTTTTGATTTCTGCGCACGCATACACGTACTGATCATGCAAACTTTGATAGGTCGCTCCGCTTAGTTTACGAGTTGTTTACGCGCTGCAACTAACAATATGATTGGCTGACGCCACGAGGGGCGTATTCGTCACGGCTCCGCTATCGTTACTTTTAACTCTTTGTTTACCGGCTCGAGGATTTCTATATAAACTAGTTTTGTATTAGCTCCTCTACATTAATACATTTGTCACATGGCAAACAATGGCGCTAAACAATTACATAATTTATATTAAGAGTAAGAGAAAGAAATATGACACCAACTTGAGTGGTGTGGTTGACAACTGAAGGATGGGAAGTCATCCTGAGGGACCTGGACAAGCTCAAGAAGTGGCCCATGGCAATCTCATGGTGTTCAACATGGCCAAGTGTAAGGTCCTGTGTGTGGGTCAGAGTGGACCCTGATATTAATACAAGCTGGGGAATGAACACGTAGAGGACAAGTCTGCCAAGAACAACTTGGGGCTGTGGGTGGATGAAACATGAGACATGACTCAGCAATGCAGGCTTGAAGCCCAGAAAGCCAATTGTATCTTGGGCTGCATCAAAAGCAGGGTGGGCAGCAGGTGAGGGAGGTGATTCTGCCCCTCACCTCTGCTCTGGTGAGATCCCACCTGCATTGCTGCATCCTCCTCTGGATCCTCAGCACAGGTAAGACATGGACCTGTTGTAGTAGGTCCGGACAGGGGCCATGAAGATGATCTGAGGGCTGGAGCATCTCTCCTATGAGGACAGGCTGAAAGTGTCTGGAGAAAAGGAGGCTCCATAGTTTAATCTGATTAAATGTAATGTGTCTAAGCGGTAGCTTGATCCTGTCTGGATGGCACGAAAGCTACCCTCTGCAGCTGGACAGGGGAGAGAAAATATAACTAAAGGCTCATGAATTGAGACAAGGACAGGGAAGCGATCACACATCACTTCCTGCCATGGGAAAAACAGACTGAACTTGGGGAAATTTATTTAATTTATTAGCAACAAAAATCAAAGCAGGATAATAAGTAACCACCTTTCCCTCACCCCTCCTTTTTTCCAAGACTGTACCTCCCCCCCTCAGCAGCACAGAGAGACAGGGAATGGGGGATATAGTCAGATTGTTTCTCCCACTGCTTCCTCCTCAGAAGAGGAGCCCTTCTCCTGCTCCAGCATGAGCTGCCTCCCATGGGAGATAGTTCATTAACTTCTCCAGCATGGGACTTTCCCTTTGGTTACAGTTCTGCAGCTTTAGTGTGGGTCCTTTTCACAAGCTGCAATCCTTCAGGGAAAAGGCTGCTGCAGCATGGGACCCCAGTAAACCTTCTGCTGTGTGAATTCCTCTTTCCACAGATCTGTAAATCCTTGCCAGGAGCTTGCTCCAGCACATGCTTCTCATGGGGTCCCAGCCTACTCCAGGCATTCACCTGCTCCAGTATGGGACTCTTCCATGTGCTGCAGGTGGATCTCTGCATCCCTGTGATCCTCCCTGGGCTGCAGGTGGATCTCTGCATCCCTGTGATCCTCCCTGGGCTGCAGGTGGATCTCTGCATCCCTGTGATCCTCCATGGGCTCAGGGGCACAGCTGTCCCACCATGGGCTGCAGGGGAATCTCTGCTACAGCACCTGGAGCACCTCCTGTCTCTCCCTCCTCACTGACCTTGGGGACCGCCGAGATGTTTCTCACACATAGTCTCTCTCCTCTCTTCTCTGGCCACAATTGCTTCTGGACAATAATGGGGTTTTTTTGGTTGTTGAACACATTTTCACAGAGGCATTGCCACCCTCTCTGGTTGGCTCAACCTTGGCCAGCTGTGGGTCCATCTTGGTGCTGGCTGGCATTGGCTCTCTCAGACGCAGCAGCTTCTCACAGCAATCACACCTATAACCCCCACAATACTAGAACCTTGCCATGGAAACTAACAAAAATCATTTAAATTCCTTGTACTTGAAACAAGAAATGTTCTAAGGAAAGAAAAAATCTGTTTTAAGAGAAGATGTAGGTTCCGAAGAAAAATATTAGATCCTATGACAGAGGCTTCCTAAACATATTAAGAAAATGTTGTTAGGTAATTAAGAAGAAATCAATGCATATTGTGTTTGAAATTAGGCATTTCCTTGTTATGCTAGTAGTTAACATATTACAGTGCCAAGAGCAAAGGAACCAGAAAACTGCTTATTGGGTATATAGGAAATAGTATAAGAAAATAAAAGTAAGATTTCTAGACATAATTTTCTAGTCTAATCTATCTAGATCTTGCTTGTATCACAAAGATCTTTGTGTAATGAATACACTGGATGAAATGTAGTACAATGGTGGCAGTATATATCTGAGGATTTCACAGTGCTACCAATGATCCATTTCTCTGTAGATGGCAAATTTACCTATACTTAGCTACATTAACATAGAATTCATTCTTTTTATTCACTTATTTATTCAGAAAGTCAACCTGATAGAAACAAAACGTCACAATTCAAAGTACAATCAAGCAAGTATTTTGAACTCCAGACCATCCAATCAGTATATATGATAAGGGAGCAGTATAAACAATATCGACATGGAGGCTGGAAATCCCATACAATAAAAGGAGTCATTTTAGTGGAACCCTGAGAATCCATACTAAAGATTGATCCTAAGACATAACTTTGCTGTCCCATTATATACTTATGGCCTTTTCTAGCTGCTGTTTACCATCTGTACATGAGGGATTCACAATGCATAACCAAAACGATTTAGAAAAACAGTATATCAACTAACTATAGTAATTGCTTTTTGTAAACACTCTGCGTGATTAAAAAAATATATTACACACCTCTTCCAAATCTGGACATCTTTCCTAGTGAAATAAAGAGTACTCTGAAAGGCCAATGGGAAAGAATAATAGCTAGTAAAGACACAATTAATCACCCTTCTCTTCTGCCCTGCTTCTCTCATCCCCATTCATGCACACATACCCAAACCACCCATCCTTCTGTCTGGCTGAGCTCAAAGCATCTGTGGTGAGGGGTCCTCTGCTCGCAGTTTTATCTTACTTTTCAAAAACAACCATCTCAAATATGGTTCTGCTTTAAGGGGCTAAAATAAAAATAAGGTCATCTTAATGTGCGTCTTACAAGTGGCTTTTCTGAGACATGCTGAAAATACATCTCAAGAACTGTTGTTCTATAGACTTTCTTATTTGCTGTGTAATGGTAATATCTTGTCACAAAGAGAGGTGTAACAGTTTGTGATTTTCCACTATTTTTCAGTTGTGGGTTACAGCAAAATATCTGGAATGTCCAGAGAAATGTACTAAAAATAAGTGCATTTTGGAGTCATTGTCTCACTATCCTTTGGAACGCAGCAGTGGCAGCATTTTGTACCTGGTAACTTGACTGACAGACAACTGAGAGAAACCAGGAATAAACCACAGGTAGGACTGAAATTAAAATCAAATCAACAGCCCATAGTTTCTGATACTAGCTAGATAAATAAATACTTTGTAGTTTTACCTTAAAGCACTATGTACTTCGGTGAGAAAATTACTAAGAATTTTTCCCCAAGGCTTATGAAAAATTCAAGAGAGCCAAGATACTGTTACTGTCACTTCTATCATCAAAGAGGCCAAATTTTTTTTTTGTAAAAGAGGTCATTTGTTAAGAGAACAACCATTTGGGATGCTATTTTCCAACAATAAAACAACAAAAAAATATAGAAACCAGAGAGGAAAATAAGTTAGGCTACTTTGCTAGTTACCCCCAAAATAACTTTTCTATTAACAAAAGCAAAAAGTCAGCAAAGAACCTCATTTGGAAAAGGCATAAACAATAAATAAACAACCTTGATATGAAGACATTGGATTTTTCTTAGTATCAGATAGATTCTGAAAATAAAAAATATAGAACAGAATGCAGAACAGCTCAGCTTTCAACTTACCAAACTTTCACCGACACACGCCAATAATATCTCAGGGGAAAAAAGGGAAAACTTAGTCTGTTTGCAAATTCTTGATGGTGGTTTACTGGAATTTTTTTTAAAGTTCTCTTTGTATAGGGTAATAATTTTATTCCTGAATTCAGTAAGGAGAGATTGTTTCTTTCCAAAATGAAGTACATTTCTTGTTGAACAAATTTTTAATGCCAATTCTCTTGTGAAACAGAACATTTACAATAACATTCATAAGAAGGAAAGTTTGCAGTCTGTTTGCAGCCAGTTTGAGGGAAGTATTTGCTGAACTTACTAATCCTGAAAACAAAAATAGTATTTCAGAAGACTATCTAGTTCACAATTAGCTTTATCCACAAATCAGGCATTTTGGTTATTCTGTGGTTAAGGATCACCAGGCAGAACTGAAATGTCTTCAGCCATGAGTGATATCTTTTTTAATCAGGACCAAAACTGATCTAGGCAGCTACAGCCAATATTCATGACCAATTTTAACACTAATTAACTTGTTAGACAAATTATGCAAAATACAATAGTTTCCAAAACACAGATTTCATTTTATTAAGACTAATTTCTGAGAAACTCCATTGTTTATTCCCAAGCTCTGTGTCCAAATGCAACTGAGTTAAAAGTGTAGCAGGGAAAAGTATGCTGTCATTTCACCCTTCCTGTGAGATGTGGTTTCTCTGCTCAGTTCACATTACTTAGGAATTAGAGCCCTTTGTAAATGTTTGGAGTCATGGGGTAGGCTAAAATACAACAGTGACTAAGTTATGCATCATCCTATTTGTGCCACATCTGTTATAATGAGAAACCAGGAATCATTGCCACAGCATGGAATAGCTGCAAGGCTCTGGTTGTGTTCTCATGCTCTATCACTCATTAAGAAGAACAAATCCTCGGTTGTGTGGCTTCCATATTCTGATCTCATAGCAGAAATGTCTCTAAACTTGGTTTGGCTTTGTAGAAATATAAATTCTGATCAGGAGTCGGAAGAACAGAGGGCAAGGTGAATGGGACTGTTAAAATTCTTATGGGAGAAGAAAAGCCTCATGTCTGGACACATCTTGTAGCACATAAAGACTGATTTGAGTAGCTCCATTTAGTTTTCAAGGGACTGATAAGCTAGAGCATCGTGACTCACTTTGTTTGTCTGTGATCTGGAATTCCCCTGTAATCAATTCAGAGGTTGCTTCAGCTCAGCTGAAGCAGATACTGTCAGTGGAAAGCAATGATTCTGTTTTCTAAGCTTGATCCAAACTCATGGGAGCTTTCATGACAGCTATCATCCTTCTTGCTAGATCAGGTCAATCTTGTGTGACACCATCACCATTCCACCGTCAGAAAGAAAAATAAGGAGGAAAACATGCTATAAATAAATTCAAGCTGCAGAAAACAGTGATGGAATATGAATTTCTAATAGAATTTTTTTTTGCTTGTTTATTTATAAAAAACCTGTTACATAAAGCTACTTTTTAATTATTTTTTTTCAATTACTCTTGCAATTGCTTCCTTTTCTCTTACAGAAAATTCTATATGTTGAGAACTGTAAAATACTACTAATAGTTCAGAGTGCAGGCAGATTTGCCATAAAACAGTCTACAGGTGGCCATATAAGTGTCTACAGATCTCTGGAAGATCAGTAGTGTTACTCAGGTCTATCGTGGTGCACACAGCAAAGAAGCCAATCCAGAGAAATGTTCTTAATCCTGTGGGCTTTTTGTGAGCATTTCACTGCAAGTTCTCAGTGTTAGTAATTCAGTTAGACACAGGAAAAACATCCTAAAAACTAAGCAATATTTTCTCTGATGGGTAAAGTACATAGTTTTACCTTGCTGAGATAAGCATTAACTCTTCTTAGTGTGAAATTAGTTTTCTGCCATGCTTCCTTAAATTATTCATTGTTTTGAAATGATTGTCAGTAACTTGATTTGCTGGTCCATTTGGGCAAAACAGATTTCTGGAAGTAACACCCAGTACTAAAAAGAATTGGAAAGAACATTTATTTACATACTACCTGTCTGTATGTGATCAAAGATCTTTAAAAATAAGAAGATCATGCCCAAAAGATTAAATTTAGGCTACTTGATGTCCTGTGCCTAATGACTGCTACTCTGTTGTAGTCTAACCATAACAGCCAGTCTTCAAAGACAACTTACACAAGAAGTTTGTGACTTTACATATTTTTTACAATTTTTAAAAATTCTAGCAGTAAAATGTGTGTTATTACTCTGAATCACATTTCTTAATTATTATTTCTCCTGAAGGCCTTTAAGAAAATATTGAATAAACTTTAAAAAGTTTAAATATTGATACACATGAAATATCGATTAGTGATAAACTGCAGAGGCAGAGAATTTGCTGACCCTTCATCTACTGACAATGACTGGGCTTTGTTCTCTGGTAGAAAAAAAATCCTCATATCAAAGTTTGGATGAGAAAAAAAAATTATATTTACTCTTTTCTGGATAATTGTATAAATATTAGCTGTTCAATGAGAAGGAGACACATTACTTCTTTCATGATCCAGATTTCAAAAAAAAAACCAAACTCTGATCAGCACTGTATTTTGTGAAGTGTATTAAGCAAGATTGGACAACAGTCATGGGATTGAATCCTAGAGTCCCAACTGTGGACTACAAATGGCTTCAGAGCCCAAATTCAACATGGGCATGTTCAGACTGCTGACTTATATCAAGAGCTGGCCCGTCAAAATCTGGCCAGATCCAAGAAAACACAGGATAAGTGGAAACTGGGTAGCTTGGAAGTTAACAGAAAAGCATAAACAGAGAGCTTTTAAACTGAAATATTTTAGATTCACTTTGATACCTAAGAATAGATACCTTGAATAGAATTTGCTATAATTTATCAGTTTTGGCAAAAACCCAAACTTTTTGTCTTGCTGCTTCCTTCTGAGAAAAAAATAATTAAGCCAAATTTGACCCCTAAGAGGCAATAAACCTGAGTCTGGAATGTTAATTGAAAATTATTTCTTGAGAACAGTTTTGAAGTTATTTCAGTATGAGATTTTACTCAAGAAGCTGATTCAACAACTACTGTAGTTTAAAGCTTAATATGAATTGCCAAATACAGAATAGTTATTGAATTCAAGATTACCATATGAAAAAAGGTACATAACTTTAGTTTTAATTTCTGTTAAGGAGATTTATTAATTTTTTTTTTTAGCTAATGAAATAGTTTTTAGAAAATGTTATAGCTAATAGAAAACAAAATTGACAAGAAATTAAGTGAAGATGACTACAACTATTGCTTTCCCTAAAAAGAGAACTGCTGCTCCTTTTCAGTGCTTTTCTTTTACGTGGCTCTATATTTATATATCAACTTCATACTAAAAAATAATTTAATGAATGCATGCAAGGGTCAGAGGATCCTTTTCTGAACAGTCAAAAATTTCCATCAATAAGTATAGAATGATACACTAAACAGAAAAATTCATTTGTGTTTAGTGATTAATCTTTATTTTCCTCTACTAAATGCTTGCCATCTAGGGATTGGCATTGTTTGATGTTAAATCAGGAAATAAGAAATAAGAAATAAATATAACTTTATCAATTTTATAAAGGGAAGAAACTGGCTTCCTATCTCTGAATTAAATTCAACCTGTACATACTTAGTAGAAAATAATTATGTTATCCTTGTTTTATTTAGTTTACTTTCCTCATAGGGATGGATAAAAGAAATGAATTTGGAGAATTAAATATTATTGTTACAATGAACAAATAGCTATTATGGAATATTTAACTCAATTTACTAGAAACAGAATACATAACACATATCTTTGGAAATTTAAACAGTAACATATTTTTTAGTGATTGTATTCATGGCTCGAGAAACTGCATATCTAGTGAATGAAAAATTTCATTTTCTTGATATAAAATATAAAATTTATTAGCAATAAACAGTTTTGGTCTGACTGAAATGCAAATTCATAATTCTCAAAGAAGTACTATTTAAAAAATATACCCCTCAAAATGCCATCTATCCCATAGAAGAATAAACAACATTATAATTGTTATAACTACTTTATTATAATTACTTATTTTTGTATAATTATTTAATTTTAATTAATTAATTCATCGCGTTTAAAATGTAACTAGACATTGATGCCATGTCATACAGAGAATTTATTTCATCTTAAATGTATATATTCCTACACCTGTAATAATACTATTTTTCCTACTTGCTTATTCAGGATGTCCAAAGAACACTCCAACTCTTTCACTTTCTAATTTAAGGAAGTGTTTTCTACTTAACCAGTAGAAAGAAGCATGGATTAATCCAGTGAATTAACAAATAGCGGAACTGTGGCACCATCGGGGTCTTTTGATAGCTCAAATGAAACAAACCCCAGGAAATTGAATAAGTGGATAAAAACAAAAATAAATCACAGTGACTGATACACACTTTTAATCACTCAAACACTTTTTTTAAAAAAAGTGTTTTTTAAAAAAAAGGTTTTATTAAAGGTGTAATATAGATTCTGTTCAGTAAAACTACAGACCTTTAATAGCTTCCCTGGATTTGCAACTTTTAAAGCAACCATAAACTAGTCAGCAACTATTTTTTCAAACACAATATAGGAATAACACTTTTTATTTTCAAAATGGTTTACTGGTTCATCCTAAAAAAACCTCAAATATATATATTTTTATAAGAATCTATTTTTTTTCAATCTATCCTCTCCTCATTTATTTTCAGGTGAGAAATTTCAAGTAGTATTACAAACAGTGTCAGCAAAAAAGGGTGGATATATTTTAGCCAATGTAATATTTAGGACATTAATGGTGAGATATTTTACTTTTGTAGTGTTTAGGACTGTGATACAAGAAAAAAATTAATCAAAGATATATTTTTGCCCAATGCTGCCCACATTTCTGTACAGGACAGAATTCCTTCTAGACATTGCAGTATTTGGAAATGTGATTTTTCTACATATAGATATTGTTTGAGACACAGTAATTCTACTACCTATGTAGCTTCCAGGTAGGATAGACACATTTTAATAATGACAATTATTTTCTCTCAGAATTCGTCTTATTGCATGACATTACTCTGTTGTATGCAAAAGCAAGGACAACTCTCATAACAAAAACCCACACCAACAATTTCTTTGTAACAATATTCAAAATAAAATAGGAATTTTATTCAGAGCATTCTATTCTATTTCTCCCACAAGCTTAACCTAAAATAATTGGACTTTTGCACAGATTAAGTTGGATTTTCAGGGATGATTACAGCCTCAGACTCCTGTTGATAAATCTCTCAGACACATTCATAGTATGTGTTAAGCTGTATCACGTAATGTTGGTTACTGCTCACTACACTCACTACAGAGTTTAATCCTAAGAAAAACTGATTGAAGTTGGAAAGAAGTCAGTACATGACAGCCTGATGTGCAGAAAGACATGTTCAAGCTCTATGGTGTCCATTAATGGCACCTTGAACAATAATTTGTTGATAAAGCCAAATGACAAAAACAGTACCATTGAAATGTTACAGCTATTATTTGATCCAAATAATGTCATGAGGTTGGATTAATCCTTTGCAGGAAATTAAAGCCATATAGATAGCCTGCCTGTAAAATAAATTTACATATAATAAAGTCACGAACAACCTGATCTAGCTTCAAATTTGGATCTGAATTCAAAGCTAATCCTTCTTTGACCAGCATATTGAATTTCAGAACCTCCAGACATCCCTTTCAGCCTATCTTAGTCTTTAATTTTATGAACTCAGAAAGTAAAATTGTGTAGACTGTGGGAAACATGGGTACATATATTTTCATACAGATACTCTGAAAATTTAAGGACAGGAAAAAATAATGAAGGAGGAAAGATAAGAGGAATCAAAGAATTATGTCTACACTCATGCCCTGTGATTTTCCAGAAGGTTAAACTATGCTGTGCTGTGTTTTGCTGGTGCAGACCTGCACAGCAGGGTGCAGTGGCAGCAAACTAAACGTACTCCTAAGATACCTTTTTAGCTTCCTTTCGCTTCCTGTGGAAATTCCGAAGCTCATAGCACCAGAGTGCCTCCTGTAAAATCTGATGATACAAGAAAAGCCATTCCAAACCCTCTGAACTCCATTTTCTTTGCCTGTTAAGCAAAAATATCCCCATGTTGAGAGTCATTTCTAACTGCTGTGATAAAGATACGCCACAGAAACAATGGTGAAGGCTTTTATTCTGAAACTGTTTTATATCTGCTTAAGAAACATTTTAGCTTGCCAGAAACCATGAAGATATTCAACTGAGACAGGTGATCTTACTGTAAAAAATAGTCACAATATAAATTGTTTCAGTCACAACAGCTCTATCTAGCTGCAAATGATAGTACAGGAAGTACAAAGTGCCCATCCAGGACACAAGTAAGCAAAGAACACAAGTGCTCTAATGCTTCAATTCTTCATTTCAAATATCAATATCCATTGTGTTGATAGTCACTTCACCTTTACCTTTACTCCCTCTTTGTTTCAGTGAGATTACTGACACACTGATCCAAGCACTGCCTAGCCCTCTCCAGGGCACAAGATAAAAAATTTTCTCTGTGATTGATTAATGACAAAGTATAATTCCATCCCTTTGAACTACATTCCTCTGTGCAAAGAACTCTATCCCAAATAAATAGTGATAGAAGGAAAAGATAAGTTCCCTTCTCAACAGGGATGATTTTGATTGTTAATTTCTCCCTTCCCTGGAGCTACTTTGCCTCTGGCAATTCTTGTGGTCTCAGCTCACTATTCTTTCTTCCCCTATTCCCTCCCTACATTCATTATTGCTGTTTCTTTGAGATTCAATAAAGTCCTAGAGGATCACAGAACATGTGAATGAAACTTAGTATTTTCAATTAATTTTATCATCTCATTTTCCTAGTTCTGCTTTCAAAACATTGACTAGAACACATTTTGATTATAGGATCCCAAGATAACCAAGATTAGTCTGATTTATTTCACCATTCTTCCCTCAGTTTTAAATTTCAAGTTGTATGTATACAGCATTTTTTAAAGGTTGAAGACATTTGAACAGTAAAATTATTAATGACTAATCATGATGCATTAATCACATGTCAATTTGTTACTTAATTGAAGAGCTGAAACTGGGAGTACAAGAGTTTAAAGTGCCTTATTTATGAGTGCATCTTTTAGCAATTTATGCTTAGCCTGGTGTATGTTGGGTGCCACTACTAATTTGTTAATATATGAGCACTGTCAGGCTAACTGAAATAAGTTTTAGCTGAAGAAAATAATAGGAAGTCCTTCATTATAAGGTTAAGTAGTATGCTGAGAATGATCTGTGTATATAGCCAATGCTGTCACCATTAACTGCAAAGGCTTTGATAGTAGAACTCCTTAATTAAACATTCACTTTTCAAATATGCAGAGAGATTTCAGACCACTCTTCATTCTGTCCCAAACAGTCCTGATATACGTCCAGAACATTGCCAGCAGGTCAGGGGAGGTGATCCTTCTGTGCTCAGCACTAGTGAGACACATCTGGAGTGCTTTGTACAGTGCTGAGTTCTGCGGTGAGAAGCAGATGTGGATGTATTGCAGTGTTCATTAAGGCCGTGGAGCATCTGGAGTGTATGAGGAAAGTCAGAGAGCTGAGACTGTTCAGCCTGGAGGAAAGAAGGTTCAGAGAATCAATGTTTATAAATGCCTGATGGGGGCTTAAGGAAGAAGATGGAGCCAGACAGCAAGACTTTTCTCAGTGGGCCCCAATGACGAGAAGCGAGGAAATGAGCACAAGCCTAAACACACAAAATTCCAGTTAACCATAATTGATATGTCCTTTTTTTCCTTTTCACTGTGAAAGTTGTCAAACGCTGGAATGAGGCTGTCTAGAGATGTGGAATTTCCATCTTTGAAGATATTCAAAACTGGACAGGATGTGTACCCAAAGAACCTACCCTAGGTAACTGTTTTGAGCAGGGGCTTGGACCAGGCTGTCTGTAGAGGTCTCAGTCATTCTCTGTTTCTATGTCTCTAGAAATGATACCCATTGCCAGTGGAAACACTCAGTGGCAGGATCAGATCCTTTAAAGAGCAATTTTTGGCATTGTAAATACATAAATGCACATGATTTAGCTGTAGCAAACAAATCATTCTCTCACTTGGATTAGCTCACAGGTAGCTGTAAATCCTCTCCAAAATCTTCTCCCCAGTATAATATTAAAAGTACAGCCTTGCCCATGGTTGTTAGATGGAAAAGGAAAATCAAAGATCAAGTAAATCAGAAAAGATTTTTTTGCTAATATGCCATGGAATTTAAAGGTATGTAGTTCAACCTCCTATAAATCTGCTTCTGTCAACTTGAACTTACTGCTTGGTATTTTATATCTAATATTTGCCTTGTTATTTTACACAGGCTTAGCTAGTATTTTCCCAGCTGTATCAGCATATCATAAGAAAAATTTCACTGATGGGAATGGTAGAAGTTTTGTTATTTGATTTGATATAATTATATGAAGAGTTTGGACTTTGTTGCAGGAATTCTGTATGGACAGAATTAAATATATTAAGAGTTTGCAGCAAAGAAGGAGATGTTTCTAAGTTAGGAGCCATTTCAGGCTCTTCATGCAGCTTGCCAAGGGAATGTGAGCTGCAGGCTTTAATCATGGAAGAGCTCTCAGACACCTTGAAGACTGGGCTGGTTCCTGTGCATGAGCATCACCCTGAAAGAAGCAGAGTGCTACATGAGGTGTCTTTGCCTGAAGTTTCTGTTCACTGAATATTACAAGAGAAAAAAAAGTCTGTTTCTACTGAATCAGAGGTCAGGCAGCAACTACAGAATTTTTCAGATGGGACCACACACACAAAACCCCATAACTAAGTGTTTGGGCCTTTTAAAATCTGAAACTTATCCTGGCACCCAAGGCTTAACTTTCCTGTTTCTTTCTTGGGAAACAGAACTGTGAAAATATTTTTCAGTACTTAGTTACTAATTCTGTCAGCTATGAAAATGTAGAGTAGGAAAATTATGCTCTATATGGCCATAGGCCTGATTTCAAATAAGCCTGCATACTTTAAAGATAGTTTTCAGAGAATATGATTCCTGAATTCACTTACACTTACCTAAAAGAATCTGATGAGACACAGGGAACTTTAATGAATGAGTATTGAAAGTTTTTTTTTAGTCTTTCCTGCTATTTTACTCTTTATCTCCAGCCAAGGTAAGTTGTTCTGATAAAATAGAGAGTTATGGGGAACATTTCTGAATAGGGATTTTCATGTCTCTCTGGTCTGGGGTACAACACTTCACTTAAATTTTTCGTTATAAATTTTCCAGTTACAATATTGTTTTAGTATTGCAACAGAAAATACAAATTGTACATATGTGACTAACTGACATCACACACGGATATAAAATTTAGGATGTAAATAATTCAAATTGATTCCTAAAACTAAATGTGAAATATTTATGAATGTAAACAAAACCCTTCTCTGTAAGTTTCAGTGATGTTTGTATCTGTCATATTTTTTCTTTCTGTCTTCATTCTGACTCTGATTCATTTATCTACAATAAAACTCTTAATTTTCTTCTTAATATTAAACCACAAATTTACTGAAGCTTTTTAAACTTAAATTCTGTATGGAAGACAAATTAATTTCTGTTGGTCAGATAGAAACAGCTGAATATTTTGGGGTTTTTTTTTTAGCTTTACAACTGGCTTTAGATGTAGCTATTTAGGATAATATTTAGTGGTAAACAAAATGTCATTAATATATATATATTTTTAATATACTGTCTCTGGTTTCATACAATTTTAATATCATCCTTTATTTTCTATCTCATTTATACATGAAACTAATAATCTACCACATTTTGTATATATAGTATCTGCTGGTAATATAAGTGGCAAAAATATTTAATTAAAAGTAAGATTCAGCTATCGTAGTTATCATTGAGAATTCGTAGAGCTAAAATATAATGAAGGGAAAGAGCTTTAATCTTTTGTCACACTGCATGGAAAGGAAATTCTGAAGGACCTCATCTCTGTCACATCCCTTATTGATTAGAGATAGATGTGAAAGTTGCATCTTGTTAAAATTAAAGTCAGAGATTTAAAATTCTTCTCCTTCAATTCACTGAAGTATCCAGTGAGAAATAATAATTGTAAGAGTTTATAACTTGATACTTCAAACCTATTCTAGTGTTATGGCAAATGTTATATACCCTGATTTTCACATCCATTGAAATAATTAGTTTCTCATAATAGAAATGGATAATTTCACTACTTGTACTATAATTGCACATCTGGATTTAGATCAGTTCCTTGATGGTGCGACTTTGCACTTCAACATCTCCTGCAGAGTTTTCTTTGATATATATATATTTTTTTCTCCTTAGATTCACCATTTAACTGTAAGAGCCTCTATCTTTGGGTTTTTACCAGTTTCAGGATTTATGATACATATGATGGATTTCTAAGGTACACATTTTCACTGGAGTGGGTCCTCCAACTAATATCTCATTGAAAAATTATCATCCTGCTGTTGTAGAAATAATGCAATTGTACATATATGCATATATGGCAAGTGCAAGGAGAAATTAGTTCTCTCTTGTACTATTCTGTTTTTTTATTTTGTGTAAGAAAAATAAACAATTTATCTACACAAACAAACACACACTTCGGAGTAACAGCACTCAGAAGAAAAAAAATTTGGGAAGGGATAGCTCATAAAAACATGTGCATATGCAAGACATATAAAGTATAGATAAAAGGATATATATGCTCTCTTTTTGTCCCTAAAGCAATGAAACTGCCACAAAATTAAAATTCCAGAGATATGAAGGGGAAAGAAATATCAAGAGTCTGACAGAGATGGTCCATCAAGTTGTTGCTGTTTTGAATCAGGGCATCTGTACTGTTTATGCCCTCCTCACAGTCAGCATCTGTTACCTGTTAGCTTCCAGTTCAACAATCTTCAGGGCATCCTGAGGGCCAATTCTTTCAAAATGCTCTGAGATTTTTCTGCATCTCACACATTTACCTTTGCTAGCGGAAACAGATTTCAAATGTAGAAAAAAAATGTGCAAATTTATATCTTATACTTTCTACAGCAAGGTGAAATATTTCTTTTTCAAGTCTTCTATTTCACATTAAAAAAATTCAATGCAATTTTTCTATCAGTGGATGTTTCCTGAAAAACTTACTTTTAGTAATGAAGAGTGTGTTTGCTAGTACTTTTTTAAATTTTTTTTTTACATAAAAGTCTTTTTTTCCCTTCTTACATTCACCAGGAAGGAATACCTTACAATAAGCATCAGCAGTTCCATTTAATAGGTTTTTAATTATCAGTTATTATTTATTCAAAGCAAATTAAAAATAATATTTTCACCTAACCATCATTTCTTGTACCCAGAATAATGATCTGAAATGTCCCACTCTACTCCTGATCTCCAGTTTTCTCACCTCTAGGAAATTTTGAAGAAAGACTACATTCTTGTAACATTTACATATCCAAATGGTCATGGTCAAGGTACTCAGAGTCTTTGTTTAGGCTCTGTGCAGGCTCAGTTTTGTACCACGTCATTCTTGGTTCATAGTTGGACTAGATGTATAATATCTAAATAAGCCTAAAGACAATTTCTCAGTTGTGTTGCTCTCCAAAATTGAAGGACACACAGCTTTTCTCCAGATCTGCACGTTAAACATTGATGTTTTTCCATAATCTCTTTTTAAAAAAATTCTCTAGTACTCAAATTTGAGCTATTCCTCTCTTTCTGTACAATTTTTGTGACATCTCATTTTTTCCTTTTTTTTGTTATTAAGAAACTGATAAGCAAGACCAGACATCACAGAATATTTTAATTAGCTAATTAGCTAACCTTTCTTCACAACCACTTTTAGCCAGTCATTTGTACTGAAATATAAATACCAAATACAAGCCAGCAAAAAGTGCATGCTATTCTGCAGAAAGTTGTAAGAGTTTGTTCAAGTGCCCAGAAACACAATGAAAATCAGGCAGAGGCTAAAATAGATTTGCAGCTAAAAGAAATATTGACTTGCCAGTATTTCTGTGGATTCATTAGCATGATGAAACTGAGTATATATTTATACTAGAACAAGTCAAAAAGCCCTAAAAGTTGAAAGTGTTTGGGTAAAAAGGACATACTAAATAAAAATTAAATCCATTAGTTATTAGCTCTTTCTCCTCTCTAACCAGCCAGTATGTTAAGTAGTTTAATTGTTCTTTAAGAGCGAACAAAATAGGGAAAAAAGTCTTAAAATAAAAAAATTAATATTGTTTTATCTATGTTTATAAATAAAAACTGAGAGAAAATATACTGAGATTCAATTGAGAAATTGAGTTATCAAGGTTCTTAAAATTAAAGATAATATTTTGGATACCTTACTGCTGAGCTGAAAAGTTGGCTGAGAAGGATATGGGATCCCCATTGGCAGAAAATTTTAGGAACAGCTCTTGACAAGCTACTCCTCTCTTAAAATGGGACTAGAAGTTTCTTCCAGCCTTAACTTTCCTCTGACAAAGATTATACTTCATCAGGCAGCTCTATGAAATTTATGTTAGCAACTGTTACAATAGAAAGGAATTCATTTCACATTTCAGTTACTGTGGAAGTGCTTAGGTACAGAGAGTAAAGAAATGAGAGAAAGTCAGAAATTCAGGCAGATAGGTTAAAAGATAATAAGCCAAAGGAAGATAAAGAAATCATATTTATGTCAGAGAAAGTTAACATTTCACTAAATATTTAATTCTATTGTTTTTTGGTTTTTTTATATACCAGGTATGTAAAAAATACTATTATCTGCTATTGCACTGAACTAATGTGATCACAATCAAAATTATGTGACACTAAAAAGATGACTAATTATCTGAATTTTGTGAATGTCAAAATTTTTATGACTGCTGTCTAAAATTTTAGACTTTTCTGGTCACTCCTTTTTTCTCCATAATGATTTTGGTTGCTGTTCTCCAAATTCACTCCAGTATGTCCAACTTTCTGATAAATCACTTCCAGAATGTAACACAATGTTCTACCTAGAGCTGCACTCTTGCCACATCATTAGTTACTAAAGTGATAAACATTGATATTGATGGATGAGATACTACAAAATAGATTCATTTTTACCTGAATCAAAATTAAAATTTTGATTTTGGGTATTCACTCCATATTTTGTAAATTGTAACCTGAAAGAAGATTAAAATACGTGCTTATTTTAAAAGATATGAAAAAGAATTAGTTTATGAAAATATTCTGAGATTTCAAAAGTCAGATTTATTCTATGTCAGTAAGAGCAGGGTGCTAAAAGCCAGAGAAAAGAGCCCTAAATCAGGGCCTTCTGTTTAGGATAATGCTGAATAATGTGAGATGTGAATTGTTTCTCTGCTTGAGTCAGTGTCATGTTTTAACGACAGGTGTCTGTTAAGGAAGGCAGGAGCCTCCCTTGGAATGAAGGATGTAAAACCCCTCCCTCCGAATTATTATAATTTTGGATTTAAGGTGCTCTCAGGCAAAGATATGGGAATGGGAATAACAGTTCTTTATTTAGGAGAACTGAAATAAAACAAGCATGCAGTATTACAAAACAAACAAACCCACTGACAGAGTCAGACTACAACCTGACACCCTGTTGGTCAGGATGTTGGTAGCAGTCCCATTAAATGGTGGCTGCAGTCCTTCTGGAGTGGCAGATGTGGCTCTGTTAAAGCAGTGATCCCGTAGAGAGGTGCAGTTCTCTGCTGAAGGTCCAGTGGAGATAGATGGGCCTGGTCATCCTCTGAGAACCCAGTGGAGAAGCCTCCTTTGGTGTCCCAAATCTCAGGTTTTTATCCAGGTAGGGATGCTTGGCTCCTCCCCCGGATGGAGCATTTCCCAATGGGATGATGTAATTTTATCAGTGAGACTCACTGGCCTGTTAGCAGAGGATATGTCCCTGGAAGGAGGATGGGCTGTGGAAGAGATAAGGAAACTGCTCTCGCTGGTTTCTTACCAGCTGGCCTATTGACAGAAGATTACACCACCCCTCACCCCAGTTCCAACAGATGGTGATGGGATACACACTTTTGGGTTACATTTTGCACTGCAGCCCTTGACAGTCAGGTCCATGTCAGGTTTCTTAACCTCCTCCAAAACAGCTCTAATTACCAAATTGTACAAGATGCAATCCCTGTTATTCTGACCTTGCCCGAGTGTTGCAGTCTCACAAATTGTGACTAGAATATCTTTTTTTTTATCTTCTCAGGGAGAGTGAATGAGTAATTGATACAGCCAAACAACTGTGGATTTTTCAAATCACCATCAATTAAATATCTCAATTCATATGAAACCACATCTAGTTAATCTTTGCTGTCCAAGATACAAACTTCAATAGTTTATCTGTAGCTGATTGTTCACTTTTAGCCTCATGGATCAGATTTAGAGAACATTAAGAGTGAAATGTGAAGGATCCAGCTCATTCCTGTGTAGTAGAAGATGTAAAAGTCACAGAGCTCTAGTTCCTCACATCCTCTTTAAAGATCACAGAGAACACTGGCTGTGCTCAGTCCTGAGGGCCCTCTGGGACAGCTCTCTCCCATGCACTGGCTATCTAACTCTGTAGCCCCCATCCCAGCTTCACCCTGCCTTCATGGGTCCCAATTTCTGTGTGGTTGTTGCTTTAACAGAATATCACTGCCTTGCGTAGAATCTCTGCAAAATATGGCAGATACCAGCTTGAGTTTGACTGACTTTAATTAATGGTGTGAAACTCCAGGCAGATATACTCTAACTGAGCATTCTTCGACCCTGCTCTGTCAGTAGCTTAAAGTGTAAACAGACTCCAAATTTTATTAATACAACAAATCTTTTTGAAAAACAACAAAAAAATAGACCAAAAAAATCAAACAGCAACCCACACCAGGGACTGGAAGACAGAACAATTATCAAAGCTCCTTTCATAGTTATGAGGTCCCCTATGATTTTTTTCCTTTAAAAGGGGTACAAACTTTTTGACAATAACACTGAGAACTGATTTTTTCATATTAAATGTAGGTATTTTGCTGAGATATACAAATTTAGAAGTGTAATTAACTCTTCTATACTTTTTCTAGTATCCCTGAAAAGAGAACAGAAATCTTCCAGGCTGATTTCATGTACCACTGTCTCTGGCTAACTGGGTATTTCTGATCTTCCGTATGGACATAAGGTGAAAACACACTATGACATAACACTGAATACCTTAACTGAGAAAAATAATTGAAGGAAATCAATGGAGATCGATACTCAAGTTTAAATTCAGCATAACTTTATTGAAGACTCATATTTCAAGGATCCCAGAGTACCTGCACACACTTTTGGATACAGTTGGAATAATCTCTGTACCTTCATTTACTATTTACCAAAATAAGAAAGGTACTGAATAGCTCCTACCTAACTCAGCAGTAAGAGAAAAGTTAAGAATAACCAAAGAAAAGCCTACTAGTAGGTTACTGGTCAGAGAATTTAACATATAACCACTTAACCAAAGGTCTTATTATATATGCCAAAGCTGTATATACACCTGTATTGTAGTTTCTCAGGAGATGGCTTAGGTAGTTTGTATCTCGTTATATGTTCTAATCATTTGCTTGATTTTTCAAAAAGATAGAAAAACTAACAGAACCTGTTCTGTTCAGTAAAGAAAACTTAAATTAACCTCTAAAATATATATAATCCTGAGATAAATTAGAAATATTAAGTGAAGAGAGAATATATTTATAAATGAAAGAATCTTGGAACTGTCCCCAGTCAATATGACAGCAGGTATAAGCAAAGTTTTAAATTTGATTTAGTAACCAGATGAAAAATCTGAACAGAGTATTTCTTTTTCTCTTAGCTGGTTTATTTTTCTTACCAGTGCACAAGAAAGGAATGAACTGAAATACAGTAATTCCCTAATTTAAAGCAAAAATATATCAATGAAAGAAAACAGGGAAGGACTTTGAGATATTGTATAGCAAAAACTGTGGGGAAACAAGAAAAGATTAATTTTTAAACCCTCTTTAGCAAACCTGTCATTACAGTCTGTGGTAGGCAAAATCTCTTTTGCTTTTTACAGATTGGTGTATGAATAACAAATTCTGGTGTCAGATACTGTACTCAATTCCCTGTTTCTTAAAGATACAAATCTATTATTGTCCTTATGAAGGCTAGTGGAAATTTAGGAATGCATAATGGACTAGATTACAGTTTTTCTCTATTCCAGACACTTCTGGATATGCAATTTAAGATTTTGGCATTTTCTGCCTTTTGCATAATTGATTTTACCATCTTAATGACATTCCTTTAATACTTATCTTCAGTGAGATGGAAAATCTGCTCAAAATTAATTTAGAGTACATCTCAGAGAACTTGGCAGATGGAGGGACCTTACCATCAGCCTCTAGGACAAAATTAATGTTATCAAAATGAAAATGCCTTCTCTAACTCTGCATGTCCTAAGAGGTCTCCTGTTTATCATTCATCTGTATGACTTTGGGAAAAATAACTTTATTTTAAATACTTCTCTTGAAAACAGATGAGAGGAAAAAAATAATTTGTGAACATGTGCAGTGTTAGTCTGATCTGAAAACTTCTGTGTGCCTATTTTGCAGCTCTTTCAAACAAATTCCCTTTTTTTCTCTGGAAAACAAACTTCATAATCCAGCATAGCTTAACTACCACTGCAGGAATGACTTTTTGCCCCTTATTCATGAAGTGGTTTGGGTTTGCCTACTGCCACTTAAACTTGATGCCTCCTGCAACACCTCTTAGGAAAGAACATACACCACTTTGGCATAAACTGATATATAGTCACTTCTTGGAAGTTAACTCTAAAAACTGGAAATAATTAGTCCAGTGTACTGGAAAATCAGATAAAAAGATAGATTTTTTCTTTCAGTTAATTTTGGAGACTGCATTTCAGCCATTGTAGTATTAACACCTATTAATATGTATAGGCTGTATAGATATATTTATATCCTAACCCATTGAACCTGAAGAACAAACATATCCTTAAGGACATGGGGTTTTTTTTTGTTGTTTGTTTTGTTCTGTTTTATTTTGCTTTAATTCAGGACAGAAAATAACAACAAAGAATATTGCTTTTGATGTCAAAATGGTGTATCCGGTTCAAGCAGGCAGCTGCAAGCAGCCATATGCCAGTCCTCAGACTGATTTGTGCACAATATTGAAACGTTGCCTATGGGAAAACATAGTGAAAGACATTAAAAACTTTATTATTGGTTATGATTAAGACTGGCCCAAGCACTTGTCCCACACATACTCTGCCAACACAGACGTATTGGATTTGTGGATTACCAAGATGTTTTGGCACTGTACCAGACTTCAACTGTCTTGGCTAAAATAAGGTAAAAGATAAATCTGATGATGGTAAGTAAATTAATATGATAATACTTCCTAGAACTATGTTTTGGGATATATCCCAGCCTTTTGGAAGGTCTCTACATTGTGGAAAGACAGATTGTCTAAAGCAATTTTTGTAGCCAAAGAACATATATTGCTTCAGATAGAAAATAGATTCTCTCCAGGGGCAGAAACTTGGCACATTAACTTGGGGGAAGTAGAAGCTAAGAAATGAGCACAGTTTCAAATAATAGGGACCTTGGGAAAAATCTAAAAAGCTTTCATCCAACTTTTTACAACCTTTGATTAATCCTTAGAAATTGAATACTGAGAGATCTCTTTCCACTGTCTCAATCTCTCCAACGTTTTTCTCATCCATGTAGACATCCTGTCTCCTTGCCCAACAAATCCTCCAGTCCCCTACTTCTTGTTTGGCAAGCCCCTTGTTTCTTTTCTAGTTCATTGGACTGTTTTTCTGCTGCTACAGCCTCTAATCACCATCTTATGTACATGTAAGTGCTTCCTAGTCCCAGATTTTATTGCTAATATTTTGTAGAGTCACTATATTACATATGTACCTGAAGGACAGGATCAAGAAGTGGCCCATGGGAATCACATAAGTTTTAGTAAAATCAAGTGCAAGGTGCTGCACCTGGGTTTGCACAAACCCCAGGCATCAATCCAGTCTAGAGGATGAACAGATTGAGAGCAGCCATCCTGAGGAGGACTTGGGGGTGCTGCTGGGTGACAAGCTGGACATGAGTTGGCAATGTGCACTCGCAGCCCAGAAAGCCAAACATCAAAAGCAGCATGGGCAGCAGGTCAAGGGAGGTGATTCTTCCCTTCTACTCCTTTCTCATGAGATCCCACCCGTAGCATCCAGCTCTGGTGTTCCCAGCCCAAGAAAACTATGGACCTGCTCGATTGCAGAGGAAGCCATCAACATGATTAGAGGGATGATGCACCTCTCAAATGAGAAAAGGCTGAGAGAATCAGGCTTATTCATCCCAGAAAAGAGAAGGCTTTGGGCTGACCTAACTGAGGCCTTCCAGTACCTGAAGGAAGCCTACGAAAAAGACAAAGAGGGACTGTTTACAAGACTGTGTTGTGACACAGTCGGGGGGGTGGATTCACTCTAAAAGAGAGTAGTCTTAGATTAGACATTAGGAGGAAATTCTTTACTGTGAAAACGTTGAGGTGGTGGAACAGGTTGCTCAGAGAAGCTGTGGATGCCGCATCTCTGGAAATGTTCCAGACCAAGCTGGATGGAACTCTGAGAAAACTTGTCTAGTGGAAGATGGCCCTGCCCATGGCAGCAGTCTGAAACTAGATGATCATTAAGGTCCCTTTCAGCCCAAACCATTCTATGATTCTATATGTGTTGCTAAGTTTTATTGAGTGCTAGGGCAGGTCTGAGAAGGCTGTTTGCAGAAAAGAGCTGTTAGAAATTTTACTGGTGAATGCTCACCAGTTTCTGCTGGGTCTTAAAAGCCTAAAATTTAATACTATTTCTGCTTCCTCTACTGTGGAGAAAAAAAATGTCTGTTATTACCAGCTGTGGTATGCATTAAGTGATACCTCACTCAGAGTTTTATGTGCTCCACTTAAAATTTATATGTGTTTTAATTGTGATAGTAAATTCATATTATTCCTCCATTTTTGAAGGTACATAGGAACTGTTCGGGAGACAAGTTCCAATAGATGGAATATCCTGATTTTCAAGTAACATAGCAAGTTTTGGTAAGAAAGTTATGGTTGTAGAACTAGAATGGCTGGCTGCAGTAGTATTATCAAGCTGGCATTGGATGCATCTTGAGCTATCAGTGGCAGAGCTGATTTGCATGGAGGTGAATATTTATCTGGTTTCATCATAAACTCTGACCATTCCAGCAGTCTGTGGCTCCACAGCCTGCCAGGGAGGAAGAAGCAAAGCCTGTACTGACAATGCTAACTCAAATGCCTGGATTAATTTTAATTTGATCTGTATTACATGTGATAGTGGGTCTTTTAGTGATGTCCTGGATCTAACATGAAGAACAAATCAGTTCCAAATTATGATTCAGTGATTTGAAATTCTTGAAATATTATTATGTGGGATTTTTTTTCTGATATTTTCACTTCCAACTAAAATAATATATATAATTTCATGTTTCAGAGAAAAAAGGACTAGCAAAGAGAAGAGAGAAAGCCCTGCAAAGTGATTGCATGTGCAATCTGTTTCTCAGAGCTGGCGATAGAAACATGGCTATGTCGGGATAATTGATTCATTAGAACAGTTAATTTAGACATGGATTTTTAAAAAACCTTTCAATTTCTGTTGCCACAAATTAGGATATAAATTTAATGTTTGTAATGGTATAAAAATAGTAATGGTACAAATGTGCGATAAAGGTAGCATTTAACTATATACTGATGGATAGTTAATAGAATAGATAGATAGTTCAAAGAAATTTTTAATTAGTCATAAGTTACACTGAAGTTATCTAGACCGATATTTCACTCTTCTCCTTAAAGTACTCTTTTTATGAAGAACTAGAGAGAGTAGTCTCATGGTGGCTTTGCTAATGGAAGGTAATGATCACAGGCCAGGTGAACACTAGAAGCTCTTTCACCCAATAATATGGCCTGCCCTGGAGGTGAGGTAACTAAGGTTTGGTTAATGGATCCCTTGGAACTGATTAGAGTGAAACAACTGTGTTTGGTGTTTACAAATATATATATATATATACAAATATTGAAAGGAAATGTGTTGGTTTTTTGGTTATCTAGTTATCTCTATAAGGAAAAGAAAGGAAGAGAAAAAAAGGTTAAGAGTAGACAATGAAAAGATACCATCACTCCTGGACCTAGAAACAAGACTTGATTGTTGCAACTTAGATGTCCATTGGTCCATGTGGTGGTCACAGTCTTGATCCATCAGGGATTGGGGGAGCCCTACAAAACACAAAATTCAATGGTTTAATATGCACTCAGGTTCAGGTGGGAATTCCAAGGCAGCTCCCCTGCTGTGGGAGTTTTATAGTATCTGATGTAACACTGTAGATCATGCACAGTCCTCTGGTAGATGGCCCCAGAAATGAGTCTGGGACACTTTGGGAAAATTTAATGATTTGTGATCCCTTTCAAAAAATGGCACCTAGCTTTTAGATTAGCATAGTTGATACAGTTTTGTCTTGTCAGAAGGGATGAATAGGATGAGTACCTTCAGTCTTTCACGTGAATGTGTGATACATACCCTGGGGGACTGGGGGAGAGGACATTGCCACATTGGGATAAAAACCATTATCCCACCAGCTTCTTACAAGCCTTTTCTCTTATCTGGCTCAAATGTCATCAGTCCCAGTTCCTCAGGGACACAATATTTTAGGGCTCAACCAGTTTATCTAAACAAAGGTTGGTTTGTCATCCTTCAGTAGTGGATGCACACCCTGTCTGCACCTAGGCTGTTTTTATAAAGATCAGAGGTTTCACCACTTCACATTCAAAAACTCTCCTCCTCCCCCCTGGCCGGAGGATTGCAAACCTGGCCTCAGTAAAGGACTTGCTGTTTTTGCAAAACGTCAATTGCTTGAGTCATTAACCCTTACAATTTCAGTCTCTCACACCTATCTGAAAATTAACTCTATATAAATAATTCCTTCCAAAATGCTGCTTTTGATTGATCCCATGAATGTTTGTTCAAATGGCAATAATTGGGAATGTGATATAAAGGAAGGTGGAGAAGGAACACAAGGAAGATAGAATACCTATTTTAAAGAACAATAAAGACTTAGTTTGACCTTTATTGCTTGAGAAGATAGAAACTTAAATGTACATTGAAACTTCGTTATACTGAAATGCTGAAGAAGCAGCAGATCTGTTTTATAATGGAGACTCTTCTTTCAAACATGTGATGACTTTTAAGTCTTTAAAACATTCTACATGTAATGGTTGGATAGCCACGTGCTGATTTAGGAGGTTTATTTCTTCAGAGATAATAGCAGACATACCAAAATGTATTGCAGTAGTTCTGAAATGGAGCTTCATTTGTCCTGTGAGTGTGAAATAAATCAAATTATATACTGCTAAGTAGTGACATGCACTAATTAATTGCTTTTGATGCCACCTTTCATTTTAAATTAATGCTGAAGTTTCAATACCTTTGGCTCTGCAAACCTGCTAAGTCCTGCTTTGTCACTTTTATTCCTTTTTTAGTGTTGTCAAATTGGAATTGGAATTCCACTTGAAATTAAGCTTACAATAAAAAAGAAAAAGAAATGCCAGACACTCTGAAACCTTGTCTCCTCCAAGAGTTATGCAAGAGTGGACTTGAATATGACTGCTGAGTTTTCACTTCTGCCTTAAAAAGTTCACATAAGAAATTTATTACTAATGTTATTTAGAGGACATCTGTATACCCGATTTTTTATACTCAGTGAGATCTGCAAATGAAAACACAATTACAAGTAATAAAAAAAAGCCAAAAAATGCCTAGCAGTCTTCTATTTTAAAAATTACACTGCTTCATATATTGAATATTTTCTAGAATCTATCTCATCTTATTTTCATATAAGATAAGCAAATCCATAGATTTTAGTTCCACACATAGTTTCTGTCCATAATTCAATAATCATTGTAAGCTAAAGCAGCATCTGAAATAAATCTATTGAACAACTCTGTTGCATAAACTAATACATAGAACATGTGGTTTGTTATGAAAATATAATTGGAAATTCAAACAGCATGCATTTTAAAAATGCACAGTTAATCCCAAAGCTTGGAATTTCCTGTAAGATTTTTCTTGGATTCATAGTCATACTCTTTAATGTATCAAATATAGTCTCACAGACAGCAGCTTATCTGTAATCCCTAGCTTCAGGGTGTGACATTCTTAAATAGATTTTTAGAAAACTGTCTGTTAAAATTTGATAACCATTAAACATAGGCCTCTACAAATTTGTACCCAGTCATGTCTGATTGCATTTCACTGCATTCCCAACATGAGAGCAATGAAGTGATGTTAGCCAAGAGCTATAGTATTAAACTGTATATAAATTTGAGTTCTGCATTTTCCTTAATATTTTTCCATTTATTTGATTACTCTTTTCCTCTTAATGACATAAACAATTTTCCACAAACAGAAAACAACACAAGTCGGATTAGTGAAGATATGCAAACAAAGTTGTTAAAATTTTTAGCAGAGAAACTGATATATAGCTTAAATTGAGATATTTAGACATACAAAGTCAAGATTTTTTAAAATCATCTTTTCTGTAATAGATTTGTAAAGAAGGCTTAAGTTAGCAAGAATCTTTTCTAGAAATAGCATAACTATAACAGAGAAGATCCTCTTGTCTTATGAGCTACATCCATGTTAGGAAATATATCACTGTTCATGGATCACCACAGACAGAAGAATATGTGCCAGGCAGGAAGTGGTTTTAGTAATGAAATTAAAAATAACACCTTTTCTCCAGTTCTGTCCATATCAAATAGAAACCAAATATAAAGCTATGAGATGAACAGATGACTTTTTCTGTCTTCCCTTTCATATTGCAAGATTGAACCATTAGGTTCAATTAGGTGATACTTAAATGGTACAGAAGAAAAATGTTCTAAGAAAAAATGAAAGGAGAAATCCAAATTGAATGATTTGTATGCACAAAAATGGAGTTACTAAAACTGAAATCTCAAATGTCCCACCATATATCTCATGAGTTCTTTCTGGTAGCTGCAGTGATTGAGGAGGCTCAGGGTGACCTCATCACTCTAGGCTTACCTGAAAGGAGGGCGCAGCCAGGTGAAGGTCAGCCACCTCTCCCAGGCAACCAGCAACAGGATGAGAGGACCTAGTCTTAAACTGCACCAGGATAGATTTAGTTTGGGCATTAGGAGGAATTTCTTCACAGAAATAGTTGTTAAGCATTGGAATTGGAGGTGAAGTCACTGTCCTTGGAGGTGTTTAGGGAAAGATGGATTTAGCACTCAGTGCCATGGTACAGTGGATATGGTGGTGTTTGGTCACAAGTCTGACTCAATGATCTCAAAGGTCTTTTCTGAGATGATTCTATGATGTCTCAGGGCACAGAAATGAGGAAAAATGAAAACCTCTTGCCATTGAAGCAAAGACAGTATTCTACTGGCTCAATGCATGAAAATGCTCACAGAAATGCATGAAAAACCCAACACTGAAATGCCTCACAAAGCAACATTTTTTTCTCACAGCAATTTCATGAAACTGACAATTTTTTTTTTCAGTTACAGTGGAGAACCTCTTCAGTTTTTGTGCTTAATCCAAATTACTATTGAAGAGTTCTGTGAGGTTTTTTTCCTCTTGTCTCTATGAATAGGTTTCTTAGTTAAACTAAAATACAAGATGAGCAATGGCTGGCAAACACTTATGTTTCCCCTCATCTCATTTGAGATTAATTCCATCACATGTGGGAGCTGTGAGCTTGCTGCCTGTAAGATAGACAGACCCACAGTGCCCGGTCAGAGGAACCAATGAGACCCTGAATTGAGCTGTAAAAAGGATTTTGAGATCTCAGCTACTACATAAGAAAATAAAGCCAACCAAAAATCTATTTTTTATGTGAATTACAGCTACACTGTTTTTCTTTTCTTTATTTATTTTTTTAAATCCATTTTTTTTCTGTCATTCATAACTATTGTTCAGGTCGTCATTGTATTAAAACAGTTACCTTAAAATATGTTAATATACCAGGAATTTGTTATATTGTCTTTGACATTGGCTAGATTTTGAACTAATGAGAAATCCAGGACTAGATAAAAACATACAATTTATGATGAGTTCATTTCTTCATATTTTATTACTTTGATCTTCACCGCTCCAGTGTTTGTGTATCTTTTGCAATTTATTTTGTTTTGAAGAGCGGCCAAAATTCTAATTGAGAATGTAACAGTCTAATCCTTTGTCCTGTTTGCCATGCCACTTCATCCAGACCTGATAATGTGGTTTTGCCAAGAGGCAACAGCAAGGAAACACACTCCAGGAGAAAGGTCAGTGATATGAAGGAGGATTTGAGAGAGGAGAATATCTGGAAATCCTGAAAACATGCTCTTGGAGAGCACTGCTATCTCTTCCCCGATACGCACATTTCCTGCTCGTTTGTCCACCCTATTTTCAACATTACTTGTGCTCTGTATTAAGGGACATCTGTCACAACCTGGAACCCAAACAGATACTGTGTATATCTAGAATGACAGACACTGTTTTTCTTTTCTTGTGTGATTACTTGTTTGTTCATGTGTGTACCTGTCAAGGACCTTATTAACTAATTTACTGTCCATGGATTCCACCAAAGTCTAAGATGGTTAGAGCTTCCACTAAGGAGTAGGATGTTTAGGGCGTAAAATCCTTAATGTGCTGTATCTCAGACATCTATGGTACATGATATTAAACTGGAATTCTCCATGAGCCATTGTATATTTTGTATGCGCTCTACTGACTTGTATTTCTTTAGTGTGTTCATCCATGTGTATCTCCTTTACTGTATTTGTCCTTTCTCTTTGACCCCATATTTTAAAGAATTTTTCTCACTGAACTACTTTTCCTTCAGTCTTAGCTGTTGTAACTGAGTGTTAGTGTCTCTGACATTATTCCAAAAATTTCAGTTCTTGCATACTATATCTGGTCTGGATTTGTTGGTTTTAAGGTTGCAGACATTTTGGGTGGGGTTTGTTATTTTTTTGTTTAGATTTTTTTGTGTGAGTTTTTGATGGTAGTGGTGGGATATTGGAGGAGGGGG
>VYXF01006157.1:1267682-1277877 GCA_013397295.1 Polioptila caerulea | reverse complement strand
GGGGGGGGAGGAGGCGGGGGGGGTTGATGGTGTTTTAGGGTTTGGGGTTTTTGTTTTGTTTATTTGAGTTTTGCCCAGTTGTAATAGTTAGGTTTTTGTGCTTTCCAGAAGTGCCACCTGCAGGAAATATTTAAGCCCATGAAATTACAACCATGTACTCCATTAGGAGTAAAACTCTTTGTTTAAAACCTACCATAAAAAAGAATAGGTTGGTTTTCCTGAAAGTGTATTCCTCTGTGTCAAACATTAATCTTACAGTGATTCAAATGAAAGGGAAGGATTGTACTTGAATGCATTTAAATAAATCTTCCAAACTTCGAATCTGCTAATATCTGTAAAACAAAAGCAGATTGAATTTCAGCAACAAGAGCTTTATCACTACAGGTCAAAACTTTGATGTTCTGGACAAAGAAGGATTGTGGTATTTTTGCTTCTAGTATCAGCATGAAAATGGGAAACTACTTGGAAAACATAATAGCAGCTTTTATCTGTTATTACTGAAGACATAGAGACTACAGGAGGATTTTAGAACGTTCAATGACAGATGTAGGACGCAGAAAAATGTTTGGTTGATTTCTATGGTGATTTGCCCTGCTGTGTCATCCTTTTTTCCAGTGTAAAAGTAGAGACATCCTTTAGCTTCTTTTGACAACCATTTTCTGTTCAAATCCTATTCAATTTTACATTTGGGATTAAATATTGTTGCTGCCCTTCTGTCATGATAGGATGTTTCGTCAGGTTATGCACTGAAAAAAATTATTTTTATTGTTAATAATAATGTAATTTAAAATCTATTAGTCAACCTGCTTCAAGTGTTTTCTAATAGTTTAAAGTCTGTAGATAAAGCTGAAATTAATGACCTCAGTGATTAGATTATAGAAAGAAAAATATTTAACACATGGTGAGTATAAGAATATGACTATGTCTGGGAGAATATGGGTTAATCTGAACAACACGAGGCTACTTTATGTTGGCACTGTTACTTGTGTTAATGGAAGTTATTTCAAAATATCAGATTTACTGATTGTTGAGATGGACGATGCTCTGTTTACTGTCTGTTTTGCACTATTTCCATCTTCCCCTGCAGAATTACAATTGACACTAGGGTTTTTCTGATTACCTTTTGATCAGATTCATAACAGAGATAGTTCTGATCTGTACCTGGCTTTTTATGACTCCAAAAAAATTGCTCACACCCCAGAGGAGGAAATTTGGCGTACTTCAGCCACTTTATCCATTCCCTGGGAGCCCTATACTCTATCCCTTAGCCAGAGCCCCTATGGACTGTAGTTCCTTAAGTGTGAAATTACCTATGTACTGAGGTTAACTTCAGCAAATTATTTCCATAAACACAAATGGATAAATACTGCAACATTACTGAATGGTTGCCAGGTGCCCCCACTGCTGCTCTATTGCTCCCCTTCTCGGCTGGACAGGGGAGACAAAACACAAAAATAAGGCTTAAGGATCTAGATAAGGAGAGGGAGAAATCACTCAGAATATCTGTTAGGGGCAAAGCAGATTGACCTGTGGAAATAATTTAAATTTATTACCAATCAATCAGAGTAATGAGAAATCAAAGTGAATCTTGAAAAAGACCTTCCACCCACATCTCCCTTTTTCTTGACTTCGACATCACTCACCATTTTTATCTGTTTTCTCGCTCCCCAGCAGCACAGAGGAACAGAGAATGGGGCCTCTGAACAGTACATCACCTATTGTGTCTGCCAATCCCTCCTTTCTGGAAGGACTCCTCAAGCTCTTTCCCTGGTCCACCATGGGATCAATCCCTTGGGAGACAGTCCTGCATGAACTTAACCAGCACAGGTCCTTCCAATAGTCTACATTTGTCAGTTAACTTGTCCAGTGTGGGTTCTGCCAAGGGTTGCAGTCCTTCAGGAACAGACCTCTCCAGTACAGTCTCTACTCTCCGTGTGTCCTTCTAGTAGCCAGTTCAGTCTCATGGAATCACAGGCATCCACGTGTTCCAGCATGGGGTCCTTCAGGCACTGCAGGTGGATCATCTGATCCATCATGGATCTCCATGGGCTGCAGGGGCACAGCTGCCTCACCTTGGTCTGTACCATGGGCTGCAGGAGGATCTCTGCTCCCACACCTGGAGCACTCCTCTTGCTTCTTCCCCACTGACCTAGGTGGATGCATACATGTTTATCTCACATACTCTCACTCCTCTCTCCACTGCTGTTATTCCAAGTAGTTTTTTCCCCTTCTTAAATATGTTATTCCAGAGGTTTTATCACTGTCACTGATGGACTTGGCCAGTAGCCAATCTGTCTTGGATTCAGCTGGCATTGGCTCTGTTAGTCATGGGGAAGCTTCTCAGCAGCTTCTCACAGAGCCAACCCTGTAGCTTTCCCCCCAGATCCCCAGTTTGCCTCATAAGCCCAATACACTTATACTTTTACACTTTCAGATGAGGATTATATATACTGAAAGAACATTAATCTAATTGAAAAAATAAGTTTTAAAATTCTGTATATATATTCCTAAGCATAATTTCCAACTTCTTGATGTACAGCAGAAGTTTGTCCGGATATCTCATCTTGGGATTATTCCTCNCCCCCTGGGGGAGTGCCAAGGCTTCCTTTTTTTTTTTTTTTTTTTTTTTTTTTTTTTTTTTAATTTGCTTTTTTAATAATTCCTATTAATTTTGCTCTACCTTCATAAAAATAGTTTTCATAAGAAAGCAGCATTGAATTTTGTTAATTTATTTCTCAGGTGAATTACTTAAGTATGAATAGGAGCATTGGCTTTGTTACCTGGTGAATATTTTCTTTCTGTAAAAGGACTCAGAGGAAAAGAAAATCATCTCAGATGAACATAAATTGTTATCTGAGCTCTCAGACGGAATCCTTCACACAGACATAGGTGTTGAGAATATAGGAGCTGTTGGCAATGATCGGAAAGTGGAACATGTATAATGATATGTGACAGCATGCAACACTCCATGGGCTCATACAGAAAGTGCATACTGGTTAATGTGGAAGAGAAACATCTGATCAGTGTTTTATGTTGACAGTCTTAAAAGGCTCCCAAACCCAGATCACATAAGGCAACTTTACAAGTAGAAATGATTCTGATGAAAAATAAATACTTGATTACCGTTGAAACGCTCAGCTTGCATTCTGAAATGTTGTGGGCATATGGATTTCTGAGTGGCCAAGAGATCATCATAATTATTCTTCCCAAAGCTGAACACTTCCCAACATTTTAAGGCTGTAGGAATTTATATATGTCAGTGCCACCTTAGTGAGGTCTGAAAGACTTAGAGTTAGACCTGCACATGAACATGGTCAGTACAATTCTGACCTTTCCTCCTAACTTCTCCCTATGTTTCCATAGACTGAATTCCTCAAAAATTCAGATAGCCTCATCAGATACCTCATCATCTGAAAAAACTCAGATACCTTATCAACAAGTAAGTGTATGCTCAAGAGACTAAAAATATAATGATTTGATTGGAACTTACAGTAGGAGCTAGACAGGGCTTAAACTTGAAGGATTTTTTAAGGAAACTAGTCCTCACTACAATATACAAAATTTTCAGGAGAGTTTCAATAGATTATTAATTCCTGAACTCTATTGTGTTTTTTTCAGTTTATTGTAGCATTTTGATTTGAACATTGCATTGAAGATTCAAATTCAAAATCTAAAGATTGGGTTTTTTTCTTTTTTTTTCTCTAGTCAGCAGGACTCCTAAACAAATGTCTCATAGCTTGTAGATGTGCTTATCAGTACATAGCAAAATTATGGGCTGAAGCTTCTTCTCTTTCTGGCATACATGTTAATTTTCTTGTAAGTAAATTTATTTCTTTTATTACTGTTCTAAAGTAATTCATTCTTCAGCATATGCATCTTGTTTACAACAGATAAATCAATTTTAAAAGGAAAACCCAGTCATCTGCTTTTGATCAGAATTATAATTCCATGCTGTAGTGCAAAACAATTTCATTTTATACAGAATTCTTTTATTACTATCACAAAACACTCTAAGGGCTGAGTCAATCACTAGCTAAAGAAAAGAAGGTATTAAGGTGAGATTTAGAAGAGAAAATGTGCAAATGGATCAGAGAATCAGAGCATTGCAGATGAGTAAAAACAATTCATGTACCTTTAGCTGTAGAGTAAGTTGGAAGACAATGGTTATTCCAGCTTGAGAAAAAAAAAACCAACAAAACAGGGCAGAGAGAGCTTATTTACTGTAAGCTCATTTATATGGTTCACANAAAAAAAAAAAAAAACAGGGCAGAAAGAGTTTATTTACTGTAAGCTCATTCATATGGTTCACATCACAATAATTTTCCATGCCTCCTCAGGCCCACACAATATATAATTTTTCTCCTTCTTTTCTTCTTTTTTTCCAAATGTAATTTATTATGCATTGTCCTTGTTAGATGCTGCTCTTGTAGGAAAATGTGGGTCAAAAACTTGGACTTTTAAGTTTTGACAATATAATGAGGTTGCCATCAATTGAACATTGTCATGTTCAGGAATGACCTGTAAATTAATGGGCTGCTGGCTGGGGAAGACATATCCCTGCATTCTTAGAGCAATAGAGGGTATGGCTGACATCCATCAGATTTCCTTCTCAGGTAAGAAACTCTTAAAGAATTTTTCCTTGGGAAGTCATGGGGTGTGGTATGAAGCCTGAGAGAAAAAAAATGAAGAGTTAACTGTTCTGTCTTCAGAAAGTAGCCAATAGACCTGTGAGCAGTCGTGCCCTGCCCTCTCCCTTACCTGGGTGATACACAGCAGCTTCTAGCAAGGCTGGTAGTTTAATAGCCTAGGATATGCATTTAGTTTATCCTTAAAATCACATGGAGTTGTTATCTCTTGATGCAGGTTGTAAGCTAGGACACAAAGTTAATGTATTTGCAAAGGGCCATGGACATCTCTGTTGATCCTGGCTCCATTGGCAAAGAAAAAATTTACAAGCCATTGTAGCTTAAACAGATACCTGAGAATATTTTATGAGCAGCAGTATGATTTCCTGAATTTACAATATATTTATTATTTCAAATTCAAACAAATTTATATTCTACGAGCTTTGCTTAAGCAAAACACACAACTTTTAGAACTATGGAGTGAGGCCTTCCCAACCCACAATGTGTATGCCTGTCATGGACTTAACTATTTTTGCCTCATTAGTTTTACAGTTAGAAAATAACCTCACAAAAGGTATTGAATGGCTATCTTCAGACTCCAAAGTAGTCAAATAATCCAAAATAATTTACTTTCTTTCCATGTCACATATTTAAGGCTGGGATCAAGTAACTGATAGCATTTCTTGCAAAATTGTTATAGGATTGTCCTTTGTGGAGAAAACAGTAATTTCACATATTTCCTTTAATATTTTTACAATGGTTTTAAATAATATTTACTACCATATTCAAGAATGTACAGTCATGTCAGAACTGGAACTACCCATTTTTAAGGGCAATGTCCAGAAAGAACTACTCAACAGGCAGTTCTGCTCAAGTTCTGTCAGCACAATATGAGACACTTGGTACTGTGATCCTTGTTAGAGAATTATAAAGATTTTTTTATAATTAAACAGTGATAACCAGCATTCTAGCCCACACCAAAGGAAATGCAAAAAATTTCTCAGTTTGATTAAGCAGAACCATATATTTTGGGTTCGTAGAATAATTTTTATTTATAGAATATAAAACATGGCATGGAAATATGTTTTAACATCAGCATACTTCAACAGCTTAAAAAACATAAGTTCTGAAATTCAAATTGTTTTGAATATTATTTCTGTAATCCTTCTATATATTTTCATTTCTTGCTATCCAGTTCAAATGCTTATTTATTCATAGAAAATAATTAGCCTGCATATCTTGGTTTATTGCACCATTATTTAATCACATTAAAAAAAATTATGTTTAAAAATATAATACTTTTTTTTTTTTTTTTACTCTGAAATATATGACTTTTATTCACTGGTAAGCCAGAGCATTTCTACTATGATGAGATTTGCCTGACAATTAACATTATAAACCATATATAACCATGTATATAAACTCTAACAATAAAAAAAAAAAGAGTAATTTAAATTGGAATTCAAATATTCCCTCTTTTTTCAAACCAATCTTTCAAATATCTGAAAATATCTTTTATAAGCTTTGACATATTTCTGGTCTTCAGATTAAATATCAGTAATTCACTCAACTATTTTTCCATCTAGATCATGACTTTTAGTGTATTGATCACTTTTCTTACCTTCTACCAGGGTGACTGGAAAGGACTTATTCATTCTAAATGCAGACCAAACTGGAAAATTTTATTAAAATAGGGCCTTGTTAGTCTTTTCTAATTTTGAATATAACATCTGTTCTCTTACAATGACTTGACCATGTGGACTTATGATAATGTTGTTGCATGCAGTACGAGAGAGACAAAAATGACATAGATACATTGAACCCCATCTTGAAAATCTTGTATTATGTCCTGAGATCTGTTGCAGTGCTAAAAATTGCATTAGAAAAATATAAAGGGTATTCATTTATTTTACTTTAGTATACTTTTTAAAATAAAATGTGGAGATAGAAGTCTGGAAGAGAATCCTTGTGTCAGAAAATCTAGTTCACCGTCCAAATTAACTTCTTTTTCATGTTTTCTCACTCAAAATATATCAGGTTCCCATTTTAGATCATTTTTTCTGCAACAATCATGTTTATTAGGTATAGAAGGTCCAAGCCTGATCACACCAAAGTCAGGATGGAACCTTTCATAGCCTTTAATTATGCATGAGAAATTCTTAAGTAAGTTTCATTCTAGAAGAGTTCTGAACCAGAATTCAAACATATTTTTGGATATGAAAACTTACTTTCTCACACTTATTTTCCTTGAAGCAGTGGATTCTAAAAGCATTTGAGTTCTACATGTTAATAATAGATTGTTTAAACATATATTTATTTTGCAATTTAAGTTTCTTCTAGTTCCAGCAAATATTCCTTAGTTTTGTAATATACAGAAAGACAAAGAGGATTCTGTTTCTTTTCCATATAGTTTATTATTTCACAAATAGCTTATCATGCTTCTTATTAATTGTTTCTGTAAATAATACAGCTCTAATATGTTCAAATCTTTTCTCATATCAAAGTTTTAAGTATTTTTTTATCTCCTAATTTCAAATTAGCTTCATTTTTTGCTGTTTCTGTTCTGTTTTTCTGGAGGTGACATGACCAGAATCAAATACACAACTCAAGACCAATGCATTCCACTCGTTCATCTAATGGTATTATTGTTATAGAAGGACACACAACAACATTCTGCCAGTAGTGATGTCCTGTAATGTGCTATTTCAGCTTCCCCAAAGTTGAATTACTTTCACTATAGATTCTTGATCAAAGGAAATGCTTTAAATATTCACAGGCTAACATGAAGAAAATGACTTTCTGTTTTATCAGAAGCTGCGTTTCTCACAAATGGAGAATATGGTCACTGAATCACTGAATCTTTTAGAGAATTAAATAAAAAATTACTGAGAAATTATTCTGCAATAAACAAAAGCTTCAAAATCTCTTTAGAGTGCCTTTGGAGCAGGCTAAATGAAAGGCTTTGCAAGAATACGTGATACAAACAGCATTACTTGGATTTAATGAATGAGGAACAGAGGAAACCAGCACATAAATTCTATGTCAGGAGCCAGAAAGGTTCCGCAGGCTGTTGTAGGAAATTATGTTAAGTATTATGGAGGACATGTTTAATATCTTTCAGTCTAATTAGTGTAATTCTTTGGCATAGTCTCAGCACAAATGTGCTTTAGGTTTGAGGAAGTGCATTTGCCACCTACTAATGAATAGTTCTTTCAATAGTGAACTAATGCCCCCTTGCACTTCTCCATCAAATTTCCTGGACATATTAGGCTCATTTCACATGTCAGGAGGTAGTGGGTAAGGTATATCAAGCTGATTTGTGAAAATCTGGTAGGTACAGGATCTTAATTTTATAAACTCTAACAATAACTAGAGTTAAAACATCCACACTTGAAAATACAGCCCCTGTAGCTAGATAGTTATGGCTTACTCTGTTAAAAGGCAAAAAACTTTAGAGAGTTATATAGATACAGAGATCTCTGATGTCTCACACACAAAGTTTTTGGAGCCATCTACAGCCAAAGATTCTGTGAAGATTCTAGGCATGATTATTCACACTAAAGATCAAATGAAGGGATATTTTCATTATTCACACTAAAGAGCAAATGAAGGGATATTTTCAGTCTAGGGCATAAAAAACAGTGTATGAAGGTGAAGAACTCCAATGTAAACAGGAGTGACTTTTAAGGAATAGTCAAAAGCTTGTTTCTGGATCTGAGGTTTTGCCCCAGGTCTGCTTCTAGACAAAAAACTGGTCCTGACAAAAGGGCAGCAGAGCACAAGATTTTATTGCTGTGATCAGTTATGGTGGTTACAACAATGACAGAGCTATTCCCTACTCTCCACTTGTTGCAAGGACAACTTCTTATGATTGCTCCAAGAACAAATGTGCTAACATTATCAGATAGACTAAATTTGTCTTCCGGGTAATTGGAGTGAAACTTAAGGGGAAAATGTTCACCATCTGTAAAGGCAACAGAATGGAATTTGTATGAGAATTGAAAGCAGACTGCAAGGCTTAGCAGAGAATGACATGTAACTAGAATATTTCAGTAGGGAGTACTGATTATTTGAAATTAAAGATTATATTGTTTTACACTATTTCCCTAAAAACATGGTGGGAAGACATGGAAGTTGTATCCAGTTTTCCAAATATTAGTATTCAACATGTGAATCAGAGACATGAAACATGGATAATTGCCCAGAACAGAGCTCAAGCTATCTCCAAACAACCAATAGATGGTGTGAGTGATTCTGTAAGAGCACACAGGTTCTTCTAAGGTGCATTGATTTGGTTAGTAGATGTGCCTGACTGAGCAATGTCTTGTTTATGGGAATGCTATGAAGATCAGACAGAGAAATAGAGTGGGTTCTGTTGAAAATGATGACATGTGTCAAAGAGCCTGAGATTTACCTACAGCATGATGACCTAGAGTGAAGCCCAGCATAAGACTTTGAGGAAAAGGTAAAACGTAGACATGACACTGCAGATGGCAAGACCCAGTGTAACTGAGCACCAGAGCTGAACACCTAAAAAGTAGAACTAGCTGTCTCCATCTACATTTGATTGGTGCAGTACAAGCAGGTTCCTGAGGTAAATAGTGACTATATAGGCTTTTGCCAAAACTATCTTTTTTTCCCTTCAGTTCAGTTTTATGGGCTCACAGAAGGAAAATTCCTCCTCAAACTGACAAGATGTAGAAAATTATCTGAATGTCATACATTAGCTCCTAGTTCAGTCAGGATTTTCATTAAATTTTGTCTCTGTATTTCAGAGAATTCATTTCATAGAAACTGGTATGATGGATTTCTTAAGATGCTAAAATATAAATAACATTGTGTTCTGTAGAAATCAAACTAGATACTTCCCAGCAGATAAGAAAATATGCTAATACATATTGATAGACTAGAGCTCATGTTTTGTGTCATCAAAAGATGTCAATTCTTCAGCTGGTGTCTTGCTTGAATTTTTCTTTCACATTTATATAAAGAGAAAAAATTAGAAGGGTTTATCTACATACTTGGTCCAGTTACAGGACTTCTATAATTACAGCCAGGCTCTGCAACAGGCCTTTAATCCAGGGAAATGATATAATAACATAGGTTATATAGGTTGCCAACAATTTTAAGAAATAGCACTTCGCTGAGACATTTCAAGTGGCGCTGAATATCTGAATATAAATGACAGAATCAAGCCTTCTGTCTAATTGTAGCCACAAAATATCTCTATTTGCCATCTATACTGCAGATCAATACTTAGCTCCCCAAAACTATAGCGAACATTAAACTTGAAAGTAAAATATCAACATTTTCAAATTAAATGAGCTACAGAACATAAGATTAGCTGCCAGTGTCCTGACATGGGGAGGGGGAAGGGGAGTTCAGGGAAGTTCAGAGAAGAGAAGTTCAGAGAAGTTCAGAGGAGAGGAGACTCAAGGAGACTCAAAGAGAGGAGAGGAAGAGAAGAGAAGAGAAGAGAAGAGAAGAGAAGAGAAGAGAAGAGAAGAGAAGAGAAGAGAAGAGAAGAGAAGAGAAGAGAAAAGAAGAGAGGAGGAGAGAAACGAAGAAAA
>VYXF01006157.1:1221947-1267668 GCA_013397295.1 Polioptila caerulea | reverse complement strand
AGAAGAGAAGAGAAGAGAAGAGAAGAGAAGAGAAGAGAAGAGAAGAGAAGAGAAGAGAAGAGAAGAGAAGAGAAGAGAAGAGAAGAGAAGAGAAGAGAAGAGAAGAGAAGAGAAGAGAAGAGAAGAGAAGAGAAAAGAGAAGAGAAGGCCTCCTTCAACAGTCACAACACCAATCAAATATATTCTCAGAATTATTGGTGCATCTCAACCCTTCTTCACCCCCTCACCTCCTTATTTTTATTTTTTTTTCTTTCTCATCCTACAGAGTTACTTAAGTTTACAGACTGTTCCATGCTTAACAATATATTTATATAAAACAAAGGCCAAAAAAGCAGTACTGAATCTGAATGTTCTGTGTTGATCCATCCTCATTGCTTTGATGGTACTTTAGAGCATGCAAGGGATAAGCAAGACCATAACTTCAGCCGATGTAGTCTGCCAGGTAAAACAGTACAATCTAAAGTCTTTCAAGGATGTGTTACGGTGACATGTACCTGGTGTTCTGGAAACACAGTAACCCTGAGAAAAGTATCTGTTCAAAATCCCTTCTTGTCCCAGGAGTCACACATGGTGAAATCATGTTAGGACAGTGGCATTCTGGCTGTTGAATGGCTGTTAATATGTTTACTTTATATGCAAGTAATAATGAATTAACTGTCAGTGCCAAGATAGGATCTTAACACTGAGGCTTTCTTTCCGTCTTACTTTAGATTTGACAGTTTTAAATGGGTAATATTTGCTGTCTTCTGCAGAAATATTGGTTGAAAAATGCAGAAATATTGGTTGAAAAATACTCTATTAAGGGTAAAATTCCTACATGGTATGCATCAATATCCTTATGACTTTATTATAAGAAATGCAAAGAAAAAGTAAAAATTGAGACTATTTCAATATTACCTTTGCTATCTTCAGAAGTCAAATATAGGAACTCTACTCAATATAGTGTTGAATAAAATGTGAATGTTGCATAAAGCTGGCTTCAAAAGAACCATTAGGAAACAAGAGTGCTTTTGCATTTTTCAAGCCTGAAGCCATGATATAATTTACTAGCATTTTCATAATTATTTGCCCACATAGACTGGTTTGAGACAGCTTACTCTCTTCTCTTCTTCTAGAACAAAGCAGCATCACAAAAATGTGGTTTAGAAATTTTATCCATATGTTTCTTTTGACTGGGCTTTTTTGTTTTCTTTGTTGTTGTTGTTGCTGTTGTTGACTAAAGGAAGCAAACCAAGGATTACAAGTATTGGAATAATTTGTACAGATTTGTCACAAAAAAAACCAAGGATATGTATTGTCATTCATTGTGACTATAATGTGCAATGTGACATTTCTTAGTTTTTTAAGTTTTACATCAAGCTTGGATATTGTAATATTGTATATTTAAGTGTTGAAATCATAGATTGCAGGGAAGAAAAAAAAGACAATATGTAGAAACATATTTCTCATTGAAGTTTTCAACTTTGAATGAAAATTTTATTTGGAGTTCACACTTCAGTTGCTGTATCAAATGGAAAAGCTACTGTATCCAAAAGGAAAATCTTTCACAGATTTTTATAATATCTGAATTCAAATGATAGACTATTTACACTTTAAATTTATTCAAAAGTTGTTTAATGTTTACTTTTTCAAAACATTGCAGAAATGTGAAACATATCCTTGCATTCAGAAATTTCACCTTCAAATCTACCACATAACAAAGTAAGAGGAAGCATGTTGTGGCAGAACTTCCATACTATTCTACATAATTCCTCCTGTAAGATATGGAGATATTTACACATCTGTTTTCTTTTCCTCAGCTCATTGAGATAATTCTCCTTTCTTCAAGGCCAGGATAAGAATGAAAGGGTACACTCATATGCTGCACAGATCTTCTTCCTCTAGTGAGTTTACAAATCTTGATTCAAAAATCAACCAGATATGAAAGGTTGATAGAAGGACTTCTCTAGGAGATAGCTGATAATGTTTTTGCAACCCGTATTTTGCTTTTAAAGATGAACTATTATTCATTTTTTCCTTGTTCACGTACAATTTCTATATACTATTTTCTAGCTGTGCATATCCTCATGTTGCCCTGGACCTACTGTTATGTGGTTTGCCTTCCAACCTTCATTTAGATTTTCATATTTTCTAACCATAGGAATTAGTTTGTCTTATGATGTGTGGTGCTATAATACTTTAAAAAGACAGCAGATTTTCACTGCTGGATTAGAAACTCATGTAGCTTTTACTCTGAAGTGAAAAAAATGTGTGTATAAGAGGTGAGGCAACCTACTCATAAGGCTGAACAGAGGGGATTGTAAACAGTATGTAATGAGAAGTGTGTTTGAGGCAAAATAGATCTCTTGAAGTTAGGCTGTTTGGCGATAGTAGGAATCAGATCCTTACATCTTTTTTTTGCCTTTGGATCAGAATAGGATAGCTTGTTATGGCATCTGAGATCAGCATACTACCTTTAGCATCTTCCAGATCCTCAGAGAGCTCATTTCTACAGGCCCACATTTCCAGCTGGTCGCTAGAAACCTTCAGACAAGAAGTGGAAGTGCATGGAGACAAAATGTCAAAGGCAGCTATCACTCAGATAGCCTTCAATCTGAAGGCGCTCTAGTTAGAGCACTCTCATCAGACAAGGAGAACATGAGTGAAATTATAGATTCCAATTATTATTGTGCTGGTTTGAAATCCAGCAGGAAAATTAAACCCACTGGAGCTGCCCCCTTTTCCCTGTTCCCTTCTGACTGTGAAAGAAACACTAATGAGAGATTACAAGATGGAATCATAATTTACTGAAAAATCACAATAACTACAATAATATTAATAAAAAGAGTGTACAAAAGGAAGAGTGTTTTACCCACAAGGGGACATTCACCACTGAAGAAACAAAAATGTTTCCTGAAGACAGCACCCAGTGTGGTTTCCCAGACAAAGGCAAAACAGCAACTGGCCCTGCACTGGCCGTGTGGTCTACGGGAAAAGAGAGCGGGTGTGTCAGGGGGGCTCACAGCTCAGCTTTCCTCCACGCTCAGCCTGAAAACAATGGAAAAACAAGGACAAGACAAAACCAGGTGGGGCATAACAGGGCTCTGAAACAGATTAAGGGAATATTTTCCTGGGCCTGACCTTCTCAGAGCAGGACTGGAGCACTCAGTGGTTCTGGTGGCGGCACTCGTGGATTCCTGCTCCACGGGCCTTTCCTGGGCTTCCTCTGAGCCACTGTTGCTCTTTCTCTTTTCTTTTTCTCAGAGCAACATCCCAGGCTTGCCAGCAGTGTCTTTCAGCACCCACCTGCAGAAACTGCACCTCAGAGGAATGGGAAAAGGAGCCACTGGTAGCAGAAAGGGCTTGACCCACCGAGCTGACCCAATGCCTGCACACACCCTGCCTTGAGCCAGACAAAAGATGGAGACACTTCCATTTCTGGCATCAGCTTCCTTCTGCTAAAACCACACCATGGCTATACTGTGGGTGGTATGGAACTAAACAGTGCTAATACCTCCAGCCCTTTTATCTGTAACCATGACAGTATAAAAAAAAAACAACAAACAAACTGTAAAATTATATTCTGTATAAATGTATATAAACAACATTATTATTGACAAAACTATGTTATTTCTTATACCATATTTTAAAACCATAATTTATCTTGTTAATATTTCTAGCATCTGACAAGTAGTAAGGATGAGGTCAACTGTGTTTCCTTAATTCTTCTGTACTAAGGGGGAAATACTATTCAAAGGTTATTTTTAAAGTGAGCAATGTAGCCCTCAGATGTCCAAGCAGCAATGTATAGCACAGTATCACATGCAAACACCAGCTGAGCCCTTGGAAGATATCAAATTAAAACAGCAGGGCTGTAGATTTAGCAGAGCTAATGTCTCTGCATGGAGCGAGGTGGTGGAACAGATTAAGTGTGTCTGACAGAGCTGTGAAGTGCAGCTACATCTCCTCTAATGTGATACTGATTCCAATGAGTGTCATCAATTAGATAGCTGCTAATTTCAAACTCTAGTCCCTCTAACTGCTACTTTGGTCAACTGGCTCAAAATTTTTCATTCATCAAGCAATAAAATAACATTTCTTGGTCACCTTGCAATCTAAAATGAGCTTTGTGGAACCATAGTGCTGCTTTGACATATTTTTTCAAAGAAGAAATTTGGAAATTGTTTTTTATTTTAACCTGAATTTAAGACTTATAGAATTCTCACTATTATAAATGAAATACCACAATTAAAACTTTGAAGAATTTTCTCCACAAAATTTAATTCTGAAAATGGAATTAGACTTTGAAGCTCTTCTCTAAAATTCTGACTTTCATGTTGGACACATGATTATCTCTAATAATTTGCAGTCATTTTCCTGCCTTAGGAATAAAACATCAAAAGTCTATTAAAAATATAGAAACAGAAATTTGGCTTTTTCCTCCAAGAAACAGAAATTTGGCTTGAGGACAAATTTAATCATTGAATATTTTTCAGATTTTGGAGCTTCATTTTATTTGTACAGAGATGAAAATAACTCATATTAAATTTTTCTATTGAGCTTCTTGGATCAAGAATGTACAAGAGGAATAGGCCTTCTGTGGTTCTTATTTCTGTATGGCATTTTCCAACATTTAGTTGGCCTTAAATACTAGACGCTGTGAAAGTTTTATATTGATACTTCTTCAGAAACACACCAACTCCTTGTTTCTGTTAGCAAGAAAATTTAAGCTGATTTGTTTACATAACTATGATATGAGAATTCTTTTAAAACTTAGTGAATGCTTATTTAATTTTTTATTTTGTATGGATCCTTTGTTCTTGAATTCTTGATCAAACTCACTTCAAGAGGCCTTATAAGAACTAATATGAAGACAAAGAGAATTTTGAGAAGTAAAATGGGCTTAATGCCTTCTGCTAGTAGCTCAGTTCATGAAGCCAAGAAAATATAAAATGTAGTTAATCATATATAGGGAGATAAAGCTGTATACTTAGAATTTATATTTGTATTTTTGAAGAATATTTGGGGTTATCTGATCCAGTTATTGAACTAAATTTCAGTTTGACAGGAAAGCTTATTTCATATTAACACTCATCTTAAGAGCTTTTTCCAGCATGAAGGTTTGGTGGATATCTTATTTAGGCCTGTCTAGTCAGGAATATGTAATGCATTTAATGATCATACAAAAAGAAGAAAAAAAAATGCTGACTTTTGAAGGTCAGTTGGCCCAATTTCCTCTTCTAAGAACGGTTATCTTCAGTATTAGGGACAGTTCCTCAAGTTTTGGGTAGTGCCACAGATGGAGAATCTCTAAATAGTCTCTTCTGATACTTAGTATCTCTAAAAGCTTGTTGGTTTGTTTTTGTGTCCTTAATATTATCTCTTGGCTCTCTGCTGTGCACCTATGCCTGGCTCTGTCTGCAGTGTCTTATGGGCTCCTATTATGAGGAGAACCAAGGAGCAGCAAGATGCAGGTACATCACAATGGGGTCAGGGAACTGGGAGCCAAGGGCCACCCTGGGATACTCAAAGAAGGAAATGTCTGTGAAAGTTTTTGAAAGAATTTTTTTAATGACAGTTATGTAAAAATAATAGCCTCCCTGTCAAGTTTATGTCTTGTTTTTTAAGTATATTTTAGTAAGTGAAGTAAGTCACAGTGGTTATGCGTGATCCTAAGGAAGATATACGGAATTTTGTCATTGCTTCCAGCTGCAGTAGAAGCTTCCCCACATCAGGAGTCTCTTGTTAAAATAAAAAAAAACAAACAAAAAAAACCCCAAAAAACAACCAACCAGAAAAAATGTAAAAGTAAAATTTTAAAAACCCATAGAACCTAAAAGAAATAAAATTTAATTTAATATCTTTATTTATGTTTAATGACTTTATGACTACTCCTACTTTAAGTGCCTTATATTCTTCATAGGTTGCTTTGTTTCACATGGAAAATACTTTCACCAGTTTCCATTTGTGTCCACAGAGCTGCTGCTCTGATAATTTTCTTTAAGTCCATGGGAAATTTGCTTATCCTCAATGTCTCACAACAGAGAAGTTAAGAATAGGTATTAGCTTCTCTATATCACTCATATTTTATATAGTATAAAAAAATATTCACAATCTTGAAATGCCCAAAAAGGATTAGCATGTGATCAATCAAATGTAACCCTTACTCAACCCCTCCAAATTGCCATCACTTTCAATGTCTCTTTTAGAATTTATACTTTAAGCTTTTTCAGACAAGCATCTTGATTTATGTCTTCTGTGCAGTCTCTATTGCCCTTTGTGTGCTTACTATAATAATAGGGTGATAAATGATTTACATTGTTTTCTGTGTCTCTACATTCTGATCCATAAATCAGTTGTTAGATGTATTTTAATCACCCTCATGCTTTTTGTTTATTCTGATTGAAATCTCTTGGATTTCCTTCAGCAATTTTTTGCCTGGCATCTTCACAAGTATCTGAACTAAGATTTTCCACAAACATTGAACACATGGCAACAGCAATCAAATATGTATTGGGAGCTTCATCCAGAACACGCTGCAGGAGTTTTGCCTTAAGTATGATCAGTGATAGCACATTCTGAAAGGAACTGGGGTGTGTGCCTGTAAAATATTTAATCTTTCAAACAGCAGGGTCCAATGGCAAAACCTCTGCTTGACTGCAACTAAGAAAGCTGCAGCTGACAGCTTGTCCCGTTGTCATTTGCAAGATGCATTAGCTTTCTCCTATAAAATATTAACACATTTATCAATTTTATGATCAATAAGCCGTACATTTATAGTACTTAGATGTTTCAAAAAACATTTCATGAAATGATGAATTGTTTCTCCAAATGCAGCAAGTGTATAATAATATAAAATTCCATACCTTCTCATCCATGTATTTGTATATTCTTTTATTCCAACAGCTACAATGCAGAAAGACAACCAACAAAATGGGCTCTTTCCCAATAAAACAGAAAAGGGGGTTTAAAATGAAGAGTTAGCAAACTGTCAGTTTTGATAATAGACTGAAATGCATTTATTACTATCGATTTAGAACATTTAAATATCATGTAGCTATTTCAGTTGCCCTCTGCAAAAAGTAGAGTTTTCACCCATAAATGTAAGCTTATTCCTGTCCTGCTAAAGGTGATAAAACTGATATTGACCTGGGAAAGCCATGGGGTTTGATCCATTCCCTATGAATTATAAAAAGCATTTGTGGTAAATGCAATTTTTCAGTGCAACTTTTCTCCCTGATGTATGTTTTTATAGCACAAAGATCTTGTCTGCCTATCACCTCTTCTTAGCATGTCTTGACCTATTTCTATCTTGACCACCACAGATGTTCCAATGAGAGCTGCAGGATAAAGATGATCTCAAATCACTCCTTTTCCAGCACTTCTAGCATCTCTTAACACTACCAGAAGTGCAAATTCATCAACATTAACTTCACTGATGGTTACACAGTTGTAAGAGTTAATCTGAATCCAGAGTTTTAATGATTCGTAACACCCTAATGTGTTTTGGGGTTTCAAATACTTTCACCAATTCACTATTCATCAATTGTGAAATTTTTTATGTGCAGAGATTCACAACAATGTTAACCAAGCTAAAAAGACTTCTTAAATCTCCTGTGTGCTAACAAGCCATGTGATTTGACACAGAATAAAGCCATGCTTTTTGAACATGACTTTTTAACAATGAAGGAAAGTCAAAGTGATTATCGTTTATTGTAGGCAAGTGTTAAAACTTCTTGAAAAAAGGGATATGAAATCTTTGAAATTCAGTTCACTCTGTGGGATAAAGGTTTCATTTATGATAAGGGTAACATCCTCCTGCTAATTATGAGTTTTCTTTGTCTGTAAATGAGTACCATCATCTCATGTCTGCTACCTTTCTCTCATCAGCTGTTATTCTACCAGACAACAGCTCTAACAATATTTGCTTTGTTTCCCAAAACCGTTTTTTGGGGGTTTTCTTTTGTTTGTTTTTTTTGCATGTCCCAGATGATTTTCATTAAAGGAGGGTGAATATATAGTTTTTCATGCACTTATCTGAAAAGATCCCTGAAAAGGTACAGTGTGTTGGTCTCTTCTCAATAGGTAGTATAGGGTAATATGATTTGGATTTGTGTTCAAATAAATGTTGATAACACAGGATATTTTTGTTATTGTTGAGAAATTCTTACACAATCAAGGTCTTTTCTGCTTCTCACCCCACAAGTGAGGAGGCTGAGGATGCACAAGATGTTGGGAGGCAATACATCCTGAACAGCTGATCCCAACTGACCCAAGGGATAACCCATACCATGTGGCATCCCACTCAGCATATAAAGCTGAGGGAAGATGTGAAAGGGGAGGGCTTCAGAGTGGAGATGGTCTTTACAAGTCACCATTACACATAATGGAGCACTCCTTTCCTGGAGATAGCTGAACACTTGCCTGTCCATGGAAAATGGTGAATTAATTCCTTGTTTTGCTTTATTTGTATGTGTGGTTTTGCTTTACCTATTAAACTCTCTTTATCTCGACTCATGAGTTTTCTCCCATTGACCTATTCAATTCTCTTCCCACTGGGTGAAGTGAGCAGCTGCATGGGGCTGAGTTGCTGGCTGGAGTTAAATGACATCTTAGAGTCACAAAAAGATGCCATTGGTGTAACACTTCTATGTTCTAGCTAGACATGCAGCACAACCTGATTTCTTTCCAGAGGATTTTTTTTTGTTCATTAGTAATTCTTTTATCTATAATTGATTTTCAGTCTTCTATTTTCTATTCTACTTTCATCTTATTTCTCAGTTACCTTTCACCATTCCTTGTTTTGTGTTTTTTCCTGCGTGTTCAATGGGCAACTGGATTCCACTGGATTTGAGGGAGAAATGTGCAACAGGCAAAAAAGAAATGCATCTCAAAGTAATCCCTGAATTGACTCTGATGGTTTCTCTTCATTCCAGAGTGACAGTCATTTACTGCTAGTCTAATAAAGCAGCAATGTTGTGCAGCTCAGAGCTGGCTCATTTATTTTGTCCAAGGCCTTATTCAGACTATTTTCATGAATGGAATGAATTGACAAGGTTACATATTTATGCTTATTTACCTGTATTCTGCATATGGATAAGAGTAGAAAAAAAATATTTTCAACTTGCAAATTCCATCTGTATACCTAAAATTTGAAATCAAGAATATTTAAGAAAATCAATTTATTTCCATCTCTTTGCTGCTTTTCTTAGTAGAAGTATGAGGAAAGCAGTTATTCACACCAATATGTATAATACATATTTTATTACTTGGACTATATGATAGCTGCTTAAACTAGTTTTGAGAAATGTTGCTATCACATAAAAGAGACTGCAAAAAGAAAAAAACATTTCTTTAAAATCTAAACAATATTTTTGCTGAAGCATAATGGAAATGCTTTCAACATTTCACTGAAGATGGTAAATCATTCAATGCCATGTTCTGTGAGAAACTGCAGATTCTATGAATCACCTGATAAAAACCCATGTATTTGTTTCAGATGACAGCATCAACACAGAGTTCCTTTAATCTCCACTGAAGTGAGTTTCATCCTTCAGGCTTTCTGAAACTAACAACCTGTTTAAGAGGGCCAATTTTAGAATTATGTTCCTCTGTTATGATTAGGATAGCGTCTGTGCTGCAGTCTTTAAGAGTTTTCCCTAAGGTGCAGCATCTGACTCAGTCACAAGTAAAGGCCAGTTTTTTATATCATATATACCAGTAAAATTTCCAGGATTTTTTTGTTTTGTTTTGTTTTTTTGTTTGTTTTTTTTTTTTTTTTAGTTCTTAGTAGCCTATTCTTTCTAAAGAAATTATGTCTATGTGGCTAACATAGAGAGGTAAGTGAAGCATGAGCGCTGGGGTAATTCATTAATCCTGTCAAGTTAGGACATTCTTGCCCATGAATGTGTCTCCTTATTCCCCTGTCTGATGGCCTTACCATGTCAGAAACTGCTAAGAGTTCACACATGTAGAGAAACACACACATTAGCTTAAGATAAATTTCTAAAACTGCAAGAGGAAAAATTATGCTTTACAGAGAAGGCAGCAAGTGAAGGATTCAGCTTTTATTATTGTATGTAAGAAGGAAAAAAGAATTTCTTCTTAATTCACAAACTTGCTAAAGCACAGGTGAAAGTGAGTCAAAGAAACTTAATGAATTTATGCATTTTTAAAATTTTCTCAGTGAGTCACCCTCAAGGAAGCAATCTTGGTAACAAAATAAACACACCATCACATGTGGTATAACAATGTAGTATGCCTAAACATCAAATCAGCTTCTAATGGGCAAACAAGTAATTCTACACCCGCAGAATTTCCAAACAGTACTACTCACCAAACCATAGATTTTGCATCTGCTATCCCACAGATACCTGCAGTAAATTCACTAAAATAATACTTTTTAAGGATTTCATCCTGAATTTAATGATCTTCATTCTTTATGGAAGCAGAGAGTGCATTTGAAAGTCCTATCATGTGTATGGCACTGATATTTACAGAGGTGCCTGAGGAACAAGACCAGAGACCACATCCTACAGAAAACATTTTCTTTTTCTTTTACAGGGTCCATTCTCAACATTAATATTTCTTCTGTCTCTGTCACTGCAAAAATTGTAGTAGTAAAGGTAAACTGGGAGAACATAACTGGAGCAATTAGAAAACTGAGATTGCCACTTCTGCTTGTGATAGAGTAAGACTGCATCAGAAACATCTCCTGGATTTCTTTATTTTTGTTATATTACTGACCATTGAGACCTGCTGATTTACATCTTGACAATAATGAGAATTATTAATCTGTAATGAGATCCTAAATGAAATGCTGCTGTGATGAGGTAAAATATATACTTATTTGAATGATTTAGTAATGTGTAACAGCACACATAGAACTGAAAATCATTGATTGTAATATCTGTCTCTTTTTCCACAGAAAACTTCTGCATTAAATATAACTTAATTCTCTCTTACACAGAAGTGGATCTCAGTCAGAATTCACAATTATTATTTTTTTCTGTTTCCTGTCTAAGTTTATTACTCCCAGTCTAAACAAGCTTGCTGCAACATAAAGATTTCAGTTGGAACAGTCTGATTTCCAAGCAGAAGCTGGACAAACATTAGATATCTTCAAGTTAAGCATGAAATCCAAAATACATGCTTAGGCTTCCTCTATGATCTTCTATAAATTCCTTTACAAAGGAACTCCATTATAAATTCTACTACTCTATAAAGGAGAAGAATAATACAAACCCATGCAACCAACCATACAATGTGTTCTTGCAGGAAGAGAGCTGTTCAAGGCTGACAGCAAAGCTGTCATAATGTGACCCGTTACATTGCAAACCAGGAAGAAGAAAGTGAATGGAAGTACCAAACACACTACTATGGATAATGGTGGCCATAATCTTTAATCAGAGCCAGAAGAAAGAAGAAGTCAGGCTTAAAGGAAAGCAGATTGAATTTTCTGTGAAATGCCTTTTTCCTTCTCTGAAAAACAGGACGTTTTCTGTTTCCTGGTTTTATCTGTGTCATATCAACAAAATTATTGAATGTCCCATGAAATTTACCTTGAGTGCTTCTTAATCTCTTCTAAAGGAGTGAACTGAATAATAATACAAAAAGTAGAATTACCAAATAAATAACTCTGTTTGTTGTCCATTGAAATCACAGAAAAAAGAATTCTTTCAATCAAATGGTCTCAGAACACTCTATAAATATTGCCACTGAAGTTTTCAATGTAAGGGGTAGGGTTCAATTAATTGCATTGGTACCACTCTCATAGATACAAATCAGTAAAGTAGGGCATAGAAGTTATACTAGACAAAGAGCCACAAAACACATTGCTAACAGACTGAGCAATCAAAAATCTTAGTAAAAGCCAAACTCTAATCCTAGGCCTTGGCATTATGATTTATAATTTCCTTATTATTTAATACTATTCTACCCCTACCCCTACACAGTATTATTCCTTGTTTTTTTCCTCAAGTTTTGAAATTAGTATTTACAATACATTGAAAATACTGAGTCTAGGTGGGGAAAAATGATTCACCAACAAATTGAATGGTTTCCTCCTCTTCTGCTTTTTCTTTCTCTATTAAAAAAAAAATGTATACATTTCAAATGTTGAAAACAGAAAACAATTAGCAGCCCCAGGCAGGCATATTTATTGAAGCTTTAGAGCTCTGATTCTATTAGTTAAGGACCCATTTTCGTTGAGGCAAAACACCCACATAGATCAGTGGCAGCCTTTTGTGTTCAGTCAGTTCATTGTTTCCTGTGCTTATTCAGTTGGGCCATGATCCGGCAATTGGATCAGTGGTGTCCACATGGGCTGAACAGCAGGATCAAGGCCCAGCCATTTTATCCCTGTTTTGAGTGGATTCATACAGCAACAGCAAAAAGAGACATACTCTTTCAGAAATAAAAAAAAAAGAAAAGTTTTGATTTTAGGTCAGACTGGGAGCTGTAAATTTTGCTTAGTTTGTCATTTGAAATTTGTTGCATTTCAGACATGGATCCAAGTTATTATGGCATAGAAGAATGAAGTTGATGAATCACACATTTCTTAAAAATTGATCAATAAAAACAAAAAATTCAATTGTTGTTACAGACAGAGTCATACATAAAAACTCTTAAAAACAGTAGAAGGCAAATAAATAGAAACGTTTCAAACAATTTGGCAGATAAGAGACTCAGCATAAGCAGCTGTAAGGCTGCCAGTCCTTGGCTGTTCCTGAAGAAGGTAACTTGATTTGGAGAGAAACAAGTAAAGGTTTATTTACCTCAATAATAGTGAAATAATGCAGTCATACTTTAATGCAAAACCCTAACGGACAAAGTCTACACTTTTTTATGTTTGTGTGTACTGCAGAATCAGACTTTATTGAAAATGGATAAATAATTCTCAGTATTTTTAATGCACTTTACAGTGCAGAATTGGAATAGTGTAGGGAAAACAGGAAAATATATACTTGCTACAATGGCAATAAATAATGTTTGTAATAAAAAAAAAACCCTAATTGTAGTTTATTGGCTACTTAAAATATACTTTCCAACCCGAATTTTAGCCACCTAATTCAGGCAAATTGTAAGCATAGTTGATTAAATTACTTAAAACTGTTAATGCAGAGAATTAGGTGTTCCAAAGAGTATTTCAGCTTATTCAAAGTCTGTCATGATGTTTTCATGTTCTATAGAAGAAATCCAGGGAAGTGACCAAATTTTTAGGTTATTTAATTTGCATATCTGTAGTTAAACAATCTAATATTTAATTCAGATTAGTATGGATGAAGACTTCAGAATTAAAAATTTTCCAGAATAGATCTATATTGCCTTGTTTAGGATGTGGTAAAAGTATCAGAATGTAGAGAATAATCTGAACTGAGAAAAGATGGTGTTTTAATGTACATAAAGGAAATTAAACTGAGAAAGCACACTTTTTATTTCAAGATTTTGAAAATGAAACATTAATGTTTACATTAAATCAAAATTCTAGTTTTCGAATCAAACAAAATACCATAAATTTTAATTTTTTTTTTTTAATATATTTTTCCAACTAAATAAAATATGTCAAAAAAAAGTGCTTGAGAAGCTGAGAATTTATTTTTAATTTTATTTTTTATTGCCAGCCTCTGGAAAGAAACACTTCTGTATTATTGTAGTTAAATTTTTTAGTGTTAGAATAAGAAGTAACTTTTATAAGACTACTTGGTAGCTTTAGAAGAAATGAAAGAGCTCTTTTCTTTTCTGCATTTTACTCATCTATGCAGTCATAGAGTCACAGAATATTCTGACTTGGAAGAGAACCACAAGAATAATCAGGTCCAACTGTTAAATGAATGACCCATAGAGGAGTTAAGCCCTCAGTCTTGTTGCTATTAACAACATGCTTTCTAAATTAACCATATTACAATAAAGATTCATATTAATAAAGAATATTATTTTTCCCTGCAAAGAACATGGTCTTCTTTATTAATATTAGTACATAAGTCTATGTGAAAGAAACTCCTAGCTGAGCACATTTCAATGCTTTAGTTAAATGAGACAGAAATTAAACTAAGCTCTTATCAACACTTCCTCTGAAATCATAATCTTTGAACTACTTGCACTAAAGCTCGAAAACATTGTAAGTTACCAACAAAGGATAAATTTATTTGAAATATTGTAATTGGGGTAGTTTATCATCCTAAAATTCTGATAATAACCTGGCAAGTGAAACTATTAATCTTTTGCACCTTCAATCTCCATCTCATGCTGCCCTTGAGGTGTGCACTTTGGGACTACATCTAAGATGCCATCAGTCAACACCCCAACTTTCTCTTTTGCTTTGCCCTCAGATTGCCACCATTTGCCATCATTTGATGCAATGATGTTGTTTTATGACACACTATTTTTTCCATGCTTCTTTCTGCATCATTGTAGAACCCCTCTAATGTTATTTTTTTTCCCCAGAAGTTGCCATTGCTTCTGGCTTAGTCTCAACTAAAACCAAGTTAACTATACTTTGAGAAAACACCCCTGGATGTTGATACAAAAGAGCTATTTAGATGATTAATTGATGTGTTGAATTTTACAGATTACAAAAATTCATCATATGATCAGAGCATAAAGTTTTTTTTCATCAAGAGGGTATGCAGTCATCATTCAAAAGCATAGATGATTTAGGAAGATGCAGTAGCTACCTAAAGTAATATATTAAATCTTAGCTCAATGCCCAGTACTTAATCAGATGGTTCTTAAACTGTCAAGTAAATCTGTAAAAGAGTCATCTGTAGATATTAGTTAGTCCACAAAGTTGTGCAGCTGACAATGCTAAAACATTCTATAGAAAGATTGAGTCTTCAATGGCCTCCTTTAAAGTTATTTTCTAAAAAATAAGTGTAAAATTGAATCAGTCAGACACTATCTGCTTACAGAGGTCTTGTGTTATTGCACAAAACCCTTCTCATTTCTGGCAGTAAATTTTTGATCAGATCTTCACTTTACTATGATCATCTTATACTATCTTCGCCAAGATTTAAATTATTGTACAATATAGTAGAGAGCTGGGTTGAGTAAGGCAAAATCCTTAGCTGAGCAATCAAAGTCTCATTGACATATACATTAGTGCTAGAGGAAAAGAGAGAAAGAACAACATCCTCAGGTTGAAAACTTATCAAAAAATTCAGCCTATATGTTAAAAAATAGTAACTTTTAGTGCTCACAGTTTTAGCTTCTTTGTAAAACTTCCTAAAGAGACTAGTCAAAGAATGTTTTCAAGAATTTTTTTCTCTCAAAATATACACTTGATTTTCATATTTGCAGCAATATGCAAAATAGCCAACCATTTTCATCCAATATTAATTCACCCCGTAAATATTTTGCTCAAAACTGGAATAACAGCTGCTCATGATAAATTTGAGTGAGATTCCTTTCATCAAACTTAAATTCTTCAAATGTTAAGAATTCTGTGCTGACTTGGAGGTCTCTGGAGAGAAAGGGAGCTCCAAAGGCTGAATCACATATGGTAGAAATCTTTCATAGCAAAGGATGAATTGCATTTTTCAAGGTGTTCATTTCTCTTCAATGACTGTAAAAGAAGTCTAGTTGAGTACCTTGGACCACATACAGCTTAGGCTGTATTTTATACTGGCTAGATTCAAACAACTGAGGTTGAATGATATTATTTTTCATCCTTAAACATAGTGGGTTTTAAAGAGCACCACGCTCAGCAATTCTCACCAAAACCATTTACTGCACATTAGTTTTTGATTACCCTTCTTTAGATCTGGGAGCCTGTGGCAAGGGCTTGGCTTTGCAGTCGTGGCTGATGTTCACGTTGCTGTTGCTGTCCCTCCCCTCTGCCCCAAAGCAATTTGCTGCCTCCTTTGAGTCACAGGTTGCCTTCTCCTGGCCTCTGCCAGCAGGAGATCGGGTGTGTGCCCTTCCCAATCCTGGCAGGCAGCTGGCTGCGAGCACAGAGGTGTTTGGTGTGCAGCCGCCTGACTTTGTCTGACACAGACGGATGCAGCTGCTCCGTCCTGCAGGGGAATGACCCTGAGAGCTGCGAGACCAACTGGAGGCAAAAAACATCTGCAGGCAGAGCATCGAGAGCCACCAAGGCACATACCACTTCAGAGGGGTTTTAAGGTCCTTAGCTTTTTCTTTTTTTTTTTTTTTGAGAGAGAATAAAAATATTTTAAAACTATATCCCAGGATCTGAAGACATTTACAGTAACAATTTAAAATATCTTATTTGATTTTACACTCTTTTTATTATTTGGAAAAAAATAGGAGTAAATAAATGTCTTAACTATTTCCAGAGATGAATTGGAGTAAAAATGAGGAAAAAGTGTCTTTTACACTGTAAGAATAACAACACTACTCTTTTTAAGTAGTTCTTTGTCCTTAATCAATATTCTATTAAAATAAAAAGGAACTTATTAAGAGAAATAATTGTCACAAACCTCCTAAAGCATTGAAAAGAAGATGATAGACTTTCTCATCATGAATGGTTATAACAATTATCCTTTGAGGTAGGATTTGAATGAGTCATATAGAAATTACTGCATCAACTTACACACACTGAAGCCTTTTCTTATATGTTTTGACCTAATTTAAAATTAGAATTTCAATTGTGTCACAACCAGATAGTAGAACATTTTGTTCTATCTTTCATGAATATATGCAGTTATGAATACATATTCAGTAAAACATTACTATGGAAGAAGTAATTTTAAATCAAAACTACCACATTTATTATGAAGAACTTATATGAAAGGTTGTACTATTGTACATGAATAATCTGTCTTTGAAGAAAGAGCAGGAGAGGTTTTCAGCAGCTGAGTGATGTTATAGTTTTCAAAGCTTGTAATATATTTAATATGACACTTCCCTTTCTGAAAAGTTTTTCATGTTAGTGAGGACATTCATAAGCAAACGTATTTGAAAAAGTGGGTTATACATGTCATAGTGAGCTTTCAATTTAAGCCGTCTTGAATAATATTAATTAAGCATGAACATTAATAGTATTATGTCACAAAAAATGACAAAGAAAAGAGTCAGCACACTTCCTTTTTGGCATCTACAGTGCCATTTCTAAAGCCTATGAATTATTTTATTAGACACTTCTAACACATTTTATTTTTATTTTATTATAATTTTTAAATTTTCCTAAAAAATAAGGTATTGGAAGAAGAAGGATTTATATTTTTATGTGTACCTGAATCTGAATAATTTGAAAAAGAAGGGTCAACAATGTGACTCTATTTTTAGAGTCCAAAGACCGTTGGTTTTGAATGTGTTAGCTATCTAATGATAATTGAGGACAAAATGCTGAATCTCCAAAAGAGTACATTTTTCTCCTAGATGATCTGTCTGCAACATTTTTCTCTGAAATTTCACACATTCTCTCTCTCTGTTATCCCCTGACTCCTTTGATGTACATTTTCTCTGAGAAGAGCTCAGTACCTGTGTCCACAGTCTGCAGTTAAGAGAAGGTGTGTCACCACCAGCAGACAGAGATTTTTTACCCTATATTGTGCCTAGGGTAAGCAATTATTTTAAACCAAATATTTGTTCACTTCACACTTTATGTCTATCTTTGCAAAACCATGAAGCTTAGGATCAAGGGGGAACTGGTTAAAAACCAGAACACACTTGCAAAGGTCAAAGATATTTGTCTAAGACTTCTTTAGCATTTATCACAGAAAATTTAAATACAATGAAAAATTAAATCCTTTTTAATCTTGATATTTGATTTTGAGAAGCAGTTGGAAACCTGCAAGTCTGTCCCCTCAAAAACTTATTATATATACAGAGAGTAGGGAAATGTGATGAGATCCATCAGTTTTCAAGAGGACTCTTGCTATGTAACAAGCATAATATTTTTGTTGCTGTATTGCAGGCGTTCTTTCAAAAAGCTGTCACATGGCAGGAAGGAGAAAAGTCTGCAGTGGCATCCCAAGAGCTGGTTAGCAGCTGGAGGTTATCCCACAAACGGAGTAAGACAACTTAGAGGGTGCAGTTTCCTTCCAGCTGTGGTGTGTACCCTGCTCGGGTGAGCTGTGCTGCAGGGCTGCTGCTGGCATGTACACCCTCCATACCTAAGCAGGAATGAGGGAAAGGAGACCCACAGAGAACCAGGGTCTGTAGAGGTTTGGTGGGAGTGATTGCTGCTGTAAAAGCTCTTATGCCTTGTGTAGAGGTGGAAAGGGATTTGTTGTTTTTTAAACTTCAGTGAAAGAAAACAGGTGCAAATGCAGAGTGGGTGTATGCAAAAGATGAACACAGGGATCAGCAGTTTTAGCATAGGATTAGATAGAAACTAATAATGGAAAACAACTTTATGCAGAAGAAAGCTAAAACTGACAAAACTTTCTTTATGTTCCTATGATGCAGTGAGTTATACAGTTCCATCAGTTGAATTTGGACTGTATGCATATTAGCTATCTAAAATCACAGTTGCAATTTAATCCATTTAAACAAAACATCAGAATATTGTTACAATACATCAGGCTTTCATTTTTTTCCCAAGTGGCCTTTGTGGAATTCAGATTGCATTTCTGGATTCACATTGAATATAAAAATATTTTTTCTCCTTATTATGCACTACAATTTTTTGTCCTTGCATCACTCCTATCTCACTCTGCCCAGGCTAATTGTAGTGCTGATTGCACTGTAGAGTTAGACGCATCTATGAAGGATTCTGTGCTAGGAAGAAAGTTAAAACTAGGGTCCAAAATGAAAATACAGTTTCAGATTGTTTTTCAAAATAAAAGTGGTGTTTAGTAAGGTGCAGTTTATCTTGAGCCTCAGACCTCATTGAAAAATGAGCACTCTTGGAAAATGCGAGTACTTGCAGACAGATGCAAGATTGAGTTCTTCACATCTCCATTTGCAACTTCTTCTATGTTTTCCAAAAGCAAGGCATGAGATCTTCAATAGCTTCTCTTATTAAAAAAAAGATATATATTCCTTGCATTACCTGCAACAACACTAATCAAAACGACAAAATATGCAAAAGAGACTAGTGAGGCTCATATTACTTAATACTAGACACCTGTGTTGTAAACATTCACTTATGGTAATCTGGTATGAAATCTGGTGAAATCTTATGAAATTCCAAAGATGATTACAGTTCTGAAATATAATTCAATTAGCAGAGATTATGGTCTTGGATATCATCTGTAAAATTAAATTTCCTGGGCTACCAGTAAGTGGTTTCATGAAATCATGCATCATGATTCTTCCTCATCAGCTGCAGTGTTAATACCCAGTAGCCTTTACAGGTTTTCTTTCACCATAAGCAGCTTTAGGGATAAGGTTTGCTCACAATTCCTTCTTTCCTTTCAGTTTTCAGAAATATTTCATGTGGTTTGTTTGCATTTTCAAATGCTCTGAATACGGGTAAGGTTTTTATATTCCTAGACCATTGAATAGATCTAATGCTATCTAATTCTGCTAAAAATGGAGGGACTAATCCATGTTCATGATCAGCTTATCTTCCATAAAGAACCTCTCATTATGGTTTTGATAAGGTTTGGAAGTTTGTAGTCATTCCAAAGTTTTTGTAAAACATAAAAGTAAATGGTTTTCAGGAATATTCTTTCAGATATAGTGTCCACCTTAAAAAAGATGATATATGAATAGCTTGGATACTACAGTGTTCCTTATCCATTAATAAGGCCTAATTCTCACCTGATTGTGACTAAATTAAAGCATTCATTATATACTGAGTTTATTAGTTCAGAAGAAAATAGATTATATGGAAACTGTGATATGAGCATTCAGACCTTGGTCCTAGGCCTAAAGAAAGAAATGGCAAAGTTCCTATTGACTCTAATGGTCCATGATCTGAGACTGAAACAATGTTTGTTGCAGAAGATTTTTATTAATTGTGTAAGACTTTGACACAGACTGGCAGTCCTAAAGTTGTGTAAATGTGTTTTCATTCCAGGCACTGCCTTATGAATGTTTCATATTCTCATCACTGTAGTCCCCGCTATGTTTCTCACTGTCATTTTTACAGTATGGTACCTATTCATGTAACAAACTATACAGAATAGAAGAGTAGATTGTAAAAAAACAATGGGAAAGCAGTGACATTTTTTCAGACACTACTGAGATCAAAGATCAATGTCTCTTCCCTTCCATGTAATTTCAATAGCATATTCAACATCTGTTATGAATTCTGCATCATCTGTGCAACAGGAAGTAGAATATAAAACTATGTACATTTTAGAGACTTGCATTTCCTTAATTGTTAACTGCAAATTCTTTGCAGTGGCTGTGGCTTCACAGCAGTACAGCTTGTAATTGCTTGTAAACTACACCAGGGCCAAAGTCTTCCAACTGTCAGCCATGCTGTCATTCAGAGACAAAGAGAAAAATGATTTCTGTCCAATTAGCGTGGAAATGTATACCTCTTTAAGCTTCAAAAATTCAGATACACTTGGATGAGAAGGAACTTCTATTTCTATGACTGCGTTGATGGAAAGCAACAGCTGAATTCCAGCCTAGCTGCAGGAAGACCTTATCAACCTGCTGTCTGAGGCTGATGAATTTTTCAATTCCGTTCTGCTAGTCTGCTAATAATAGACACTAGAGCTTTAATCTTATTTATTTATTTGATCTTGCCTGCTTTAACTGGATAATTGTTGATTGCTAACTTTATTTGGCTTTTTCAATTAGCTTAATTTTTAGAAATTGTTCAGACACTGGGCTGGATTTTGTCTATTACTGTTCTATAAGATAAGGGTGATTCAACAGAAATCAATGTCGCTTACTGCATTGTCCTTTAAGGGCTGGATCCTGTTCCCATGAGCTTTTGTAGTAATTGATTTAGGCTTATTGTTACAGATAAAAAAATATACAAAGAAGATAAAAATTCACCTGAACAAAATGCTAATTTTGGTAAGCCTTGTACTACAGCAGAGACATACTTGACAATTCTCAACATTAATGAATTAGACATACTAAAAAAAAAAAAAAAAAAAAAAAAAAAAAACTTCAACTATTTTGCCTAACAGTGGAAAAAAAGGAAAAAAAAAAAAAAAAGAGAGAATGAAGTGGGAGGGAGAGTAAGAGAAAGAGTCTTTGGCTTTTAAATGAGGAACTTTGTACTTGGCTGGACTGGAAATCATTTCTGCTGGTAATGTTTTTTGGGTTTTTTTTCTGGCTGGGAAATGGGTTAAGAATCTCTCTCCCTGGCAGCTTCTTTCTTTTTTGGGGTAGCTAGCTTAAAGAAACACCCTTGTTTATTTTGGCTGTCTGAATTTGCCTGCTGTAGACAGAAGAATCAGAAAGAGAGGGATGTAACAGCACATCTGCAAGTGGATGATCAATCACACTCACATACTGCAAACAGAAATAATGTTTAAAAGTGTTAGCAATGATCTAGTGATATTGTAAGTCTGTTTTTCTTCCAGAATATACATGTCCAATACATCACTGTTGAGAAGCTCTACTTTATTAGCCAATGTGAAATTATTTCAGTTCATTAGCTCTGATAAACTTTCATTTTTAGATTACTATTTTATCTTTAAAAGAAGGGAAAAAACATATTTCATTATTTTCCTCAACATCCTCCCTCTCCCAAACCTTGAAGTGTGTATTAATGTCCTTGACAATACAAAAATAAAATTCTGCATTAAACTGGGAGGAACAATCCACAGTAACTAAAAAAAAGCTGCAACCTTTCATTTCCACACAGCCTCTGGAAAACTCATACTGCGAGAAGAATTTCTAACCATAGAGGACTGTGAACTACATATGATGAACAACTGTGTAATATTCTCCAACTCCTCCTTTAGAGAGATTGAAAGGAGGAAAACATCTTTTGGTCCATATATTGACAGGAGGAGTGAGGGATGAAGTAATGTTTTCTTATCTGTCCCGTTAGTGCCATGAAAGGCACTGAATGCAAGTTGTCTGCAAACAGATGTCTTTATGTTTTGAGAGAGTGCAATTACTGGGGGAGAGGGCATTGCTAGAATGAAGAAATATTCCTCCTCACTAAAAGCCACAGGCATTTTCTTAACGTAGTTACTGTTGACATTGGCAGAAGCGCTTTGCAAAATTCCCATTCTGCACCTGTAAATTCCCCCAAGGTACATTTGAAACCTTAGGGATGGAGAGCCAGGGACTACACATGGGCATGGTCAGGGCCTACGTGCATGTGAGATGGTTTTTCAAGCATACCTCAAGGTCAAAGAATCCACAGGAAAACATCTCACAAAAGTCCCTGTGGGTTTGCAGGACTGTGATCCCTGCTGACTCTGTGGGTGTCCGGACCCAACCCCCCAACATTCCTCAGCACATTATGCAGTGGAAATTGTGGCTCGAGCCTGCAGATCATTCTGCCTGATTTTTGGCCATCCCATGACTTTTTTCCATGGGAGGATGTTAGCTGAGCCAAAGTGTTTAACTGAATCTGGCAATCCTCAGCCATTTGCTGGCAGCCACTACTTTGGTGAATCGACATAATTTGTGACACACTCAATGTGGGAAACTAAATGGAGACATTTTCATTTTAAAAAGAATTAGCTCAACTCCCGTGAAGAAAAAAAAATAAAGGTAAAAAAAAAAAAAAAAGAAAGTTTTCCAGGACTAATTATTTCTTGTGTCTGAAATTATGACACAGGCAGTATAAAACTGTGGGATGAAGTGGAAAACCACTGCTCCTAAACAAGACAAACCAAGACTGCCCAAACCCATTAAAAATTCTAGGAAACAAGGATAAACTCCACAGTTTAAACTGTAACCTTAGCAATGTGCTGTGCTGTCAATAAGAGGTAATACACAATTACCCAGGGAAAAACCAATTTCTTCCAGTCTTTCCTGCACTTCTTTTCATTGGGAAAAGAAATATTACTTTTTGCTTGCTTTTCCCTCCCTTCAGCTGTTCTCTAAAGTGATCTCTTCTTTGACATGCTAACTTGAATGTTGCGCATCATAGTATCTACTCTATTTGGGATGTCTCCAAATTTAATGAAAGTAATTAATTAATTTAATGGCTTTCCCTTGTAGGCCTGCTTTTGGTTCCTCCTGTTCTCGTGGAAGAGAGCCTTTGCTCAGTAAAACCTGCCATCACTAAACCTAATAACAAAACACTGCTCTTGAAATGGTGCAACACTCAGGGAAGGCAAACCATGGTGGAGCAAAAATCACAAAGCATCTTAGAGTTCACTCTCTACAGAAATGCTTTTATGGCATCATTCTTCAGCTGGCAGTAGCCAATAGTCAAAGTTTTTCCAGAAGCTTGTATTTCCACCTCTCTCCCCTCTTGCCATAGCTCTGAGCAGATTTAACAGAACTTTACTGAATCAGTCTCTATCACTTCAACTGATTTTGGGCCCATAATTTTTTTCTGTCTCTATGAAATTTATTTCACCATGTTAAAAACTATTAGGTGTTCATCTTTTGTATGAAATGAAAATAATTTTTGGTCTGGGATTTTATTTTTTTCCTTTCCATTTAAGCAAGAGAATCATGTAAAAAATACAGCCTAAGGTTTAAAATAAGTAAATTCACGACTCCAGAGAATTTAAACAAAATAAAATGAACCTTGTATTACTTTCTGTTTATCTATGTGTTACAGTAGAATGTTTGGTATAAAGACAGTGAATTATACAAAAAAAAAAAGAAAAAAAAAAAGCTATTGGCCAAATCTGCTGCCATTTATAGACCATAGAAACTCATCAAAATCTTGAAAAAAATTATACACCCTAAACAACTAAAAGTAACACCACTGAAATCAAAACACATTTCTTCATACGAGCACTAATGCAAAATGGAAGATTTGACACCAAACAAATACAGAACTTAGAAAGCTATTATTCCATTTATTTGACCATGTCCAGTCTTCCAACATGTCAGCTTCTGAATAAATGCTAAATCAGAATGTTGGAATACAAGCGAAATACAGAATGCAAATATTTCAGTAGCAATGGTGTTCAAGACCAGGTTGGGTGGAGCTCTGAGCTGTCTGATCTGGTGAAAGGTGTCTCTTCTCATGGCAGGAAGGTTGGAACTAAGTGATCCCTAAGGTCACTTCCAACCCAGGCCATTCTATGACAATTCTCTGTGTGCTTTGTTCCTCTTATTCTTCTCTTCTGTGCTGTGCACTCTTACAGGCTTAATCTATTTTTTCCTTTTTCAGTGATTTGAGTTTTCAACCACTGAAAACATTTAATCAAGCAAATTTTCATCTCATAAAAGATATTAAACCAGAGAAAAGACAACATTATATTTAACAATTATTTTTTCCCCCAATGATAAATAATATTTTAATAATCAGCTAGGGTGTCAAATGGAGTTATAGATACATGCCACATGAACACCAGCAATAAAGTAATCACTGAAATTTTATATTTTGCTTTCTTTTGGTTGAAAAATATTTATTAATACAGTATGCTCTCAAGATTTGGTAATTGGATTAGCCTCTTACATCATATAGGCTGCTGGCTGCTTGAGTGATTTGAGTACTCATCTTCTGGTTTATTAAATTAAACTGCAAAAAACTAGATTCATATTTTTTGTACATTTCTGAATATATAATTGATGAGTTCTAATTTTCACCACGTCCCTTATTCTCTGGAGCTATTTCTCTGTGAGACTATTTTTCTTCATTCTTAATGAGAAACTGTCCAGTACTTTAGCAGTTACTAACAAATGAAAAATAAATCTGGAGTCAAGTGTGATTGCTTTGCTAGAAAGAGTAAGGTGAATCTTATGCAACAATCTCTACTGCTTGTTTTCAGACACTATCTAAGACTCTCTGCACTTAATTATGTCTCTAAAATCCATAAAATCTCCTTGTCACCTCAATTTCTCCAGGATTCTTCTCCATATGCCTGAGTTATGTGAAGTAAAACTATATCTTAAGTAAATTTTCTTTTAGTATACTACAGGTTGAGGTGATTTCTCCCATTTTCTACTTCAAAGCGCAATCCTCTGGGGTAATTTGTCTCTCCAAATCCTGTTTAAAGTCCATCCTATTAGTAAGACTGCTTTGCCAGAAAAGTTTTCTGAAATATGTATGTAGATGGATCATACACTTTTTGTCCATTATCTGACCAACATATCTATGGAAGTTAAATTTCTGATTAAGAAAACTTGCTCAGTGTGTTGAAGAACATAATGACTCATTTTTATGTCTTACTACTACGACACAGTGACCCAGTTAAATTTCAGATTTCAAACTAAGCTTGAAGTCTTTCTATGTTTTCACAATTTTATAAATGCAATCGTAATTTTAATTCGACTCAATATCTTCTGTGTCTATGAAATTCACTCTGCCTCTGGATCTAAGAACAGTTTAAGGTTTCTCACCATTACACAGAGGAACCTCAGAAGCACGGAATTTATTCTAGGCTTTGGATATGTCATTTCTGCTGCAAGTAACAAAAGGTAGGAATTTGCTTGGAAGATCATGGAAGTCCTTTCTCTTCTTCTTGACATCCAGAGGCTGGGAAACATTGAAAGTCATGAGCAGTGTTGCTGCTGGGAAAGATAAGTCTGTGAAATATTAGCCAATAGCTCACAATTCCTTGTTTACCTGCAACAGTATTGCTTAACGGGATGCCTCAGAGCTTTTAGCAGGTGAAGTTGGCAGTCTGACCAGCACAGGATTACTAACACTCTTTGTTTCTGCCTGGAATTAACCCTGATCAAAATAGTTGTCATAATCTCAGTCATTTATTCATTATTTAGAAGTTAGTCTTTGTTTAAGTAGTACATGCCTATATATATATTCAAATAGATAGATTACTTGATCTTACCTTTCTTGGTTTTCCCCATAATATTCAAAGGTAACAGTTTGTATTAAGGACCCAGTAGAGATAATTTTATTTAGCCTTACCTCTAGAGAGCAGTTGATTTTACCTAGTAGCAAATCCATAGATTCAGACAATCCAGGGATATATAGGTCAAAATACTCACCAAGGAATAATAAAAGCTGTTAGCTGATCATTTAAAAGCTGTCTTGTTGTCATTTCAGGCCTGGATCTCCTGATTTTCAATGGAATTGTTCCATTTTATCTGAGATGTAAAATTCTTTGAAATGGAAATCCTAAATCATTACCTCTTGACAGCTTCAAAGGATTGATAGCCCACTTTGAATCTCTTTGAAGTACTTACTTCAAATTAAAAAACAAGTTACCCTGAAAGAGGACAATTATACCTTGAGCAATAGACATTCTTTCTGAAAGGTTTCCTGGTCCATGAGCATCTTTGAAGTATATATTGTTCACCAATTGTGCCTCAGAGTTTAACCAGTAATAAACACTCTCTTGTAATACAGAGATGCAGTTTGACATTTTAATAGTCAAAGAGGAATTATAATTAGTTTTAGTCACTATGTACAATGTTGTTCCAAATAACCAAATTAATTTGAGGAAATCAGGTATTACAGAAATAGCAAGAAAAAGATGTCTCCTGACTCTCAACTTCATCTCAGACTACAAATTACAGGATTAATTCAGCTAAAAAAAAAATATAATGCTTCCTTGCCTCCTTCTTTTCCTGAGAAAATTAGCTGCTTATTTTGACTCTTTATTAACCTAATCAATATATGGTTCCTGAAATTCAAGATCTGTAAGTTTATATTGGTTAAATTAATGTTCAGGGGAAGATGTGCTATTCCCAAAATTTATACAGTAAAACTGGAGTAACAAAATCTCTGAATTGAAATTCTACATTCTTGACTTTTTTGAATAAAATTATACATAAAAATTATTGTAATCAACTTAGATTTATGTGTTGTTTTCTCTTACTCTTCTTTATATCTTGATTATTTTTTATCCCATTTTATTCATAATATTAAAGAGTAGGGTTGAAATAAAGAAAAGATAAAACAAAGGTTTGGGATCTAATTGATAACCTTCAAATAGCGCTTCTTTTTTAGGACTTTAACTTGCTTATAATTTATGCAAATTTAATGGTCCAGGCACGTAGGGGAGATTAGTTATGTATCTAAGATGCAAGTAGGGTTAAAGTGATGTTTCCCCCTTTTTCCCACTGTACCTGTGGAAATCCCAAATATAACAAATGATCTGTTCAGTGAAATCCTTAGTCATTCCTGTCTGACATCTATTTTTGGAGTTTACTTGCCACACAAAATTTGCATTGTGTTAGGAAGAGTCAGCAGACTTGGGTGGACTGAAGAACTGATAATAAAGGAAGAACACAGTGTCACCTTTCCCATGCAAATTATATGTTTCATTCAAAGCATTGTTAACTCCATCTAATTTGCAAGTGGATACAATATGCACATTAAACTTATGATTTTCATGGCTGGCAAAAAAAACAAGGGAATATTGGACATTATATCAGGAGAATTCATGCATCCTTAAGAGGTGTTAAGCAGCTGGCAAGCGTCAAATATACTGTGATCTGGGCTTTACTCAAGAAACATTATCTTGACAGTATATAAACTATCTTTACAGCTCTCTCTCTAACATTCCCTTTCAAGGGAAATTCCTAGAGAAGATGACTAAATAAAAGCTGTGTTCAAGGAGGTGTTTCATACTTCATCTTCCTGTTTCATACTTCATGCTCTAAGGGGAATAAAAGGAAAAAAAAATCTCACTAGTCTGATTCTTGATCCCACATATTTGATACAATTAAGTTCAACAGCATATAAGTTATTCAAATTATACAACTACAGGCCCTTCAGATCAAAATCAAAATGAGATTCAGTGTATCAGTCCATATTTACTTATGTTGATAATGTTGATGCATTTATCCAGATCTCTCATATTTTTTTAATTGGAAACTGATTTATTGAAATACAGCATAATTTCTCTAGCTGTTAAAATAGTACTGTCTAGACAGAACATTCAAAGCAAAAGACAATATACCTTTTACCATGCATGATAAGAGAAATACTTTATCAAGTGGGCTGATGTTCAGATAATGATGTCCAAAACTGATCTTGTTATTCTTTCCACTAGTGACAACGAGTAGCACAGAATATCAGCTTAAAATGAATAGGATGAAAGTCAAAGCAAAGGAAAAATCACAGCATCCCAAAAACATCACCTGATGCTGACTAAAACTGTACAAGAGGCAGGGAATGACTGGAAGAACTGCCTTCATCTTCCATTGTTTCTCCTCTTCCATACATAAAAAGAAGCCCAACTATGTGAATTCAAGCCTTGGATTGAATAAAATTGGTAAGAACATTAAGAAAGTGAGCATGCTCTTTTTCTCCCCTAAGAGAACACCAGTTCTCTAGCACTACAGATAGATTTATCAGATCCTTAGGTGTCATAAAAATACTTCTGAAAATCAAATATCTCTTTACAGAATAATCCAGAATGTGGGAGATGTCAAGAGTTATAAAAGCAAAAATTTCAAGTCACTGGGACAAAAATCTCTGCTTATGAGTATGCAAGGGTGATTGACCTCAATGTATTTGAACCATGGTGAGCTGGTGAGGGTCTGCCCTGTATGGTGTGTCCAGTCTGATTTGCAGATAGGCACACCCATGACTTCATCTGTTTCAGGTTTTCTCTCATTAGGGTGTGAGTGGGGTCTTTTTAGTTTTCAAGCCAAAATTTGGACGACTCATCAGACTAACAACACAGATGATAACTAATAGTTTTTTGGGTTACCAGAAAACTCTTAATTACCTGGAGAAATTGCAAGGTATGGTGTGAAAATTTCTAGTGTGAGGTATGGGTGGCCCTCATAGTAAGTCTTTTTTGCTGGGGGTTGTTTCTCTCATTCCTCTGCTTTTTACATAGTTCATAGCTTTCAGCAGCTCTGTCTAGATGTTTTTGAAACATGATCAAGTATTGTTTGAAGGCTCCAAATTATCACTTCGCTTTAATGACCTCCTTAAATATCTGAATTTCCCGTGAAGTAAATGAAATAAGGACAAGTATGTTTAAAAGAACAGTTTTAAAGCATTTCACAACTCTAACTCTCCCCATAAACAGCCTTATCCGTGAGTCACGACCTCCTTTTTTCCTCATTGCTTCTTTCTTGTTTAGCTCAAATAGTCTATCTCCAACATTATATATAAAACATGGCCAGATGTCTTCCTAATATGTCACCAATCCTACAAGCTCACAGATAAGAAATATTTCAGAAAATCGCAGTGAGCAGATAATAGAGAGAACACAGCTAACTCATTTTAGCTAATGCAGGACAGTTTTCCATTATATATATTAAGTTCTTGATGCCTCTCTCCTATGAAATAGCTCCTGAAATAGTTATCTCATTTCCTTCAGGAGACGTGTTTCTAAACCATTGCATATTACACTGCTGAAAGTTTTTCCTAGAATCCAACCTATACTTGTTTAATTAATTTGATCTTATTGCTATTATATACATCCCTCCACACTATACCTTCTCTTTTTGTACACATTTGGAAAATATCTAGACTGCTGAGACCAAATCCTCACTGAAGACATGCTGATTTAAACCAGATGAGTATCTGGCTCTTTATGTCTACTAAATAAATCACTTGAAATCTTTCCTCACAGCTTAGTCTCTATAGATGCCTGACTGTTTCATTTTTATTTTTTTTTTTTTAGTTTAGAGCAAGAGCAGAATGACAGTACTAGTGCAGATATGGTCAGTCTTTGGAAATACGGAATTCAGCTTTCCTCTCCCTTGATTTCCATTGATTTGGTTCCACTGTTAACTTAATAGACCCAATGATTATTTTAGTTGCCATTTGCATATCCTGATCTCCTCTCTTATTAGAACTCAAAACGTAATTTCTAAGTATTCTTTCCTTCTGAATTTCTGTTTCCCTTGAATACCTGCGGTTTGGAAAAATTATGCCTAATAGGTGTAATGCAATAAAATGTGATTTGTTTCTGTTCTCTCTTGCAATTTTTTCTAAAGTAGGGAAGATGTCAATTCACAAACCAAATGAAAATTTACTCAAGAATTGGTGCCTGCAAGGTATAAAGTAGCCATGTTGAAACAGTAACAGAGATCTGACTCTTGATGAATGAAGTTTAAATTTGGTATTCTTTAAAATTCTTTGTGCTAAACACTTGGGGTGCACAGATTGCTCGGTTGCATTCAGTTGCTGCAGTGGAATTATGTCCAGATATGTGGCTGTGTATTCTGCTTCTCCTTGTGAACAGAATAAGTAGTTACCATGTCCTGTGACTGCTAACTCCAAATTTTAATCATTTCTTCAGTTTAAATTTTGCTGTGTTTTTGTTTCATCCCATTAAACACTAATCTGTTGATTTTTAACAGGCTTCATGACTCATTTTATGTAATGTTATCCATTTGTTTTCTTTTAAATCAACATATAGTGTTCCTCATGCACAGTACCTAGAGGACATCTGACAATTTTTTTTGACAGTCTGGTTTAGCCTCGTACGTCTAGAATTTCTGGCCCTGTTCAGCTGACTCTTGTGGCCTTGGGATATCTGGCAAAGGCCTCAGGTACAACCTAACTCACTTAAGGCATAGCATGATCTCAGCCAAAGCAGCCCTGACTGGCAAGGTCATGACAATAACTATTAGTGCAATCAATCCTAAAAGACACTCATGAATCAAGACCTTGTTGTGTAACACCTGCTGGTTTTAACTGTGGCTATATCTCCTGGGGAAAGAGAATGATAAATGCTGGATCCCTGCAGTTAAAAATAACTTACAGGTAACATCCCTGGGGTACAGATACGTTCCTATAAATCTTTCTGAATCTTCCAGGACTTTGGAAGCTGCTGCAGGATCAGAGTTCTCAGCTTCTCAGAAATATGGAAAAATTTGAATTTTTTGGAAATAATGTAACAAGGACTAAAAAAGAGGGAAGACAATAGGATTGTGACAATTGATGCATAAATCAGGAGCCCTGATATAAAGCTGAGAGGAATAATTTTGGCTTCTGGGAAGGTGAGAAAAAACTAGGAAACTGCAAAAGGAGTTTCAAGGAAAAGGTAGACACAGAATTGTGTAGCACTTTAAGAATCTGGGGAGAAAAATCTAAGGTATCCATGCTATTTGGAACTGTCATTCTTCCCCACTTTAATATCGCCTCTGTTTCATTTGAGAACAGGATTCTAACTTACACAGAATTTTCTTTCCAAGATCAAATTTCTCCCTTGGAAATAGCCCTTTATTTACCATCCCTCCACTTTCTGCTTAACACAAGGAGACCAGATGAAGAAAGGAGTAGAATCTTCTCTAACTGAGCAGAAAATAAAGAGATGAAGAAAGCAATAGAAGTGGCAAATTCTTCTCCTGAGATTGCAAGGCCTGAAGAAAGAGGCTGAAGGCAGCTGCTGCAGCCTCCATATAGAGTTTCATCATCAAAAAACCAGCCATGATTTCACGACTTCTCACAAACACGATTAGCTCTTACAGAGCAAGAAACTGTCTTTTTGGATCACACATTACTTGAGTAGCCAATGGAAAGAAACTGCTGCCTATTCTCTTATTGTCATGGTCACTTTCCCTGCCACAAAGGAATTGAAATTTAAATGTAAAACCTCTTACTTTTTCCTATCTACTGTGATTATTGCCAAGTATTATAACCTAGAGTCTAGTATCATGATGTGAAAACTGTTTGACTCATAATCTTAATAAAAGATATATCAATGATGCAAGGATAATCAGCCACAAAATAGATCCCTGATCATCAGAGAGCTGATTTGGAGCTATTTCGAGTTAATCTGAGGGCATTTGCCTTTGCAATACCAGGTAACATTTATCTTGCAGTTCAGAAACACGCTATGATAACAATGTTTAAAGATGTAGATTGCTCAAAACCAATTTGAAAAAAGAAATTATGTACTGCTGGTGTTTAGTTTTCCTGCCTTTTATGTGTCTCGGATTGTGTTTACCCAGCTTTACCAACTCTATTATGTTGTGTTCTTTGCTGCTCCAACACTGTTACATTTCTAGTTACAGTCACACTTTTTGCTGTTATGTTCTTCCGGTATAATTGATGTCATTGCTGCAGTGTGCATGGAAAGGATCATACAGCTTTGTTTATGTTTCACAGTTTGGTAGTCATAGTTATTTTAACAGCAGGGTAGGAACAATTCTCAGAAATACTATCTTTTTTCTTTTTTAGAAAACTTTACTGCATTGTTAACGCTTAGGCTCTTACTCACATTTTCAAGAGGTTTTAATTGAGAAGTGACCAGCACAGTGGCTGATAATAGAGCTGAAGATAATCCAGGGCATGAAAATCACAGGATTTCCAAAGGCATTCCTCTCCTGGCAAGTAACAGGACAATGCACAGGAAGTTCCTCCTGAAAAAAAAGAATTTTACTGTGCAGATGACTGTACACTAAATCCAGCCCCGCTCCTGCAAGAAACTGCTCTAAGTCTTCCCTTCTCTTTTGTGTTCTACCAGAGTGATCATTCCAAGTTTGTGTAGGCAATCTCCCTTTTTACTATTACGTTTCCTCATTGTTTGTTATTTCAAATAGCCTGATGATATTTTGGTTAAAAGACCAGTACTGTGTAAGTCCATTCTTAGCAGCACAAATAGCTCTGAGAAAGTATTTTGTTTACAGTATTTCTAAGTCACAGAGGTCAAGGTCATGCATAAAGTCTTGTCACACTGAACTACTCAGTTAAAGCAAGATTAAAAAAAACTCTGACAAAAATAAACCTTATTCCTCATCTGCAATGATCAGCTTCATTGAGTATGAACCAATTATCACCAATCTCCTGAGTTGGAAGTAGCCTTACATACTAAGGAGTCTTCTGATCCTCTGACATGTAAACAGATTTATTAATTTTCTAGATTCAACCCCGTGATGTTACAAAGATGCTCTGTGATGGCAGAACTTCTAACATCATATATATATTATTCTATTAATGAGAAAACATATTTTAAAAATACAATAAAAATGTAAATGACTTAGTAATATCTGTTATGTTTTTCCTTACAGCCTGAGATCTTTACTTATGTTACCTGTATCTTTACTTATATTTACTTATGTAAATTTTCGTAGCAGAATCACAGAATCACAGAATCACAGAATCACAGAATCACAGAATCACAGAATCACAGAATGGGCAATGTTGGAAGACACAACAGTGGTTTATCAGGTCTAACCTCCCTGCTATAGCAGGGTCATCCTAGAGCATGTGGCACAGGATTGTGTGCAGATGATTCTTGAATATTTCCAGGGAGAGAACAATTTGGGCAATCTCTTCCAGTGCTCAGTCACCCTCACAGTAGATAAGTCCTTCCTCTTACTCAGGAGGAACTTCCTGTGCATTGTCCTATTGCTTGGCACCACTGAGAAGAGCCTGAGTCCATCCTCTTGACATCCTCACTTCAGATACTGATAGACATTGATGAGGTCCTCTCCCAGTATCTCTTCTCAAGGCTGAACTGGCTCAACCCTGCCAGCTTGTCCTTTTAAGAGAGGTGCTCCAGTCCCTTAATCATCTTTGTCCCCATCCACTGGATCCACTCCAGGAGCTCCATGTTGTCTCTTTTTCGCTGAAAAGTGCAGGACTGGACACAGCACTCCTGATGTGCCTTGCCATGGCTGAGTAGAGGGGCAAGATCACCTCCCTCGACCTGGTGGTAATGCTCTTCCTAATGCACCTCAGGATTCCTTTGACCTTCTTGGCCACACAGACACACTTCTGGGCTCAGGGACAGCTTGTTGTCTACAAGGAACCCCCAGGTCCTTCTCCATAGATCTACTTTTCCAGCAGGTCAGGCCTCAGACTTTTCTGGTCCATGGGGTTATTCCTACCCAGGTGCAGGACCCTGTTCTTCCCTTTATTGAATTTCAGACAGTTCTCTGTCCATCTCTCCAACCTCTACAAGTCCTTCTGAAGGCCTGCACAGCCCTCAGGGGTATTGGCCACTCCTCCCAGCTTTATGTCATCAGTGAACTTGCTGAGGAGGCATCTGCTCCTTCATCCAAGTCATTGATGAATAAGTTAAAAATGGAGCCTTGGAGGACCCCATTAGTGACAGGTCTCCAACCAGACACGTGCCACTGACTGCAACATTTTGATATCTTCTATTCAGCCAGCTCTCAATACAACAAAACAAGTAATATTCAAATACAAAGAACACAAATAATAATTGAAAAATATAATGCCAAGCAATAAGAATGTAATTTGTGGTTTGGGGTTTTTGTTTGTTTGATTTTGATTTGCTTTTCTTAACCTTGTGATTCAAAAGAGGAGTCATAAAATCTCTGAAACCGTGATAATTTTTTTAATGTAGAAATTAACAGATGGCAGAGCAGCAAAATTCTATCTGCTCAGAAACTTTCCAGTAGTCTCCTCACTATTTTTCCTAAGCATCTTTTGTCTCCTATTGGTTTTGCAAATTTGAAGTAGAAATCTAGATATAGTTCTCCCAGTGTCCCCAGTGGCTGACAAAGCAAACCTTTCACAAGAAGGTTCCTGAAACTTCCCAAAGGCCTGACAAAAGCAACTTACAGTGGAAGATCACTGGAAGAGTTCTTACCAAGGTAAATAGAAAGGGAAAATAGTGTATCTGCTCAAGTTTAAACAGATAACAGATATCAAAGAATGCACTACATTAAAACAGAAAACAGGCTTTTTAATTGTTAAACACGTTTCTACTGAAACAAACCAGTCAAAATCCTAAAAAATAAAAAATAACTACAAAATATTAGTGATTTAGGCCTTTTGCTTGTTCTTATCTCAGGAAAAAAGTTAATAATTAAATAATTTCATTATTCATCTTAACAAATGACAATATAACTGCTTCTAAATCATGAAAAGATATTAAACAATGCACATGATAGGTTTCACATGATTTTAATAAAACCTAGATATTAAACTTACAATTACCTGTTGAAGATATAATTTATTGATTCTGATCAGATGCTGTACATTTAATCGATTTTGCTCATTTAAGCAGTGCAAACATGCTTCAGGTAAAAATTGAAGAAGAATAAAACTATTTCTTAAAAAAAACTTTAAGCTTGCCCTTACTGAGAGGAGTGTATTTCTTCTTTTGTCTGTCATGTTCCTCTTGTAACAAAGATTCTGTCTTCTTTTCCTGTGGGTGCTTTTGCTATTGCTGTTCCCTAGGGCAATGAAGTGTGTGACAATCAAAGCCTTTTTCTCAGGGGGAGCAAACAATCCAATTTCAGTGCTAAGGAGTGAGTAGAAGTCTGTTGGAAAAGGTCACTAAACACTTCCAAATGCTACCAATTCCTGTATTTAGTGAATTGTGCTGAGGAGTATGGAATATAGAAGCAAATCCCATCTTAGTTCAATACTGCAGGCTCAGTGATCACTCAAAATGGCTCGTGTAATAGTAAGCCAACCATACTTTGGAGACTGTGAAGTCTGTTTTCTTTCTCAGCTCAAAATGAATGTGACATTTGTCCCAACCATCAACTCCCTGATATTTTCAGTCTAAAGCATTGTTACTGTGTTTCTCTGAGTTTTTAATCTACATTCCCATCAGAGTCTTTCTCCTTATAACTACAAGGTTTATTTTATACATACATGAAATTCAGAATTATAAGCTGTATTTGATACTTCCTGCAATAATTGCTTCTCATCAAAGGTTAAAGATTGACTGTCATCTAAACAAGACACTCCTGAGGATGATGTTACAGTACATTCATCTGAATTATCTGCTTTCTTTACTGAAACTTTTCACAAATAATTTTTCTGAAAGTCTGTGGCAAACCTGAATGGTTGTAGTGAGTTTCCTACAATAGCTCTGAATTTAACCTCTAGAATTTTGCTTTTCTGTTCACTTCTGCAGTAGGTATGATATCCATCTTTAATGGATATATTTTAATGATCAGAACCATAGGTTAAAGTGTAAATGTTAGGGTTTAAGGATTTATGTTTTGTTCTGTAAGCCCCAAACCTTTTGATCTTGGTATCTGAAGCTGTCAGTAAGCCAGTTTTGGTGTTATTTCATTCTGCATTTTCCCATAATGAATTGATTCACCTCTTGGTTTTCCATGTTGCCTGCATAACACCTTATGGAGAATTGTAGGGATCCAGGTTTGTTTATTTGAAAATAAATTAGTAAAATAATATTTTTTAGAACAATGGACAACCTTTAGATCTCTGGTTTTAGTCTGGTTGAACTGCCATTTGAAAGGATCTTATCAACCATAAATCTAAATCCTCCCATGTACTGTAAAACCATGAAATGTCTGAGCAGTATCAGTGCTTTTTCTCATCATTAGGTCAATGGAAATGCTCAACTGTAGAAATAAAGGAATTCAGCCTTGTCTGAAAAGGACAACATAGCAAAAGAAAGAACTGTTATGCTATTTAAATTAATGGTTCAAACATTCTTTTACTTAGACTGTACAAACTACATCTTGATAGAAAAGCTTGATGAAGTAAAATATTTTTACTGGCATCCTGCAGATAATATGAAACTTCAAGAAAATGAGACTCTTCTTAGTCTGACATTTAGGCACATCAATGGTCTGACCACAGCCACATTTTTTGTAGGCTTCATGGAATAGGAGAATTTAAAGTTATGTTTTGGAGGCAAATAATGAAGTGGCATTGCAGGAACATTTGTTACTCACCAAAAGGTAGCAAGAAGTAAAGTAAATATCTTTCATTTGGAAAAAAAAAAGCTCTTTGTCAGTGAAGAAATGTCACAGTGAAAGAGGAGCCAGATTCTCAGCAGTAAGAGAGATGATATACAGTGTGGGACTAGAAAAGAAAGATCTCAAAAGTGAACATAAAGATCTCAGAAGTGAAAAGAAATTACATATGCAAGTTATTAGAGACAACAGAGAGTCAGAGAAATGGAGTGAAGAAGAATTTAGGGTTTTAAAGGAGGAATATTTTAACAGAAGGAGAAGTAAAGATACCTCAGAAACCCCAGTTCTCTCTAGAACCAGTTTCACTTACCTGCAATCCTATATAAAATCTAAGTATTTGCCTAGGTCATAGTGTGAGACAAAAANNAAAAAAAAAAAAAAAAAAAAAAATTAATTAAAGTATGAGTTTTATCCATAGTTGATTTTCAAGCCTAGACTGGAAAAAGTCTAGATCCTTCTCTGACCTCCTAGTCCTTCTTTGGACAAGATATTTAACATTGATAACATCACAAGGTCAGGCAGAGTTACCCTAGGGATAAGGAGAGGGTTGAGGTAGTCATGTTTCCTCCCAGGAGTCAGTCAGGAGCCATAGGTACCCCACTGCAGTACTTATGGATCTCTCTTCCAAACCATGCCTTTAGTATCTGTAAGCTAAAACTTGGAAATTTTACTACCTTCAGCAGAATCTCAGTCTGTGATTTATCAAGATTTAAAAAAAAAAATCTTAGTAAACTTCAGTGATCACCAGTAGACCATTCTACATTTTTTTTAGTGAGGATGAATTAATGTTGTCTGGAAAGTAGATTTATTGCTTATGAATGTTGTAGATCATAGACCAAAAAAGCCATCAAGCAATAAATAAATTTTGCAGATTAATTAACTATGGTCTTTAAGGCTATCAAAAACATATTTGTCACTTTTTTTTTTTTTTCTAGAATATTAACAGTTTAATGACAGGAATTCTCCATTCCCACAAACTTTTAAGACAATGAGTTCAAAGTTAATTCTGGATTGGTGGGTTTGGTATAGAGAAGGACTAGGCAAGAAAAACACAGCTTTCATTCCTTCACTTGGGGACTGGAAAATATAAATGGCTACTATTTACTAATAACAGTTTATAACCCGCTGTCAGGTGTTTCACAATATAAACATTGGTACAACATAACATGCCCTTACTCCAAATAGTTAAATTTATACTGTTAAAGTGAAAGCAATGTCTCACACAGTGGTTAAGCTTAAAATCAGCCAGAAATGATCACCCAAGGGCAGTGCACATCTCTCAGGAAGAACTGCAATACCTATGACAGCTGCATCACACACAGAAACAGATTACTGGAGTGGTGGGATGCAACCAGTTGAAACTTACTTTCATTCACATATAAATTCTTTATCTCTTGATCCTGTAACCAGAGCAGCTCTAACTCTGCACATTATCTTTGTTCGATCAGTCTACTAGCCTTTTTCATATACCTGTTGACCAATTGCATATTTCGTGGCTGAATTTAGACTACTTTCCCCTCAGTGCTTTCAGCTGAATGCAACTCCTTGGCCTCTCCTCTAATTTGCATAGCATTTAAAGCCTATGTCATTTTAGACTCTACCTGTCTTCAAAGTATGACTAAAAATGATCAGATGTATCTAAACCTGTTAGGGCTGGTACAGAGGGACTGGTACACAGACTGAAAGACATTCAGACCTAATATTGCATTTCTGGGTGCTAGCCCAAGGTAAGAGACAAGATGCACCAGGTCACCAGCACTTCAAGGAGCCTCTACGGTCATACAGTTCTGTAGCATCCTTCTTAGCACAATATTCCAGTTTTATCAAAGCATTTCTTGGGCTGCTTTTTGGCAAGAGCACCCTCTCTTGGGAAAATGTGATGTTTTTTATACTCTCACAAGTTTGAAAGCATTCACCAGGTACACTAATAGGTTTGTGCATGTATGTTCATATTCTTTATATCTGCAGACCAAATGCTAACCAAGTTATTTCCACCCAGAACACAAGTTCTATGAGTAGGAAGGAATAATGTTTATTCCCTGAAGAGGAGAGTAAAAGTGGATTGTTGCCCTAAAAATGTCAGTCTAGGTGATGCTTAGGATTGTTTAGAAGCCAAATAAATAATGCTAATGGAATGTAATTCTTTAACTAATTGACACATCCTGTCATGGAAAGCATGAACCCTTCTATTGATTTTGATTATGTGAATTTTGAGGGAAAATAAAAAAAGCGTAAGTAAAGATATGCTTCTCATAATACCAAAATATTCATTAACCAGTATGTTCTAATCATTTACTTATTATCATGGAAATGGAAGATCAATAAGATATAGAAACAGCGCTAAAAGTTATGGGAATTGACTCTTTGCCACTTTTTCAGAAATTATCCCCAGGAAGAAGATTTAGATTTGAATTTTATGTGTTTATGTTTTGTAAGTAAAAGTTTTAATAGCTTTTTATATTGATGTTGACAGCTTTCTTTATAGAAATGGGGATTTTTTTCAGTGTAATGTTTCTCATCACAAAATCTCAAACCAGTGGGGAAACCACACCAAACCAAAACATCCTTTTATTTTTTTTAATCTCTTAGTTTCAATTAAGCCTTCACATAGAAAGATATTTCAGACCAGGTTGCATTTAAAAGCAAAAGTAGGCAGAACACACTTGTACAGAATAAAGGCTCCTAGAATAACGAAGAGTGTTATAGTTAGGTTACTCCCATAGGATCAAGGAGATTAAGCTTTTAAATTACTGCTCTGTGGGAGTCGCTTCAAGCATTTGAATCTGGTTGCTCTTTGTAGGTGAATGTGGTTTTCACTGAGCTATTAGCTGTGTTCTCTCTGTCCCTTACTAAAGATGTATTGAGAAAAAGGTTATATTTCCATGCATTAATTTGTGTAAATTCAATTTTAAAAGTCCTAAATCCAAGTATTTACAGCTAGCTCTGCATTGATAACTATCAATCCAGCATTTTTTCCTATTTAAATATTTTTTTTATTATTACCAACCTCACTGCAGACTGTATTAGGCATTACTGCCAGGTCATATTGCCAGCAGAGTTCCAACAGTGGGACAATGCCTAAAAACAAATACAGAGCCCTACTTTTAAAATCAATTCAAATATTCCATGTAACTTTGCTTATGGGCATATATAAAGTGTATTGTTGTCTGCTTAGTGTTGAAAAGATTAACTGTGAGAGTCACCTAAAAATCAAACTTCCAGGTTCTGACTTACCTCAGGTGTAAAAATGTATGCAAACAAAATTATTGGAAAGTACTGATATACCAGAGTGTTACATGAAATCAGTTAGAAAAAACTAATTTATTATTCTTTGACTAGACAATGGTTGATAATTTCAAAGAAATCCCAAGAAATAATATTATCCATAAATACAGATATGTATCCATAAATACAGATAAAATCATTGTAAATTAAATTTTATCACTGATTAAGAGTTGCTTTGTATCTTAAAACAGGAGAGCTATCTTTTGCAATTAAAAGTAAAAAGTTTAAATTTAGCAGTCAAAACATTTCATTTCATTTAAAATGTCAAAGTCTTTACTTCATCTACACTTCTATCCACAGAAAGCCTTTAGCATTCCAAATGCCTTTTCACTCTAGACAAAATGAAACAACCAAATATAGTAATACTGCTGAAACCATGGGAATTCTCTTTTTGAGACAGATTTATCAATAAGATGCTACTTTTCCACTCTCTCTATGAGATGATTGTTACTTTGATTCCTAGAAGAGATTAGCTAACCATGAGCAGTTTGTGAAGTTGTAAGGCAGAGATAATGCATATGTATTTAAAATATTTGTGTTTCAGAAATGAGAATCTAAATCCTAAAGCACACTTTTGAAACACCTTAAAAAATATTTGCTATATTCTGATAGTGCCAATCATGCACAAATCTGAAGAATTTTAGGGATCCTATAATTTCACCAAAGTGTTTCCAGAAGTATATATTCAATACAGTATATATTCAATATATTCCTTTAATTTATATGTCTTTATATTTGTAGAATATTTTGCTGTCACTTTATATCCTGGTATAATTCCCATTGTAATAAACTAGTTTTAAAACCAGTTAAGTATAGCATAATTATGTCTTATTTTGGATGCTGTTTAAGTGTTTAATTAGTTTCTCAAGACGTCTCTGTTAATTCCATAAGTTTGTCAAATTGCACTGTTGATATTAAATAAACTAGGTGCTGTTCAATTCAAATCTTTTACTTTTGGCTCTAAAAATCCACTTCCCTCATTTGCAACAAATTTTTTCTCTTTTGTTTATTTGCTGTTATTATTTGTGCAAAGGTTGGATTTTTAACTTCATGTTTGCATGCAATGTGGCAACGCTAAGCTCGACATTATTGTTTACAATAGTAGAAAATCCTTTCAAAAATATTCATCTCACCAATAGACCAGCATGTGACCATTTTCAGTGGAAATAATTCTCATTAAGGCAGTAGGGTAAATTGTGGGCTTGAGTTTTTGCTGATTACTTTTTTTCAGCCTTCTCTTCCCCATCTCCACCTTATTTTTTCATGTTCTGCCATTTACTTGGAAGCGAGTGTGCCATATTTTAATTAAAAATTTAATGGAAATATTTTAAGCTTGCCTCTGAAATTGTGATTCATTGTAAATCATAATTGTTGTCACACGTATTATTTGCCAATAGATTTCACATGAATTATTGTCACCTTGATACTCAGCTTCACAGTAATATCCAAAAAACATGTCATAAGTTTTAAAAAGCATTTAAAACACCTCTACAAAATAAATCTCTGATATGGAGCATTTGTGTGTATTGGAAAAAAAGTAAAAATTAGGAGATGATATAATAGTTTCACTTTCTGTTAGTCCAGAACCTAAAGACACCAGTTAGAATTCAGGCACTCCTGAGCTAAGCCATGCATAGAGACTTCACTTACACGTTATTCACTGTAGCTGGAAGTAAGAGTGTATTTCAGCATTAATAGAGTATGGAAAGAGCAGCAGGAGCCCACTCCGTTGACCAGTGGGTAAGCACAAAATAAATATCTGGTTATGATAATATTTTGACTGGCAGTGATTTTATTTTCACGGTGGCTTGTAGGTTATTATGGTTTGGATGTATGACCAAAACAGTGTTGTAAGTACACCAGAGTTTAGTTATTGCTATCAATAACTATCAACTATCAAGGCCTCCTCAGTTTCTCTCTCTGCCCCAGCAGTGACTGAAGGGACATGCCACAGCTTTGCACTGTCTTCAGTAATAAAACTGATGTAGAGAAGGAGGAATGGGGAAATTTGGAGCGACAGTGTTTGTCTTCCCAAGGAAATTTTCAGTATAATTAAGCCTTACTTACCTAGACATGCTTAAACATCTGCCTACCAATAGTGAGTGGTAAATTAATTCCTTATTTTATCTGGCCTGTGTGCACAGATTTGCTTTACCTATTACACTGTCTTTATTTCAACACATGAATTTTCTCACTTTCACATTTCCAATACTCTACCACATTCCCACTGGAGAGAGGGACTGAATGATTGAGTGGGGCTGAATGTCTTAGTAGGGTTAACCCACAAGATACTTATCCTCACAAACAAAGAGGAACTCATTATTAATGAGAAGGTTGAAGTCAGGCTTGGTTGCAGTGACTGTAAGAGCCAGGGGTTCAGCACCCTGTAATGAGGGAGCCAGGCAAAACCACAAGATCACACTACTTGACTGCAGGATATCAGGCTTTGCTCACTTTAAGATCTGCTTGAAAAAGGCTCATGAAAAACACCCTGTAGGGAAGAGGGATCCAAAAAGATTGATTGATATTCAAGGATCACCCCCAAGCTCAAGAGCAGTCCACCCCGTCAGTTAGGAAATCGAGTAAGAAATGACAGGTGGTCTTAATGGGAAAACAAGAAGCTCCTAGACAAACTGAAACACGAAAAGGAAGTATACAGAAGGTAAAACTGGGAACAAGTATCCTGGGAAGGATACAGAGGTACTGCCTGGGCATGAATGGATGAAGATTTCAAAGTCACAGACAAATGGAATTGAATCTGTCCAGTAAAGTGAAAGACAAGAAAGTATTCCATAATTGCGTGCATGATAAAAAGAAGTCTAGGGAAAAGGTGGGCCCACTGCTGAACAGATAGGGGACCTGGTGACTTGGAGAAGGATGAGGTTCTGGATTCATTCTTTACCTCAATCTTTACTAGCAAGACCCAGAGATCATGGCCTTCTTGTATTTGTATTTTTAATAATGTCTTATTTCTGTTTGTCCATCTGTACTCTTGAAAACAGACCAAAGTGTCTATAATCATGTCATTCATTATAAAAATGCAGTTTGTTACCAAGCAGACACCAGCTCTCCAGTGGAGGTCTCGATGTGAGTCCTGACATAATATTAATCCTATCTTATCTATCTTCATGTCAAGTTAACATGTTTTCTGTAATTTTCTGTGTAAAACAAAGAAATTTCATCAACAGGTGTCTGAGAGCTAGGTATTGCTTCTTTGTGATGATTCTCAAATTTCTCGAAATCGTGTACATTTAAAAAAAAAGGTGAAGGTCTGTTACACTGTTGTACCTTGACAGCACCTTTCCCATTAGTATAGTATCAGACAGCTACAGAGGGATTAGTACAATAGAAATCCTGGCAAACAGAAGAAATAAGAAGAGAGCATCATGCACAACAGGAAAAAAAAAAAAGAAGCATAAAACCCAAAATAAGCCAGGGACAGGCACTCAGTGAGGGAATTAAACAAAATCCATTTTCAAAACTAATGAGAACTGTTACACTGCTATCACTCCTCGAGGCATGGACCAGAGATAAAAGCTCACATAAAGATTGCTAATAGCCATATACCATTCTGTCAGTAAAATTGCTTAAAAAAACTTTATTGAAGATAACTCATTCTCTGTCTTCTCTTTCTCTCCGTCGCTAACACAAACATCCTTCCTGTTTATATTGGCAAATTTTCTTGTATATAAGAAAAGTATAAAATGTTTGGTCTTTGGATTGCTGAAGCCAGGACAAAAAGGCAAAACATAAGTAAGATTATATTCTGAAGAAATGAAATTATGAGTATATATAAATGCATACGTACATAGTATAATATAAGGGTTTTATCCTTTTCCAAGTTTGTAGTGAATTCAGCACGAGTTACATAAGATTTCCAGAAATTTCAAAAATAGAAAAGCCTACTTCTATTATTTTAATTTGTTTTATTAAAATGTAGAAGAAAGCATAATCTCTACCCATATTATCTATGTATCCTTGACAAAATTTCAGTGTATCCTAGCTACATCTCACCATCAAACTGGGGAGGATACAAAATTTCACCATTAGCATCTCCTCAAGTTCTTATTGCTTCACATATCCCATGAATTACCAAAATACCAAAAAAAAAGCTACCTATTCTGAAAATAAAAATATACACTTTTCTTTACAGAAGGATGGCATACTAGACAGTCTGACTCCAAATATTTCTGTTCTTCCAGGTAACAACCTTCTTTTTTTGTAGTGTATTAGGTCACTTTTGTGAGTATTTGCCAGCTTGCTTGCAGTAGAGATTGTTAATATGTAGTCAGCACAAGAAAAATAGTCATTTCAGCAGATTATGTTTCAGTTTTGTTCTTATAAATGTGGTGGTTATCCAAGAAGAAATGTTTGTGTTGGCTTCAAACCCAGTATTGTGCATCAATACAATTTGTCTGACTGCAGAGACCTTACTTCATTACTATATCTGCCTTCTTTCTTTTGAGCAGTACCCCTTTCATCTTGGATGTATTGTTAAATTTTTTCCTGTAGGAGATTAGCTTAGAGCTGATGCTTACAACCTTAAATCTGATTGTGTGTACTTTGTAGGTGTAAAAGTATCTTAAATAGCAAATTCTGATAGATAGCAGATAATGTTGAGTATATGTATGGGTAAGTACTACTGAACTACTGAATACAAGGAGAAGCCTGCTACTTCTTAGCTGCAACCAGCCTAGGCTGCACTTAAATTTTGATAAAATTTAATGTAAACAAATTAGGCAGATCCTGAATCCTCCAAGTAATAAAGAATATGAGATAAAATCAACAATTTGGAGGGTGATCATAAGCTGGGCTTCTTCATATGGACTATTTAGACTAGGGAAATTGAGGGCTTCAGGCCTAAAAGAATAGTTCCTGGAAAAAAGTGGTACTGGAAACAAAAATCAGTCTTGGAAAGAAGTAGAAGACCTCTGACTGGAGGAAAGTTACCCAACATGACTTTGTGTCCAGTATTCCCAGACCAAGAGAAATTTGCAGAGAAGGGGAGACCTGCTGAGAGCACTGCTGGGGGACCAAGTGTAAGATGCATTCAGGTTGGGAAAAATCTTTTATCCCCTTGGTTCTTAAATAAACCCCATCTCAGAAATCTAAATGAGATTATCATTTACCCTTTCTCACCTGTAGTCAGAGCTTAATTAATATCTGTCAATCTGTGGGGTCTTTGTGTTCCTGGTAACTTGAGTCTGTGAGTACCTCACAAGGCTGAGGTCCTACTACAGGGTTTACTGTTCTGTTGGTTTATCATTTGTATGGAAGTTATCTGAACCAGACCTACTTATTTTGTATATGCGGCCTCATCTTTGGCCCCCTTTTTTGAGTGATCCCTCATTTCCTTAAAATTATTTTCCCCATGTTCTTCTAATGGCAACAGATTTCCACTGAGCTTGCAACTTAGGGGACAGGAAAACTCCTTCATTTTTGTCTTTTTTTTGCTATCAGTTCTCCTGATTTCTTTGACCTTTTTCACTGTTTAGAAAATAGATGCAGATAAGTGTCACTTAATGCTGATTTTTTAATTTTGTTTCCTTTTCTGCAAAGAAACTTCTCGGCTGTTTCCTTTTGTGAGTCTACTCACCCATGCCAAGGTAAAAATGTGCTATGACATTGTTTATGCCATTAAAAGCTCTTGCTATTGTCCTCATTTTCCTCAGTGTGAGATCATAAATATGCCCTTACATATTCTTCTGTAATTTGTCTTGAATGGATATAGTTACCTAACTTAGGCAATCTGGGACAGAGGATTTGGCCCTCAAAGTATTCAGTCATAGCTACTTGAAGCCCTGGCTCCTCTTCTGGCCCAGTTTTCAACTGAGCACTTGTGAATATCTCACAAAGTCTCCAGGTGCATGAAGATACCTACATTCTTATCTTTTAACAAAATATTTCTTCTGCCTTCTAATATTTTGTCTGGTTTGGGGGGACTTTTTTTTTTTTTTTTTTT
>VYXF01006157.1:1052148-1217472 GCA_013397295.1 Polioptila caerulea | reverse complement strand
CCCTGAACTTCCCTGAACTTCCCTGAACTTCCCTGAACTTCCCTTCCCGCACCTTCCCGAACCTTCCCTTCCCTTCCCGAACCTTCCCTTCCCGAACCTTCCCTTCCTGCACCTTCCCTTCCCCTTTTCCTTCTCCTTTTCCTTCCCCTCTCCTTTTCCTTCTCCCCTTCCTCTGCTTTTCCCTCTTCCTGTCCCTCTCCCTCTCTCTCTCCCTTTCCATTTCCATTTCCCCCCTCTGGCCCAAATGCCAGACTATACAGATTATCAGCATACTTTGTGTTTTACGTGTGTCGGTATCAGCTGGGTTGGTGGGCCTGGAGGCTGCAGTCTCACACAACACATGTTATCTCCATAACAGCTTCTTCTAAGCTGAATGAAGATGAAAGTTGTATCATCCCACTTTTAGATATCTACAATGCATCATTTATATTTGAGCCAATTTTTAGGGTCTTTTAACAACAGATTAAAAGTAATAGACACTTGTGGATCATCATTTATCTGATCTGTTTTTAAAGCTCTACTCAACAAGAATATGACTCTGTCCCGATTAAATGTATGGCAGCATCTGCACTTAAACTAAAGAGGCCCATGGGCTTGAACTTGTGCCCATACAGACCTTTTCATGTTTAGTCACCCCTTGGACATGAACCAGAGGGGTGCCAGGCCAGGTTCTCCGAAGCAAAACCCAGAGGTTCTCTATTTATCCAACAGCAGGGGTAAGGGATTGTCTAGAGAAGAGGGAAAGGGAAGAGGCTTTTGAAAATTAAAAATGTCATCAGGTCTGCTAATTGGTTCTTATCCCATTTTATGTACTAAGGTAAACACAGATTCAGTAAATTCCCTAAATTGAAAACTACAAGTCAAAATTTACAGCAAAGCCTCAGATGATAATCTGTTTTGGCAAACTGATTCAGCCTGATGTTTCATTTGACTGCTTCTACTTTGAAATTTTCAGCAAACTTTACAGTGGGAGCAAACACTATCAATATTAACAGTCCTGTTAAATACTCTGCTTTAGTGGGATGCATGCTCACTTTTGATACCAAATATGTGTATAAAACATTTCCAGAGACATGCACATCTTTACTTAGCTTAAAAAATGCAACAAAAAGGAAATCTGACCAAGCAGATGAAACACTCCCAAGAGCAAAATACAACCACAATGATATCCAAGCTTGATTACACTCTTCTCCTATTTCCAAGCAACAGAATCACTATACGTATGCAAAACTGTTGCTCTTTACACTGAAAGTCACTATGTTTGGTATGCTTTGAACGAGCAGGTTCCAGTGCTGGAATTGTCTTAATGAAAAACCTGTTAAAATTTCTTTTAAGCTGTATCAATATAATATGAGATATTGATCCAGCACAGTTTTGCCAGTGCTTTGGGTGATATGTAATAATGCCACAAGAATGTTGCTTTCTATATAATAATCAACCATTTGTGTTGCACCAGCAGCCTGTAAGCAGTCAGTATGGATGCCTGAGCCAAGATGTCATGTCTTACCTTGTGATACACTTTTCACTAAGTGGGCTGTTGTGGTTTAACGTGGCAGGCAGCCAAACCCTGCCGACACATTTGCTCACTCGCTCAGTGGGATGGGGGACAGAATTAGAAAAAAAGGTGAAACTCAAGGGTTTATATAAAAAACAGTTTAATAGGACAGAAAATTAGGGAAAAATAATAGTAAAAGAATATACAAAACAAGTGATACACAATACAACTGTTCACAACCTGCTGGCTGATGCTCAGTTGGTCCCCCAGCAGGGGGCCACCAACTCCCCAGCCAGTTATTCCCAGGTTTTACTGTTGGGTGTGATGCCACATGGTGTGGAATTTCATTTTGGCCAGTTTGGATCAGCTGTCCTGGTTGTATTGCCTCTCAAATTCTTGTACCTCCAGCTTCTTGCTGAAAGAGAAGCATAAGAAACTGAAAACAAAACCAGGGTCTTAAATAAAAAACACAGCACTATACCAACTGCTAGGAAGAAAATTAGCTCTTATCCAGATGAAAACAGGACACAGGCAGCCTGAAGTTACTTTCTGGGCAAGGCTGACTCCCAACAATCCAGGCAGGGCCATTATTCATCACGGCTGATATAGAGGAAACTGTGCTCCTGATTTCCACACCAAGCTTTCATTGTAATTGCAGCTCAGATTGTTGCAATTATTGCATTTCATTAAGTCACACAGAACAAGTTCTTCCTCGAGGTCATTCCTTTCTATACTGTTTTATCAGTTAAAGTAAAAGAAGAATGAAAGTCACTGAAAATGAAAATGAAAAATTTATTAGATCATATGATCCTTCCCTCTGCCCGAGTGTGATTTTTCCTTATTGTTGACTTGAGTATTTTTTCTCAAGTCTAATTTAAAGTCATAGCTAAGATTATTCCATTAATTTCCATAGGAAACAATTCCATAGGCTAGTTTACTTGGTCAAGATGACTTTTCTTCTTCATATAACATCTTATCTTTATTTTAGTCCTTTTCTCCTAATGATAAACTCTTAAAATTATAGTGTGATGAATAGCCTTTTACTACCCTTGATGTTTTTACTCTGCAAATATTTGTCTGCCAAGAACACACATTCAAATATTCTATTGAAAAATCTCCAGAAAATTTACTACATAGAAAGGATATACCCAGAAATTCGATGAGTCAAGAATTTGCCAATATATAAATTTTCAAAAGAGAAAGTTTAATCTGGTAATAAATATTGAAGTATTCACGAGCCTTATAACCAAGTGAGATATTGAGAAATTTGATTGCATATATTGGAGAGTAATTCTATAGTGTCATGCCTGAGAGCACAACATAGCCTTTATTTATAAATCAGGCAAATGGAATGGGTCTGGGAGAGTACAGGAAGTTGTGTAAAGTGTTCTAAAGCTGAAGGATCCATTTAAAAGCTAAGGCTAGCAGTATAGCTGCATTTCAATGAAAATATATACATACTGTGTTGTTTCACATGGAATAAAGAAGTATAAGGATGCCTTCAGTCACAATTAGTGTCAGCCAGCCTACCTTTTTCAGCTGAAGTTATAGAGTCTGATTTCCTCAAGAAACTGCACAAGTTGTCCATATAATAATTCCTAATACTGTAAAATAATTAGAAGTGAGAGGTGAATAAGGAACATATAACTTTATAAAACAGAAAATTAGCAGGTCTGATGTACTGAGGTATTAAGGAGAACTACCATTTCCTAAAAATAACCAAATTTTACCTTAAAAAATATCAGTGCTGCAGGAAGCTAACTTGTATGCACATTTTGGTTTTTTGAGAGGACACTGTCCGAATCAGCTACTTTAAGATGAATTCATTTGATTAATATTTAGAATATGATATTGAAAATGTTACTCTTCCAATCTTAATATATTTTTAAGCTTGGCGGGCTCATCCTTAAAACTTTGAAAAAGAATACCTGAAGGATAATATTATTAATTTAATGGAATTGGTGAGGAGGTATTGCACATCTCTGCTTCATGAAAATTTTTCTTTGAACTGTGTTTGATGGGACATTTTGGTATTGATCAGAAAACTACAGTCATATAGCAGCTTGCACTAGACAGTGTACATTACTTAAGCTCTGCTGAAACTCAGTTAACCTTACCTGAGTTACAACAGGATTACTCTTTAGATTTTTTTAAATCCATTTTGTTTTGTTTACATGAATGCAAGTTATATGCAATGAAAAAATATTGAGCTATTAATACAGTTTTTTAAAGAAAGAATAATGATTGTAACTATTTAAAAACTGGAGGGTTACACTGATGTGTAAATTCATAAGACTTTAGATAGTTCTGTTTTTTAGATCAGTTGTTTCATTTGAATTATCTGAATTTATGTTTCATTTCTGTATTTATGAATTTCAAGAATATTGAATTTTCAAGAATACTGAATTTTCAAAAATATTAAATGTGGGGAAACAGGAAATAAGACTTTTCTATTTGTTATCAAAAAAGAAAAGTGTAAAAAAGCTAAATTATCATTTTGTAGTTCTAATTATATTCCAAAGAAGAGTCATCATAAAAATCCCAGATTTATTTTTCTGTAGGTACAAGAGGAAAAGAAACATATTGGCCACGAGGAGAAACAGCAATAGAGGTCATCTGCTGGTCAGCAACACCATTATCAAAACTGAAATGGTCAGTGAAAAATATTTGATCCCTAATGCTTGGGTCTTCCATAACACATTAAAAACGCTGCTGTAGGGAGGTTTCTGGGCATTTGTGCTAACATATGACATATCCTATCAGACTTTGAGGGAAAAAACAAACCTTTTCTTTCTTTATTTTGAAAGTAGCTGAATGCAAGCAGAGGTATCTGAGAAAAATGGGAAAACAGGTGAAAGAAAAAGGTAGAAATGCAAACAAACGTGATTGAAATAAAGAGAACACAGTTTCCTATTCAATATACTTGAAAAATTTTGTATTATACCAACCACAGACTGATCCCTGTTGCAAGCTATTTAAAAATGTTTCATTACTTTGCTCTTCTGGCTTGTACTTTCTTTCTAAGTTCAAATTTTAAGTTTTTTAAAATGTGACATGACCTCACTATGACTGGAAATAATTAATATCATCCACTTAAGTTATTGAGAATACTCTTAAAGTAAATACTGCATCAAAACATAGAGCATTGCTGCCATCCTCAAAAATAAAAAAATTCAGAAGCTTTGGTTCTTAGTTTGCTAGTTCTGGAGCTCTGTCATTAGTTGGATTGGAAAGAATATGTGAACACAGCTATAAAAACTAGCTTGTGTAGTTTATGGACTGATAATAATAATAACAATAACAATAATATATTCTAAATTAATTATAATATAATATTAAATATATGCTTAATTTTCATAATTATTTTACTATTATTAATATAATTTTAATATATAATATTTTTTCACTCAGTTTCTTTGCTAGAAACTAGCATATGGAAGAATAATTCGGACAATTATGTCTTAGATATATGCATTGGTCATGCAGTTAAATTTAAGAGCATGAAATCTGCTCTCTCTGTGATGTATAAAAATCATGTATGTTGCATCTTCAGAAACAAAATGTCAAATGTTGTCTGAAAAGCTTTCAAGTTCAGAAAAATTAAAAAGAAGTTTTTAGCTTTCAGGTTGTATTAACATAAGCTATATAATACTGGCACCAAAAAAAGAGATAAATGATGGCTTTCCTCCACTTCTAACATTTATTATTTTAACAAAATTTGCAGTATGTTGTTGGCAATTATGTTTTTTCCCAAACTGACTCATGTCCTAATTAAAAAGATAACACAATTTTTGAAGGGTAACCTTCTGATTTACAGAGCTGAAATAATTCTGTGTGTTCTGTTAGTGGTTAAAGTAATTGTGTCAAGCAAAGAAATAAGAAATATATTTATTCCTCCCTTCATGCTCCTCCTTTCTTGTGCTAGGTGGTATGTTCAGTAATGATCACCTGTGCCAATAAAAAAAGGACTAAATTCCATCTCCTTTTCCATCTATTTTGTTTCAGGCTAAGGTTTTTGGTTCCTCTGTGAGAAATACATTGTTTTGTGAAGGATGCATATACTACTGACAGCAAAAAGGAGCTGTGGGCCTATTGTATGCAACACAAGGTACAAGTCTACTTTGAAATCTCCTTTGTTTCCTAGGCAAATGAAGTTCTCCTCTAAGCACTGCTGTTGTATTGTCAGAAAACAACAATTAGCAAACCTAGGATGCCAACAAAATAGGGGAGGCTTCTGCAACTGTTAAAGCTCAGAAATTTGGGTATTATTGCTCATGTGATTGCTAGATACGGTAGGGATGAAAAGCTTACTTAATTCACGTGTGTAGGTCAGAGGGCTGAATCCACATGTGGGTTAATTACATTAATAAAGCATCAGAAGCTGAAACATTATGTGCTCTGTATTCCCTGAGCCAGGAAGCCTGTTTGATTTGGTTTGGGGCTATTCAATCAAAAAGGTGAGAGGTTTGAAAAAGAGTTAACATTTCTGGTACCCCTAAAACACAGAATTGTTTATTTCCTGTGTCCATTTTATCTGAAGTTCTTCTGCCAAAACAAAATCCCATTTCATGCTCAAAGGATCAACAACTGTCCATTCTGATTAATGAATCTTGAAGTCGTTCAGCCTCTATTGTTCCTTGTATGTGCTTGCGTAATGATTATATGCTTTTTAAATTATTCTCTTGGCTAGCTGTTGACACCTCAGACTCTTCCATTTACTCTGTTTGGCTATATTTATTTAGAGTATTTATTTGCATATGAATGTTCCTGTCCAAGCAGTTGTTTAGAATCTCATAAATGTGTGCAGCATTTTTTTTTCTGTTTGCAGTAGAGGTCTCTTTCTGATATCCTTGTTCACATATATAATTATCTCACTACTCTTGTCATCCAGTAGGAGACATTTTGTCAAAGATTATACAGTCAAGCTCTACAAATTTTAATGAAATAATTCCTATTCATTTCCCAAGCTACACTAAGGCAACGTATCACAGACCAAATAGGCTGGGGACAGAAAAACTTGAAATTTTTCATATTTAAGACTGGATGTACCCTGTTTCTGAGTTAGGTGGGATTTTTTAATCAGAAATAATGAATAATTCCTGGAAAACATTAGTTCTGTGTTATGTTATTGTCAAAAAAGACAGAAATATTCTGAATATTTACAAATTTGATCATTATACTATTTTACAAACCATTCTAGGCCCACACCCAGATTACTGCATGCAGTGCTGATCCTTTATTTCAGAAAAGCTGTAGTAGAACTGGAAATGTGGGGAGGTGTAGGAAGGACACTGAGCTAAATAGGTTAGAATTCAGTAGTATTGGAAACAGGAGAGTGAGAGATGTGAAAGAAATTAAGGAATCTTTCCTGTCTGACCATTCAGGAGTCACTCTGGCAGTCACACTCCCACCACCAGAGACTTTCACTTGCTATGCAGTGCCACAGGGACCTTACTTACTTTGGAAGACATGAAATATCCACTCCTTAAAGATTTTATATTAGGCAGAAATAGTTTTAAAGAGTGAATAAAAAATTAGTAGTTTAATTATTCTCTCTTGATGTCTTCTGAAAGATTTCATTAATCGAAGAAGTTGACAGCATAATTGTTATCCTAAAACAATTGCATTCAAATTATATTAACAAAGTGTTTTCTTTCAGTCTCAGTATGGTTTTAGTTATACTTTTGGTATGTGTTTCTAGAGTACATGGGTTACTGTCACTTAAACTTTAGTAATTAGGCAAGTGGTGCTTAGAAAAACAATGTAATAGCATTTTTCATCATGAAAATATTAATAGGAAAAAATAACAAAGAAAATACTGATAAAATCCACTGGAAATGTGCAGAAGTACGATATTGATAATTACTTGAATTGTTTGCTGAACCTTCCATTATTCATATAACTCAAAACCTTTGAAGTGGTAGGTATTTTGGTGTGATTGTGCTCTGCAGTACTTGCTGTTTGCTTTCCACATGGGTCTTAAGCAACTGAATATTTGAAATATCTTTGGCCCATTGTGGCAATGTCAGAAAATGTATCAGTTTGACACAGAGGTTAGAACATTTTTCCTGTTCTTGTTTTAAACATAAGTCAATTACATAACCTTGAAATAATTTAAACTTTTTCTTTAGTACTGTATTAATATTTTGTTAATAAGTCTTTGGATGCAAACCTCTTTTCCCTGTGGGTCTAAGTAATGTTTAGTTGAAATGGTTCAGAGTTGAATCTTTCTGGCATTGTAACATAAATGAAAGCATTAACAGAGGTGGAGTCTGGAGGTTAGTGAGATATAAGTTAAATATTGTTATTAAAATGGCAATAGAGGGGTTAAACAGAGATGTGTACTGTCAGTTTGTGATGGTGAAAATGTCTGAAAAAAAGGTTTGAATTAATTGTTTGAAACAAAAGGGAAAATCTCATATAAAATCATCTGGTCAAACATCTTGCAAAAGCAAATCTCTGGTAATTTATATGGTTATTTTCAGTAATTTGTGTGAAGAAATTATTCTTCTATTGGGAAGGTACTAACCTGAGATATTGAACAGGGTGTGGAGATAGACTAATAAATCTTTACTGTGTGGGCTTGGTTTGGTTTATTGTTGGAGAATTTTTTTATGAGCAGCAAAAAAAGGACATTAGTGACTTTTCTTTTTAAACTGAGTTATAATAAGGTTTTAGAACTGACAGCTCTGATATGCATCCCTTTTTCTTGCTCAAAGAATAGCAGAAATTGCTGCAATGTGTGTTTTCCCACACCCTCGAAGAGTGTGTTTCAGTTTTTGTTGCAGAAATTACTTCTTATGGCAGCTCAGTTCAGACTCTGCTTATTCAAGCCTTTCTCTGTGCTTGATCCCTAGACTACCAACCAGGATGTCAATTAGTGACAATTGTTCAAAAGCAGCAGTTCCTTGTCCCCCAGCACCAACCTGGAAATAAGGTAAACGAGCCTTGAAAGGGATCAGTTATCTTGTACACAGCCACTTTCCTCTTAATGTTGATTTCTGCTGTCACGAACAAAGTAGGTGGCAGTTTATTCTTACTGGCAGCAGGCATAAACTATCAACGGCTTGCTTTGTGAAGGGAAAAAGAAAAAAAAAATCAATGTTAAACATAAAGCAGCCATGAGGCCATGAGAAGGATGACAGATCTTTGTAGAGGCTTTATTTTATTTTCAGAACCCTATTAGTGAACAGTACAATGACTCTCAGATTCATTCATTACTTTCATAATGGCAGTATCCACACTAAATTTGATTTTTGGCTTTAAACAAAGGGTTGTCCTTGAAAGTATTTCCTCTTCTCTTTGATTAAGAAGAGTTCCTACATTAATGACTGTTAGTTCCATTTTCACCTTAGATTTCTGCTGTGGAAACAAGCTGAGTATATCACACTATCAAGCTCTTTAGAGATTATCAAGACTTCCAGAGACAAAAAACAGGAGAGAGCACAAAGGCAGCAGGATTTCTTAATTTCTGGCAAGGCGAAGGGATAGTATAGTATGCAGAAAAATCAGAAACTATAAAGGCAGCAAAAGAGATAAACGTAATGTACTTGGATCTTTATGGAGACTACCTGACACCTGTATTTGCTCATAGAGAGGTCGCCAGTTTCTTAGAGCAGCAAAGGAACCAGCCTCTGGGTGCTGGATTTGGTTTCCAAGGGTGATCCAAGTCCCTGATCTGACTTATTAAATGTGATTTGAGGAATGGAGAGATGCCAAAAAAGGGAAATCATGAGTTTGGACTGGTGGTTTTATACAGATTGTCAACAAGAAGCAATATGACAGTAATGGCTGTAGAAAAAAATGGTAGTGAGGACTAAGCTTTCATCACTCGCGAGAAGAAGAACACTACATTGTCAAAGCATACCTGCAGGACATTGAAATGTAGAGAATCTCAAACTGATTACAAATATTTGTTTCTGTGATGCACCAAATTCAGTGCAAATTTGATACATTTTTGCAGGAAGCAAAGGTGATATAGACCCAAAACCCTCTTGCCCACCTCTATTGCCGTGGGCGTTTCCCTTGCACAAGGCCAGGAGGACTGCACAGTTTCCTCAGTTATTTCAGCTGCATCTAGCCAGGACTGATAGAAAATATTCAGGGAAAGACTAGGCATTTGGCTGGATGAGGAGAGCAATTTGCAGTGATGATAGACCTTACAAATTTAACCTTACACTGGCAGATTTGCAGCACATCTGTTATACATGCTGGAGAGTGGGGCTGATTTTGTTCACTTTTTTTGAAGTACTGGCGCTATCTATTGTCAGAGTGAGGATACTAATCCAGATTCACTGTTTTGAATTTGCATGGCAATTGTGGCAGGTTCTTAACTCAACTGCTAACACAAATATAGCGAAGGAAATTATTGCATTTACATAAGACTAAGAGAAACAGAAAAAAGGCTGATAATAACTATAAAGTAACTTCCAAAAATGATACTTCACCCAATATTGTAATGTCATATAAATTGCTTTACCTCTGTGTATTTTAGGGTCCTCACAGTCATATGCTATTTTCTCAATGATTTTGGATAATTATTCATCTGGTCAGAATCAATCACAGAATCATAGAATCATAGAATCATGGAATCATAGAATCATGGAATCATAGAATCATAGAATTAATTTGGTTGGAATGAACCTTAAAGATCACCTTGTTCCAACTCCCCTGATATGGCTAGAGAACTTTCCACTAGATCAGGTTACTCAGAGCCCCATCCAACCTGTCCTTGAACACAATCAGGAATGGCCCATCCCCATCTTCTCTGGGCAACTCGTTCCAGTGCCTTACCACCCTCATAGTAAAGAATTTCTTCTTAATATCTAATCTAAACCAACCACCTTTCAGTTTAAAGCCCTTTCCTGCTGTCATATCACCTCATCCTCATGACCTTATTAAAAAAGCCCTCTTCCACTCTCTTTTATGTTCCCTTTAGGTACTGGATGACTGCTCTAAGGTCTCCCCAGAGCCTTCTCCAGACTGAATAATCTCAACTCTTCTCTGACTTAGAGACAAGGATGGTATGTGGAACAATGTCAAATGTCCTGCACAAGACCAGGTAGATGACATTTGTTCCTCTTCCCTCATCCATCGACACTGTAACGGCATCATAGGTGGCCGCCAAATCTGTCAGGCACAGATTTGCCTTTAGTGAAGAAGTTTTAGCTGTCACCAATCACCTCTTTATTTTTCAAGTGCCTTTACATAATTTCCAGCAGGATCTGTTCCACAGTCTGGCTGGGCATAGAGGTGAGACTGACTGTCCTGTAATTTCTTCATTTCTTTGTCTTTACAGGGCGGTGTGGGGTTTCTCATTTTCCAGTCAGTGGAAACTTCACTGCCCCAACTTCTGAAAATTGATGGATAGTGGCTTAGTCATTCCACCCACCAGTTCCCAAAGATCATCTCATCAGGTTTCAAGGACTTGCGCATCATCAGGTTCTTTGGATGGGCTCCTCATTGCCCTAAGGACCTTCAACCACACTATTTTATGTTCATTACATCCAAGGCTGCCCTTGACCTTCCCCACCGGCCTCTCCTTGTTGGTGAAAGCAAGGTCCAGCATAGCACTTCTCCTTGTTGTGGAAAATGAAGTTAACATGAGCACATTCCAGGTACCTTCCAGATTGCTCATGCCCTCCTGTGTTCTCCTTCCCTCCCAGATATCCAGTGTCTCAGGATGCAGTGCAAGATGTAACCAGAGGTATGTATTCTGTCACCATCTGTTGAAACCAGGTGGAGAAGTGTTCTTTATCTCTTCCATGACCCATCCCTCATAACTCTGGGGGGGCATATTCTCTGTTAATGGGTCAGCTGTTAAAAAAACAGATGGGGCAGTTTTCTTTGTCTCTTCCATGATCCATCTTCTGTCCATGGAGATATCTTCTGTCAATGGGCCATTGAGTCTCACTGAATGACTGATAAAATTATATTATCCCATTGTGAGGTGCTCCACCCAGGGGGAGGAGCCAAGCATTCCAACCTGGATAAAAATCTAAGATTTGGAACACCAAGCCAACCTTTTCTCTGCTGGATTCCCAGNGATTTTTTTTGTACTACTGCATTTTAATCTTAATTTTCAATATATTATTATATATAATTATATATAATTATATATTATTATAATTATTTATCTTTCAATAAAGAGCTGTTATTCCTGTTCCCATATCTTTGCCTGAGACCCCTTAGTTTCAAAATTATAATAATTCAGAGGGAGGGGGTTCATATTTTCCATTCCAAGGGAGGCTGCTGCCTTCCTTAGCAGACACCTGTCTTTCAAACCAAGACACCAAGATGAAGTTCCCCAGGAGACTCTGGGCTTGTGCACATGAGGTTGCTCCCATCTGTCTCCAGAGAGCCTTATCTACTGGGTCTTCCTGGTTGGGTGGTGTCTGGCAGACCCCCACTATAGTAACATCTGAACCTGCTCTACCCTGAATCCTCACCTATACACTCTCATTTGGCTCCTTACCCATCCACACCCTGAATGGGGCTCTGAGAGGCCCTACAGCCTTTGTTGCTATCAGCTGCCAGGCTCACACAGACCCTCAAACCAAAGGGTGGGAGAGGTTCTGGGTGTGTGCTGGAAAGTCTCTGGTCAGAGGCAGTGACCGCCCATCCTCTGCTGTGCACAGGAGCCCAACTGAGGGGCCCTTCACCTGGGGAAAGCTTATTCCCAGCAGAGGGGCTGACACGGCCCAGCAAAGGCACCCCAAAAGGGTTCCCAGACCCTGCACCAGATGTGGTGAAACAGATCCTTAGTGTGGCAAGGGACAGTGCTAAACTGTCAAGGGAGGCACGGGCTGTTCCCACCTGCCCAAAGTGTGTGTTAACCCACAGGGTTCTGTACTCCTCAGTGTGGCAGAGAGGACAGGAGACCCTCACCACCAAGAAAAGCAGATGGAATCCTTGGGACCCTCAGATGGGTGATGTGCTTCACATAACCCCTGTCACTTTCTCCCTGGCTCTGCACACACACTTCCTTCTCTATTTCTTTCTTTCTTTCTCTTTGCCTCTTTTATTATTAAAGAAAACATCAATTTTTTGGCACCAACATCTAAACCAATTTAGTTTTAATCTCATTTTTGGGTATATTTTGAACCTTCAAAGTTCTTTACATTTTATACACAGAGATTTAATTTTCCTTGCTCTTCTGGGTATAAACTGGACCATAACAACACCCTCTTCATCCTCCCTGCCTGCCCATCCTAAAAATCCTGTATTCTTCCATTCCAGCACTTCAGTCATAGGAGCTATCCCAGCACATCTCCATGATACCAACAAGATCACAGCCTTGTAGGCATGTGCATATCTGTAATTCCTCTTGTTTATTCTCCATGCTGTGTGCCTTTGCATAAAGGCATTTGAGCTGGAGCCCCAGTGAAGCTGCCTTACTGGCTGAGTGTCTGGAATTCCTTTGTGCTGTTTTTCAGGTGCTCTCCTATGGACCAGCAAACCCTCTCCAGGCTCAGAGTATCTCATTCTGGCACTGGCATTAAACTGGTAAGAAGTTTGGCATGGATTGAGGCTCCTTTTCCCCAGCAATTTTAATTTAAAACCCTCATCACCAGCAGCCAGCAGCCACCCTCATCAGCCCAGGAGCCCTATGACCAAAGATTCCCTTCCCTTTCTCTGACAGTTGGGCCCCATCTGCCTTTTGCAGTACAGGTTTCTCAAAGCAAGCCCCATGGTCTTAGAAGCTGAACCTCTTGCTGTGGCAATCATCCAGTGGACATTTGTTGATTAGCCAGATGCAACTGGCTCTTTCAAACACATTCTTTTTGACCAAAAGTATTGACGAAAAAACTATCCATGCTTCAGAGCACCTTACTGCCCCTCCTAATTCTGTAATCCTTGATACTCCCCTGGCTGCTCCCAGCTGTATCTCTGGCACTCACAAGAAAGAACAGCGGCAGATAATAGTCTGTGTGAGGTTTGATAGTCTCTTGGTAACATCCTTGATATGAGTCCTCAGCAAGCAGTTCACCCCTAGAATGCGCATCAGGGCAGCAAATCATTGCCTGGTGCCTCTCAGAAGAGTCATCTACTACTATCACCTATTGTATTTGCTTATTTGTGCTGGTTGTCAGTTACATGGAGAGCAGATGGGGCTGCCTTATTTAGCCCCAGAATCTCTCCTGATGACACAGGTTGTCCCGCTTCACTTTACAAAGCAGTGAAGCTGTTCTGTAGTGGTACCTCAGGCTTTCAGGGAAGTCTCTTCATCCTGCAGGTCCTTGCCATTTTAAGCCTTCTTTCTTCTGCATTGGTGGGCTCCCTCCCTTCTTTGTGTGCTAGTGGGTGAGTTTTTAACCATTTAGCTGTGGTTCCACTGCAGATTGTGCTTGGAACCAGCTATTCAACTCCTTCATAGCCTCCCAGATGTTACACAGCATTTTTACCAGTTCCTGCAGGTCAGCCACTTATTGCAGAAGGCCCTTGACCAGGATACAACTTCTGCAGGTGGATCTGCTGCCAGGAGAAAGGTCTGTGCACTTCCTGCAGTCTGAGCTCTGCACTGCAGCCTTTTCCTGCAGCAGCCCCATCTGAGTGGAGGCATTGGCCACTGCTGGGGTAGAGAGCACAGACTCGCCAGCTGGAGCTGCAGGCTTTACTCCCAGAGGAGTGCCCCCAATCTGCCTTGAGGCTCAGATAGGATGAACACCCTTGAGCTGTACAAATGGTCACAGAATTATGTCTAGCTACTGGATTATGTGGACTTCAAGTCTCTCCACTCAGAGGGTGAAGTTCCAAACTTCAGAGCAGTGCCCTCCCACAGGAACTGCCATGCCTAATGGCTGAATCCACAACCTATTTACCTGTTCTTGTCATGACATTCCTGGCCCCTTGCACTCCCTGGTATGGGAGTTTTGGGGCCTTTAGGCTAGCTCTGGCCCCCCCACACGACCTCGGTCTGGCTTCTCTGCTGCTTGGCAGATCTAACCTGACCCGTGGGTTCCCGGTGCGGCACTCGGCGGCAGATTTGCAGTGGTGGCTGCGGCGAAGTAAAGGAGAGTCTCTGCCTTGGGGGTGAAGCTGGTTTATTGATTGGGCACCCGACGGCGCCTCTCCCTCCGATGTCCTTTCCCCAGGGCAGAGCCGAGAACAAAGAGCGTACATCAAGTTTTAAGGGGGGGAGATTATGGGCTGGGTCCCAAGTGTCCTCCAACCGGTCCCTCAGGGGTTATCTTAACATTTAAATTTTGGGTTCCTCAGCCAATCTCCCCGAGGTGTGGGGGGATTCTCTGTTTCAGGGCCTATCACTTTAGGCCTTCTCAGAGAACTTTCGGGGCATGGGGAGGGCCTTCTGGCCCAGGAGAGGTGGGGTAGGAAAGGTACAACCAAGTACAAAAATACAGGGGTACAAGGAACAAACCATCAATACAAAGTTGAATACAAAGCACACCACTACACCCTGGTGCTTCTTTTGTTGGAGTAGGGGTGGTCATTGTTATTCCTGGCCCTTCACATGTCCTCATCAGCCTGCCCCATTCAAGCTTCAGACTCCTGGCAGGTCTCAGCACTCCTCTGGGCTTTCCCTGACTTGGGAAACTCTCTCTGCACACCATGAACCCCAGCTCCACTGTGGAACATGCCTGGACTAGGGCTGATTTCTTCAGCAAGTGACATTAGTGTGGTACTCTATAAATTAATGTATTCTTAAATATTTGGTCTATTCCCAAAAGTTGACAGACTTAACTGAAGTTATTTAATTCAATGATCTTTACTATGATCTAAATCAATGAGCAAGAAACCTCATTTGAATACTTTTACATTGCTGCTGCTTTAGTTATTTGCCAAAATTTGATTATTGATAGTTTGCAACTATTAAGACATACTGTCTTACAACTTGCCACAGTAAAACAAAAGTAGTATCATACTTTTCTAAACAGTTTATACTATATACACATTTAATCAATTTTACAATTTTATATACAGTTGTATCAATTATTCATTTCTATTTTGCTGTGTTAAATAGTAAATATAATTTCTTCTTTAACAGATTATTAATTTTGCATTCATAATCTACATCAAATGGCTTCTAATGGAAACTGAAATTCAATTTAAATGCAGAAAATCAGCATTTTTAATATTTTTTATTTGATAAATGAAATAACAAGTTGCAGGACACATAAGAAAAAAATGTTTTCAACTTAAATTATCTATAAAATGTATATGTAGTATCTGTAGTTCAGTATTAAGTTCCTCCTGTTATTCAGTTTTCTAGAATAAGCAGATCTCACCTTTCAGAAATATTTCTTTTTTAAAAAAACAAATAAACTGTGATAAAGGAAATCTAAAGCTGTGTCTGCAGAATAGGTAGGCTGTCAAAAGGATTGTTTATAACTTCAAGAAGTCAGTTCTTACAAAACCAACTGACCTGAAGGCAAGTTATCAAAAAAGGTGGTGAAAAATTTCCCTCCTGGATTTTCAAAGCTCAGCTGGATAGGTCCTGATCAGTCTGAGATCTCAAAATGTTCCCATACAAAGTAAACTTCTGGGTAATTCTTGGATTCCATGGTTCTACTTTAGCAATTTGAATTTTAAAATGAAAGAATAAATTGCAAGCACAGCTTTTTTATTTGCTGTACATTTTTCAATAGGTGAAAATAATAATATAGATGTTTCAAAAATTTATTTTAACATACCTTAAGGGAATTAATTTTAAGAATAAGAAAATTGCAGTTGCATACCTATTTCTTCCATTCTTTTCCCTTGAATTAAAGTTAAATATATTCTCCTACTGCTTTTTTTCTTTTTTCTAATGGACCATTTCCAGTTAAAAATCATGAATAACAGAGGAAAAAATAGATTGGTTTTAATTGCAAAAAGGGACTTGGGAGGTCTGCCAGTTGTGAATTTACATTCCTGATCCAGAATGATTGAGAGATATTAACTGGTTTGTCAGGGATTTCCTTTGAATATAATTTTGTATAATGAATAAAGTTTGGGATGTATATATAATGAGTTACAGAAAGAAATATTTAGATTGTATGATGAAACGAATATAAAATGATCATTGCTATCTGTCATGTACAGTGATTTAAGAGCAGGCCAGGTTGCTCTGTGTGTTTTCAGATTGCATGTGCAGGGCATAAATTATACTGAAAGACAACTGCAACACTGCAGCAGTCAGAAGAACTTATAGAAATTGATACAGGCAAGAATTTATGGATTCTTCATTGTACACAGTGTTTAAATGAAGATGAGATAGATTGGCAAAGTTATGCAATAAACCATCCAGAAGATAGAGGTTTTATCCAGTTAGGACTTAATGAAATTATTTGACTTCTGCTATGTGAGAGGTCACAAGACTATTACATCTCTGCATTTTAGTCTGTGCTTTGCTTCTATCAGTTAAAAGCATTTTGAGCCTTGTCAACCAGAAAGAAGCTCAAGACAAATGGTAAAAAAGGTTTAGTGTCTCACTCACAGTTCAGAGCACATCACCAGCTGCAAAGAGAAAAGGTTGTAGTGAATGCCTGCTTCTCTTGAGGTCAATAAAATTTTCCTTTTTCTTTAGAGGACTGGGATTTAAACCAACAAGTTTCTTGAAGGTAGTGAAGTTATATGACTTCATAGGAAAAATGCACTTGCTAATTAGTTTCTGTATTTGTATGCAAAATTATTTGTTGAGTCATTATGTTCAACACAATGGTATGCTGAAATTCCTCTCTTAAATCTTTACATTATGTATAATCAAAACCACTCCACATCTACTTATTTCAATATATAAGCACTTTTTTAATGTAGACACTACTTTCTGGTGAAAAACAGAAACAAAAAAATTCAGTACAAGAGTTTATCTTTTTTAAGACAGCAGTAGAGTATTTAAATAGAGGTCCAGCCTTCAGTTTATAGGTGTTGCTAGTGCATTTATATATGTTCACATAAACATGAGAATTCAGAAAATGTCAGTCACATTACTTGTACTTATTAAGATGTGACTGTAATAGTATCTGAATGCATTGTAGGCTGCATTCAGTTGAGGGTTCTCCTTAACCTCCTGAACCTGCTATTTGTGCAGATAATCAACATTTCCCCAAGAAACATAATTTCTCCCAAATAGTTCTGTATGCTTGGAAACTAGGAAGAGTTCAATTAAACCAAAATGGAGAAAATCTTTGAGAAATAAGAAAATGTTATTAATGTTTTTAAAATCTTTTTTTCTTTCTTCACCAATCACTCTTCTTCACAGAGCTCCTCACCATTCCTAGAGACAACGGCCACATTTCTCATTATAGAACATTCTCTGAATAAATACCATCAAGCCTTAAAATTTGCCTTTCATTCAGACCATAAAGGGCAAACAAAGAGCTTGTGAGGCTGCCCAAGCAAGCAGAAAGAGTCTGGCTCCTAATAGTGCAAATCTTTTGTAAACAGCTCACTGCAGTCTTATTTCATAAGCTCCACAGCAGACTGCTCTGCATTTATAAGTTTCAAGCCTTCAGTGGTGACCTAGCCAGTGCTAAATTTGTTTCATTCACTGTCAGTCCAATGCTTCAAAATTCCTATTAGGTCGCTGTAGACAGTTCAAAGTCTACCACAATATGGAGTCAAGAAGTAACAGCTCTTTTCCATGCATCTTCAGTGTAGGGATGGTTTCCTGAAGGGTAAAAATCAAGAGATGGCTCTATGTGTAGAGTAAAAAAAATAATTCAAGGTAGATTGTTATTTGACATGGTTTGATGTTGGATACCATAATCAGAAGCAAACAAAAAGAAGTCCCAATTTTAAAGGGACATTTATCTATTAGATTGAACTATTTGCAAAGGAAATTTATGTGCCAAGGTTATAAAGATTATAAAAGACACTATTTAATTATCCCTCAGTTGAACAAAGAAGTCCAGAAAGAGCATGATATGGGACTAATGGACCAGCAAAAATGCAAAGTACCATTCAGCACTAAAGTAATTGGGCAGAACACAGAAAGAGACCAGGATAAATGATTACTTCATTAATTTTAAAATTAAAGGGCAAGATAAGGTGGTCACTATCATAGAGAGTTATTAAGGTAAAACTGGCTAATCAGCACAATTTAAATGTAAAGAAGCCATCCAATGCCTACCAATTTCAGAAGAGCGTGAAATAAAGCAATTTGATGTAGCTTTATCAATCAAACCATACAGATAAGTGGTTTAGTCTAAGAGTTTTCTAATTTATTGTAGCCTTTGTTTAATACAGTGACCACTGGAAATTGAGGATGGACATCTCTCAAAACATTTAAGGTTTGGGACAGGCTTATCCAAGACCTTGCAAATTTGAATGCTCTTCAGAAAATTCCATGTTCCTTGCTTTGATCATTCTCCTGTAAAAAATGTCATCATTTTTTCAACATAAATTCAGTCCCCATACCTGACAAACATTTTAGTCTATTCTTTATAACAGAGGTTTTTTATGTTGCTTCTGATCTGCCTTTCCCCATTTCTGTTACACTGACTCCCCTGATGCCACAAGTGAGGAAAAGTGCTTTTTCACTCTTTGTGAACTCATATTTTAAATACAAGGCATTTTATTTTTGTTCCCTACAGGTTTCTCTGTGAAGCCTATGGGAACATTCTTTAATACAAAATGAAAACTTAAAAAAAAAAAAATGCAAAAGTTCAAATAGGTTTGAGCCTTCTTCAGAAATACAGCCTTACTACAGGATATTTGAGTAAGTAGCTTAAATGATACCAAATCCTAGAATGCTTTCCCTATCTCTTTCAGTCCATCAGCAATATTCATTTGCTTACTCAAGAAGTAGTTAATATGCCTTAAATCCAATTCAGCATGCCTGACTAACAGACTGTAACTCTTCATTTATTTATATTATCTCCTGGTATTGCCATGGAAATGTAATGTCTCCTGAGAGTAAAAGCCTTGGGCCTTGTGTATTATAAGCTTAATCTGTTATCAACACATCATTTTGTTTCCCCTTATAGCTATAAGTGAATTCTGGGACAATATTATGTTAATACTTTCTACTGACAGACAAGATAGTATATAATGAAAACAGGGTTTTCCAGTTTATACAATGATACACTTCAACAATAATGCATAAAGGAAAAAAATAAATAATGAAATTTTAAGTATCTAAACCTGAAAACATTATTTTTCTAGGCTACCTGCCAAATGAAATTTTATGAGGAAGGTTGGATAGGTGTTGACATAAAAGAAAACAGATGGAACAAAAGTTGTGACAACATTTTTCTCTTTTTACGCCATCAAATTTTGACATAAATTTTTTCTACAGATAGAACACTGGAAAAAAAACAATCCAAATGAAAAAATCTAGTTCACATTCTCTTGCTCATGTATTACCCTTGCTTTTTAAACTGTGTTTCAACTGTGGCACCCATACGAATTTATCTAGAAACACTGATTGAAATTACTTTGGTATGGTAACTGGTGTTATTTATTGAGTTATAATTTGGAAAGGCACTGAACTGAAAAATCAAATCTGAACTACCTGTTATTCTGAAACATCTTGGATTTAGACAAACTCCAGATTCAAACTTTGCAATTATCTTTAAACAGTCTGAAGTAGAGCAGAAGAAGCATTTCAATCTTCTGTAGTTCCAAAATACTATATTTTATAACCCTTTGTTCTAAGTTACTTTTGGTTAATATAGTTGATTTTTTTATATTATGGTTAACAAAGATAAATGTAATAGATATGGTGGAACATTGTGACTTTTGTTACCTATTTTACTTGCACTCATTTTAATGCAGACTTTTGTAAATGTATGTTATCCGATTTTAAAGGAGGAAACATAAACCTTCAGCTTCACCAACTTCTGCCATTCTGTCTTCTCAGCTTGCAGTGAATGGTTGGCATTTTCTCTGCCTATAGGATGCACTTAAAAATTAAACCTTGTTTCTAATTTCATTATTGTCCATATTTTGTGTGAGTGTCTGCTAGAAAACAGAAATGAAATAGCTATGTAGTGTTTTCATTGATGTGTATTTTCATGTTTTTTTAACATTTTAAATACTACAGAATTAAAATGGCTCTTTGTTCCTGCTCATTTCTTTAGTTTTAAAAGAACTTGGACTATAGTCCTCTTTTCTGTAAGTAGTATGGAATTTTTAAAGGGCTGTAAAATAAGTAATGTATTTAAATAATATATAAGGCAAAGAATTGGATATATAAAATTATACAGGGTGTCAGAATCTATATCAGGCATGCAGACACATTTTAATGAGCTCCCTGCAAAATAAGTCTGGGAACATTGTCTAAAGACAGCAATGTCAAGTGAGTCTGACAGTAATGAAATAGGACAATGCATTATTAACTGAATAACAGCACCATAGGAATGTATCTATCTAACTATATACCCAGCATGACTTATTGGTTTGGCACTGCACTGCCTGGGTTCACCAGCTTCTCTTCCCAGAAACTTGGAAACAGCTCATGGTGGGGTTCACCACAAAAAGAAGACAGGACTCTCTGTGATTCACGAACTAGTACCTTTATTCAATGTTCATATCACCAGAAAGCTTTTACTCCTTTAGAGAAGGGATAGTACCTACACCCTCCAGAGTAAGTAGTGTGGTTTCTACTGCTAACTCAAGGTGATCTCCCTGGAAATGAAATTTACAGGAGCTGTGTTCAGTTATGAGTAACTTGCTTGAAAAGGGATCTCGAAAACCATTAATCCTCTAAATATCCTGACAGCAGAAGCTAAGCTAGGAAATATTTTCAGAACAGCCTTCCTGGAAAACAACATGCTATGTAAGTAGCTGATAAACCAGGGTTTAAGTGAACCATCCTGAGAAATGGGATGTGCCCATTAAAACCATTTATTTGCTCCAAATCTATGTATCTGTGATTCACGTCAGGCAGAGCCTGAGCTAAAGAGAGGCCAGCCCTGTCTATCCCTCGGTATGTGACAACAACATTCATTGAATCAGCTGGCATGTGGGGTGACACCAGGCTTCAGAGATCACCTAACTTACCAATCTGACTGGAGGCCCATTAAAAAGCAGAAATTTTCATTGGCTCTTCTGACACCCTGGTTTGAGTAGCTACCTGACCACAGTGGAGGTCCTGTGAATGCCATTCCTGTAATCTTTACATTCCCAAGTCTTTAATCAGTCAGTGACCCTCTATGGTGCAATTACTAAATAATAAGTCTCTCTTCTTTCAGCACCAGTCCCCAAGCCTGAGCAGAATCTGATGACTAATTCCAATGTTGAAGCATGTGAAATGTATCAACACCTTTCAGTAAAGTTGTATTACTTCAGGGATGTTTGCTATACCTGTAAACAAATTCTGCAGTAGCATTTGGTTACACCACTAATCACCCACAAAACCAATCGTTGTCAAGCAGCAATGTGTGTCCCAAATAGATACTGAAAATGTAATTATTTTGGTGCTGACTTTTTCTTTCTACCAATGATGTGTATTAATAAACTATGATGTGCTTGGCATAAAACACGACAGTCTATCTTCTATTTAATAGCTTTTTCAACTAAAGACAGTTTTAAGGTCTGCTATCTCCTGGATAGTTGTGATTTAGGAATTTAATGAAGAATACAGCAAAATGTGCCAGCTCAGCAGATAGTCTGGATGACAGATTTAATTTATGACATGTAAGTGATAAAATGGCAGTTTTAAAGAATTATGAAACATTTGATATAATCCTTGGTATAACACTTTCACCCTTGGCAAAGACTCAGATACTTGTAGTGAACAATAAAGTAATGGTCTTATCTAAATTGGTTGATGATTAGGTAATTTTTACAAATACAGCTTTCTGTTGTAACTTGTTTAATATAAAAGCAGTGATATTCTAAGTAATGCCCTTATCAATCAGCCTGAGCTACTGTCCATTGTAATGAATAAAAAAAGAGCAACTCAAAGGTATTTTGAGTATGGAGTTAACTCTCCTAATGTGTGTCTTCTATTTTGTTACACTAAGTCATCTTGACAAGTTGTTTTTACAGGTACAGGGAGTTATATGTACTACCTGTATTTTTTTAGAAGAACTACCTTTTTTGAGTGATCACTGGAAGATTTGATATGAAATAAAAATCAGGGAAATTATTCCCAGAGAACATAGGTTTCTCATTTCTCAGTGATGTTATCTTAATGGTTATGGTCATTTGTTTATCACAGTATATTATTCTTTGTTAAGGAATTGTTAAAAAATGGGGGGTTTGCTATACCTTTGAAAAAAAAATTATTTTTAACTACTTCAAAAAAATGAGTATTAATGAATTGAATTTGAAAGAGATTTCTATAAGATCACAGAAATCAAATTTTACAAAACAATGATCCATAACTGCCTTTTTTGGCCAGCACTGGTCACTCTGATGCTTAACCATTCTAATTTTCCGTGGGGTTTGTAGCTTTTACTCACCTTTCTTCACAGGACTTCAATTTTGGCATTCCATCAGGCTAAATACTTCTTGGTTTTTCTGATTATTACCTCACTACTATTAGATTTTTTTAAATGATTATATAATCTGTCTATTCTACTTGTCACTCCTGCCAACAGTAAACCTGTATCATTAACAAACTGCAAACCCGTATAGTGGATGTCATTCCATGGAAATGGGGGAGCGATAAGGGTTTCAAAGTTGGTTTTTATGCAGGAATAACTTGGTTAAGATACAATTAAATCTCAGAATAGATGAATAAATATTTTAGATTTGATTGGAAATACTACCTAGGCCAAGCCATTTAGGTAACAACAACTTTAGGGTTGTTAGTCCTCCAGGTTCATCTCTCCTCAAACCTGAACTGCTTGGGAAAGGCAGCTGCTATGACAGAAAAACTTTGAAACAGACACTGAGGACAAGATGTTTATATCATAAAATAGGCAAGTGGGAAACTGTGACTATGTGAATTGCCTCCTAGTTTCTCTCCTCCCTTCAAGTGTAAAGGAAATTTTGGAGGAAATTAAAAGGCAAATCAGTAGCCCAAACTTAGCAGAATTATACCTAAATGAGGTGCTTAAACAAACTTCAAGTGAAGGATATAAGTATTTTCTCATATATTTTGTAAAGTCCTAGCTAAAATCTACAAAAAATGTAAAATTTTCATTGATTCTTTGGATTCCTATGTCTGTAAGAGAAATGTGATTAATTTCACTAACTCTACCTCATTTTCACAAGCATTTATCTTTTCATTATTGTGATTTCCACGTTGAAGTGAAGGTCAGCACAGAAGCACAACTTTTTAAATCTTTATTTTATTCCTAGGCTACCTATTTCCTGAAGTTTTTTAAAATTAATTCCAGTGGTCAGCCTGGGCTACTAGAACAAATCATGTGTCTGTTCATGTCTGAGGAAAAATCTGGGATGCATTTGTCAAAACCAGGCCAAAGTATCCTATTTATCTGAATTTTACCATTGTTGGAAAGCATTCTGTGAATTTTTACAAATGATTATTTTCATTTTGTTATTACTGCTGCTGTGGGAACAAATGAAGCTGGAAAAGTAGTTCACAAGGAAAGGATAAAAGTGTTGACAGGTATTTTTTGAAATGGGGAAAGTAACAAATGGAAAGAGAACAAGAGGAAACATTTAAAAAAAAAAGGGTGGTGTGAACTTTGGGCCAAAACTTGCTGACAGCCAGGGGAAGGCCAAGAGGTGAGGGTAAGAACAAAAGAAAGAGAGAAGTCTTCTGAGGCTTGTAAATAAAGACATTTTGCAGGTAGAAAAGTTAACTAATAACACCAGACTCCCTCCTGGAAGGATGTAGACCTAAAGAAGTGAGAGGTGTCACAAGCACATACAAACTCTTATCCTGGATTGAAGCAGGGGTCTTGTTAATCAAGCAGCTTTTCCTTAGCAGGACCCAGCTGTTTCAGGGAAGGTCTCAAAGACTGCAGGTTTTGGAATACCAGTCCCCAGAAGAATCTACCAAAATCCTGTTAGCAAGAAATTGGCTAGTAGTTATATTTTGGGTTGTTTTTCCTCCCTTTAGCTGGTGTAACTGAGAATTCTGGTAATCCACAGGAATAGACAATTGTTTTTTAATTCCTTGAAGCTTTCTGGGTGTGAACCTGGCTGGAGGTCAACTGTTGTTCAAAAATTTTATCCTTGTTCACAGCTATAAATACCGGCACAACCTCATTTAAAAGAGTAAAGGTGTGTGTGGTGTGCATACCCTTTTACTCCATCCAGATTGGGAGGGCTGTATAGAATTATTCTTCACCTTTTGTGCAACTACAAGCAAATTTCGACTCTACTGTTTGCACACGTCCTAGCCAGGACAGACTTAATTTTTGCAGTAGCTGGGAGGGGGCATGACCAGGACGCAGAGGTTATCCTGTACCACCTGGTACAGGGGTGTGGGGAAGAGAGCCTTACAAGAAGAAGGGATCCTTCCCAGGTTGTTGCAGCACAGTGGAGGCAGCAGTCGGGTGTTGCTGTTTCTTTGTGAGATCATTCACCTCTTTCTTGTACCCTCTATCATTAGTATTGTTGCCATTACTGTTGTCTTTCCTTAGCTCGTTGCTGTTCACAATAAACTATTTCTCTCTCACTCCACTGTAGTGGTGTGCCTTATAATCAACTTTGTATTAATGGTATATCCCCTGTACCCCACAAGCTTTNAAGCGCTGCATGGAATTGTTCTCCGCTCTGGCTGGGAAGAGCTTTGAGGTGAGAAGGTCCCTTAGGGGGATTTCAATAAATTCCTGCTGCTACCTCATCTCCCCCAGAGTCACTCCTTCCTTTTTTTCTGTTGTCACAATACACCTGCCACACAGTGCCACGCTGGGACCCACGGGTCGGCTGAATCTGCCAAGCAGAGGAGCCGCACTGAGGCTTGTATCGGGGCCAGGATTAGCTGGGCAAGCTATCAAACTGCTCCCTAATACTCCACCATCTTTACCTTCTGTGCCTCCAACTTCCCTCGCCCTCCTGCCACAGGAGAGGAAGGTGGAGATGGGGGACAGCAAACGAGTCAGTGGCACGAGGTTTGGAGAGTCTCAGTGGGAGCACCATCCCTAAATGACAGCATACTGGGTAGGATCTCAGCTGGATATACTAGAAATTTCAAAGTAAAGGGACAAATATTTTTCTTTGTGCTACATAGGATACTCTATTTACTGTAACATCTTAAAAAAAGTAGCCATTTACCTTTATAGGAGAGGACCTAGTTTCAGTTCCTTACTCTAACAATGTCCTCTTGTCTTTGGAGACTAAAGTGATCTTTTTCCCCTCCAAATGTTTTGGAATTTTCCTTTTTGCATTTAGATATGTATTGTGATGTTGGACAAACTAAATCCTCCTGCTACCTTACTGCATTCTGATCCTCTTCTCTTTTCTCCAAACAATTTTGAAGGCATCTATGTTGCTTTTGCCTCCACCCTTTGTCTCATGAAAGCCAATCTTTGTCTCTTGAAAGGAAGTGCACAAATGTAAGCATATAGGCATAACATTTCCAAGTGCTGTTTTTAAGAGTTCATGCATACGTGGACTACTTTCCAGGTGTCATAATTCATGCATGTTCAAGTGTGAATATCATCAACTTGTGTCATTGTCTTTTTCATTTCCCTCTTTTCTCTCTCAGTTCATAACTCATTGCACTATGATGTTTTGTTTTTTTCTTAAATTTGTGTCTCTCTTTCCCAGGTTTGTTTTCTTCATGACCCATCTCACAAAAGTCTATGTCCCTGTTTCTCATTGCAGCTTCCATCCAATCCACTTCCTGAGTCATCTAACTAAGCAGTCTAAGTCAGATGCATTACTGCCCTGGGCTCTCAATACTCCAGAACAGGATTCAGTTCTAAAGTGGGGGGAGTTACAGTTTGGAAGTTCCTCTACCTTCCTCTGACAGAAAAGGTGCCTCAGATAACACTGTTCCTAATTTATGCAATATGTGAAATTAGGTGGAAGTGAAACAAGTCCCACATCTACAAATAAGATCCTGGAAGACAGAAGGCTTTCCAGAAGAACAGGAAGTTTCAACTACAATTCAAATTGATGGGAAAGAAGAAAAAAATAGTTTTCATGCAACTCTGTTCTTAACACATGCCACAGTGCAGGCTGAAGTTCTAGTTCCTGTGATCATTCTGAGATCATTTAAACCATCATAGTTCTGAAGAAATACTTCTTTTGTACTAGCAAACTGAAATAATTATTTATGCTTTTATATTGTGAAAACCAGAGTAACCAGAGTAACCAGAGTAACCAGAGCAGAAGGTCCCTGATTGTTCATCTGTATTAAGAGACAGATCTGTCACAAGAAGTGTGTGTGATTAATATACCAATTGGAAAAGAATAACCCATTCAAGGATCTGAGATTATGCTAAGAAAAATCATCTTAGATAACTGATGTAGAAAGCAAAGGCTGTTATCATGTATCTTGATTAGAAATTCAACTACAAAATTCCTTTCTTCTCTGATGTTTATAACAATATTCCTTGTATTAAATACTGAGCTGTCTTCAGTGTTTCCAGTTCTACATAAATGTGTACCTTGGATTTTTTCCATCTCAGTAACTAAGGGCATTAAACATCTTCAGATGTCATATAGACTTTGAGTTCAAATTAGTAAATTCTGGTTCTGTGTCACTGCCAATTCTTCATACTCAACTAAACCAAACAAATAAATGAGGAAAAATAAAATTGAGTCCTTGTTGTACACCCAATGCAAAGGCACTGCATCTTAAAGTTTGCATAGTCAGCAATGTGGTAAAGCACTCAAAATATGCTGGGGTACACACTGGGGTATTTTTTGCACTCATGAAGTAATAGAGTTTCTAGTCTGTACAGCAGCCCCAATCAATAAGTGTATACTGATAGCCTAGATTTTTCACTGTTTTGCTAGTGTCATATTGTGCACAGCATCCACAGCTTTTTCCTGCTGCACACTTGCAAGCAGCAGCTGTTTCATGTTGCTTTCCACTACGGCTGTCCCCAGGCTTTATAATCTCATCCTTCAAGATTATCCTTCAGCTCAGTGCCTGAAATACAAATGTTTGAAGACCTGATTCCAAATGTGTTTATGCAGGAAAAGTGGGTTTCTCCATCCTTTGTCCTGGTTCCTGTAATATAGGGGTGGTGAGGCTCATAATCTGCAGAAAAATTTCACTCTTTTTTTCTGCAGAATGCATGAATGAGGCAGATAAATTGAATGGAAGATCCTGGTAACTAACTGAATATCATACAGCAGAGTTTCATACAATCCTGGCTAGAGCTAAACATGCTGCTGAGTTAAGCATTTAGATGGCACATGATTCACTTCATTTGTGATGCCTGTAACAATATTCATTTTAACCACACAATGTCTAGTGTGTTGAAATGAAGTGATACACTTCCATCATGTGTAGTCAGTTCTGCCACTTTCCATACAGAAGCAGAATTTATGAGGGCCTTTGTTATTGGACCCTCAGATTCCCCTCAAATTTGAAAGGTAAACCAATGAAGATATGCCTAGACTACATAAAGCAAGGAATTTAGGATCAGATGCAGAGAAGATGTATAGCTGGTATGCACATACCTGGAGGGGGGTGGACACTTCTAACCATGTAAAGAATAACTTGAATGAGGATTGGTACAAAAAAAGCTATAAGAGAAAGGTAGATATGATCTTTGAGGGAAAATTAGAGAACTTGACTTGGTTAGTCTAGCACAATGAAAGGTAAGCAGGGACATGGTAGTGAGACAGCTACACAAAGTATTACACCTGAAGTACTTGAAGCAAATTTGTGGTTCCAAAATATGCAATTGCTGCGATTGATGTGGGACACCATTCTCCATTGCCCTATTCAGAATGACCCAGCTTCCTTAGCTAGGGCATCTAGAGGTCAATAATTTCTATTGCCACCTACTTGTACCCTGTTGTTTACAGCCACTGGCCTACATGCCTGAGATTCTCAAGCACTCAAAAAAGCCTGTAAAGCTATAGCAGGGCTGGAGAACATTGACTCTCACAACTGTGGTAAAATCAGCTTCAGATTTGATAAGAGAAACCCATGTTACCTCCAATCAAACCTTCTGGTTTAATTTTCTTGTACAGCAGAACCCATGGTAGCCCTCCTTATCCAGTGCTTTCTCATCCTTGTGTGCAGTTTTAATTAGAAGGATTTTTACTTTACGAAGCTGTCTTGATGTCTCTCCAGCTCTCCTCTCTCATGCAAAGTTTTTGTTTACAGCTCTTCTAGAATCAGAAATCAGTCCCAGCTGTTCCCTTTGTTATAATTTAACATCTGGAAAAGGATTTGGTTTACATACACATGCATGACAAGAATTTATCAGATGAAATTGCCCTCAACTTACATCAACAATATATTGAATTGTCTTTTTTTTCCCAGCACTTTCAAATATTGAAAAATATATTACAAGCAGTTTCCAGGCTCCTAAGCAAATTAAAGAGCAAAGAAAATAGGTAACAATAGGTTTTTCAAGGGCCACTTGAATAAATAATTAAAAATACAACATACACTTAAGCAAATAGGAGTTTGACTCCTATTTAATTCAGTAGCAAAGCATTTTTTTTAATTTCAGAGTAGAATATATCAGAATCAAGCAGTTCCTCTACAATGCTGCTTACTTTTACACCATGTGCATTCATCAGAATTATGGAAACAAACTCACAATAGAAACAAAATTTTAAAATGTCTCAGAAATCTTCCCTTCAGCGATAAACTTTATAATTTTTCTAAATCTCAAAAAAATTGAAGGTTTTGATATAGTACTTTTCATGGATCGATATAAAACCAAGCAATGGACAGGAAAGCCAACCATAAATACAGCTGCTGAAAAAAAATAAAGCATCATAATTAAGAAGCTGCAAGCAGCAAATGTAAATACTCTCCATATGTTGTTAATATCATGGGAAATTAAATATTTAAAGAAGGAAAAGGCTGCCAGTACCACATACCAGCACCTACCAGTTCTGTCTGACAGAATAGCTTTGAGGTTTAGATTTGATTTCAGGAAGAAATTCTTTGCTGTGAGGATTGTGAGGCACTGAAAAAATTTGCTAGGAGATGATGTGGATGCCCCATCCCTTGCAGTGTTCAAGGCCAGATTGGGTGGGACCCTGGGGAACCTGGTCTAGTGGGAGGTGTCCCTGTCCATGGCCGGGAGTTGGGACTACATGATCTTTAAGGTCCCCTCCAAGCCAAACCATTCTATGCCTCTATGATTTTTATGCAAAGTAAACATGGTCCAGGTAAAGAGAAACTTTTCCAGTTGAAAACAGGTTTGAAATTCAAAAACATTTTGCTTTTACCAGAAGATAATTTGAAAAGATATTTAGGCCAGATTTTTAAAACAACTGTCTTGGAGTAATTAAAAAAAGAAAACAATAAATAAAAAATAAGAATAGGATCAAAACACAAGTTTATATTTAAAATGATAAGTGGTTTTGACCCAGAAAACTAAAACATTGCTTTCTTTCCAAGGAAAATTTTCATTATGATCAGTTAGGGTTTATTGAAGAAATGAATGCTAAGTGAAAAATGTAAATAAAATAAGGATTTTTGTACTTCATATAGCCACTTGAGAATAAATGAATATTTAAATTAAAGTACTTGAATATATAAATATTTTACAAAGAAATAACTAAAGCAAAATTTAAGGAATTTATTTCTCATATAGTAATATTCTACTCTAGAAATTTCCGGTGGATTCAGCTCTGATAAAGATTCCATATAAGTCAATGAACTAAAGCACACGGCTTTTTCTCCAGCGTACATCATGTTTAATTAAACTAAGGAACATTTCCACTGTTGTTGAATTTGCAAATCTCATTTCTCCAGTAAGTGTTACTGTGTTGACACCCAGAGGCTTTTGATTCCCTTAAGGCTTTAGAGTAGAAAAAAAGATCTCCAAGAACTTGTAGGCACATCATTAGCTTTGGTGATTTTACCAGTTTTACATTAACTGCTGAAAATTTTACCTGATTCCATGTCCAAAGGTTTTGTTTCTCATTTTTTTCTCTGACTTGTTTTCATTATTTGTTTCCTGTTTGGTTTTGGTTTGGGGTTTTTTTGTTGTTGGTTTTTTGGTGGTTTTTTTTTATTTAGTTGGTTTGTTTTGGTGTGGTTTGGTTCTTTGGGGTTTTTGTGTGTGTGGCTGTTCTTTTTTTGTTAGGTTTTTTGTTTGTTTGTTTGTTTTTTTTTCTGGGAATAATTGCATTTCCTTTGGGTAAGAATCACTGTATAAACTTTTTTTTTTACTTTCCTTCATTCAAGACATTGAAAACCAAGGGCATATTTTTTCTTAATTTTCGTGGTTTGAACTACCTCTACCATATAGAAAACATTTGCCTCAGCTGATGAGTTCTAGGTTACATATTGAAAAGAGACATTATGCAGCAATTTATGGGACAGCTTTGAAAATTTCTGAAAGACCCCATCAGTCAGGTTTGCCACTGGGATATGAAAAGAATGTACTGTGAAGGAGCAACCTATCTTGTATTAACTCTGTATATGGACCAGGGGAAGTCTAGCCTCAGCAGGTCCACATTACAGGAAAGCAAATTTATGGAGCTCTGGCAATCCAGGGTTAATTTTCTCTTAATAAGGCCTTTCCTCTCATTTTGGCAGATACTTGAAGACATTTATTGCAAGGAGTTGACTCCCCTGCTTCTTACTGAGCTTGGCCCCAAGTTCTCTGAACTTCCTGCTGGCCTTCCAAAAGATTTCTCACTCTGCACAGCACCTGTGGGTGACAGTTCACATAACTTGATACCCAGAATGACACCCAGCAAAGAGTCTAAACAATTGGAAAAAATGGGTCTACTGTCATGTAGATGAGATGTACAGGACCTGAGAGCTCAGAGAGGATTTTCTAATCTTCACTTTGCTCAGACTTAAAGTTCACCACATCTGTGTAACGACAAAGTTCCCAAGCCTATAGAAGTCTTAAATCTGTGTTTCTTCTTTAGTATGAGGCAGTGGTTTCTAGCATATTTAACGTAGTTAGAGTCAGGGTCTGGGTGCTAGAATTTCTAGTCCCTTTCCTTATGCAGTTTTTATATATACTTAACATTTGTCTCTTAAGTTGTAGACTTCAAGGTCACGAAAATTGTTGGAATTATAAGGCACTTACACACTGTGTTAAAAAGTACATGGGACCTAACAACACCTTCACTTAAATATACTCAATAGCATAGAAATTTAACATATGTAAGAAGAGAAAAATCTTAGTACTATAATTCACTGTGAAAACTCTTAATTGCATAGATACAATAAGCCTTCCAGGCTAAAAGAAATAGTAGATGCAGTAGTAGCAGTAGTAGTAGGAGTAGCAGTAGTAGTAGTAATTATAATAATAATAGCAACCAGACCCTCCCACTCCAAGCTTTTAAGGCTCATTTTGTAATGCCCATAGTGCCTACCAGAATCATGACAGATATTGCAGTATCTGAGTAAAAAAAAAAAGGTGATACTGCCAAAAAACTGCCCAAAACATTAAAAAAGTTGTAAGTAAAATAGCTAATATGTATACTGTGGTTACTGGTTTGTTGTTAACACTATAGTATTTTGCAAACAACCATCATTCATATTTTGCAAAGAAAGCAGATGCAAATGAGTAATTTCCATTACTGTATAGCTGATCCAGCAGAATTGTGAACCACTAATTTAGCAGAGAACACATGCCAACATTTTTTTTTTATTCCATGATCATTAAACTTTGTTTTGCTGAAATCCCGGCATAAACTGGAGATTGGAAGTGTGTCCAGGTACAGCTCTTCAAGGCTGCAGGGAGGTGACCTGTTCTACAGGAAAACAGTGGGTTGTCATGACTGTCTGTATAATGAATTTGTGAAAAGGAAATTATGGTGATCTTCTATTTAAGGCAAAATACTACTGTTAATTAATTACAGTTTTTTAGGCAATACCTAAAATACCTTTCTTTCTACTCAAGAAAGTAGCAATTAATAGAAAAATAATTTTTCCCACTTTATATTAAATTAATGATATTGGATATAACCCTTGGAAGACAATATCATTTTAAATTCCTTGGGGTGAAAAGGGCAGATTCACTGTAAATTGTTTTCAATACAAATTCCAGTGATTACTCCTGGGGTTTTTTTCAGTTTAAAGAGCATTTTAATAGTATTGAATGTGGCTTGACACAAATTTTGCCAAAATGTACCTTGATTAAAATTTCAGTAGAGTTAAAAAATATTATAAAAGTATGTGAAGAAAGTATATAACAATAAAATAGATTTCAAATGCTTGCACTCAACTTCCTAGTGTCTTATGGGACTTAATAACTTTCTATATAACCTGAAAAGGAGAACAAAACTGAAATAACTGAAAATACTTTAATTTAATCATGACCTTATATTGAAACAAAGAAACAACGTTCATACTTCAAACAAGTTTGGTTTATAGCTGAAATGGGCTGTCTTTAGTAAAAACTAGAAAGTTCAAAACCAACACAGTAAGCAGAATATTTTTTCCTAATCTTTGCTTAATGCATAAACACAAAGGCATAAACATTTAATAAGACATTTTCTTGGTTGGCTTGGCACTGATGGTTGTATATAAGGAAATATGACTCACACATGTGATTCCTAATTGCATTTTTCAATCATTGCCTAAGACAGTGAATAAGGACTTGCAGAGGTGCTAAGAAATAACAGTTTTCTGATTTTTTTTCACTTTCCTACTTGTTGAAAAATAGAGAAAAGAGCTTTCGTCATTATTTATTTTTCTAACTTTTTAAATAAAGAATACAAGAAGGCTTCCCGCCAAGCCATTTGTTCTCTGCAAAGGAAGAATGTGGAAAACCATCAGGATGCAGTTTTTCTCAGTTGTGAATGAGGGCTAAATTTCATTAAAGTGGCAAAAACTAGTAGGCCTAGGAGAACAGAAAATGAAAAAAAAACTCTGTACTCTTTCATGAAAAGTAATGAAATTTCAAATTATACCTTGTTTAGTAATTACTGCAAATTTTATCAACATATATTAAAAAAAAAAAAAAAAAAAAAAACAGGAACAACAAAATTTCCTTTATGGTGGCTGTATCCCTTCAAAGAAAAAATAGTGCTTTCATTTCTGAGAAAAAAAAAATCAGTAAAATTATAAATCTAGCTCCAGTACTTCTAGGTACCAAAGCTTGAGGAAAGGCCAAGCAAAGGTTTACTGTAAAAAAACCCTCCACATATAAATCCTGAATCTTGCTAAAATCAGAGCCAGGACTGCTTTAAATGTATTCCATTAATTTCTAAGCAACCAATATTCAGATTTTTTATTTTATTTTTTTCTGACCAGTTTCTCTGGGTATTATCTTTTGGATTTATTGTGTTTGCTTTCATGAGGAAGCAGAATTTTTCTGGCATGAAACAACCTGCCAAATGCATAGATTTTGTCACAAGTACAGCTCATATCCTAAAGGTGCTTTCTGCCAACAGGAGGTATCTTATTCTAACTTATTTAATCCCTTTAACCTCATTATATAGAGATTCTTTGTTGTCAAAACATTAAAGTTTTCTAAAAATACTTGAAAAACCACTGAACATCTCACTTCTTTACTTTCTAGGGTCACTTAGATTAACACAACCATTTAAATCAAAAAAGAGTATGTTTGGATAGTTGCAATAGTCTTTTAATTAAAATAATAGAAATTCTTTTGACTGAACCTCCCAAAATTTGCTGTGCTTGCATAAAAAATACTGTCATTATTTCACCTAAGATAATTCTCTTATTTGAGAATGCTCAAATAGATATAGTTTTCCATTTCTTTAAAAAAATGAGTGATTTTGACCTTTTAGATTTTAAATGGAAAATCAGAAATTAGGTAAATCATATAGAGTTGATGTCTGACATTCAATAATCTTTGTTTACTTTTGAAAAATATTAGTTATGTCATAAATTAATTTGGTTTTTAAAATTATTTATTATCGCTACATTAAAAATTTCTTTTTGTCACTTTCCTTTAGTTGTGTGAAATATACATGCATGCACAGAAGAATACTGAATAACTTTTTAACAATGTCATGAACTTTGTTAAACAAAGAGATAAATATGAAAGCTAACTCTATTCAAGTAAATTATGTTTATCTTTGCAAAGTGTAGATATTTTTAAAAACCTATTTAGATGTGCAAGTAAAAAAGGCATTTCTATTTCAATTACTAAAAACAGACATAAAAGCTAAATTTTAGCTATTAATCTGAAAACCAAAGTTTTTTCTTTTAACAACTCAAACATTTTGGCATTTTTACCATTGCTGTTGTCAGGTGAAGTCAGGAAGGATTTTATCCACCTGAGCAAAAGGAAATCAATAAAAATTTAGCCAAAAGTGTGACTGCAATATGGTTTAGTCTGGAGAATGAAATTCAGAGCATCCCTTTAGGTTTGTTACAATTTTAAATGTATATATTATTTGTATTCATGTCACAGCATGAAATTTATAAGTTCTTAAGCAACGATATAAATTTATTGTGCAAAATTATCCGACTTCGAGCAATAGGCTGGTCTTGAATCCCTACATTATTCACTTCATAAAAAGCATATATGCCAGTTTTGAATCCTCACAAGTTCCTCTGTGCTTTCTGTTCTTTTTTCATTTCTTGGTTGTCATCTTTCAAAATAGAGAAAGTAAGCTATTTTCAATCTTTTCCAGTGGTTTGGACCCTGTGTAAAGCTTTATGGGGTAAGACTTTGTCATGGATGGAACAAGTTGGTAATTCTTAGACTATGTCTAAATAACCATAGTTTTCATTCAGATTTTTAGTCACATAGAGTCTACCCAGGAAATCCTGGTCTGAAATATCATTCTTGTGGCTCAAACTAATTGTTTTCAATCTATCTTGATTCTTTCTTTGTTATGTTGTATTATCAATATAATATAATATAATATCAATAGTACCAGACATTTGGAAGCAGCATATAAAATGTTGAGATGACAGCATCAACAGCACCTTTTGATCAAGAACAGAAAGAAAATCTGATTACTAATATTTTATATAAAATATTTCATCCAATCAATGAAAACAACCACTGCATGTAATGTGTTCAGAAAATCTAGGTTAGTGCAGATTTGGACAGGTCAAACTTTTGTTTATTGAATGATTTTAAAAGTTTGTATTCTATCTGAATATTTGGTAAAATTCAGATAAAGATAAATATTTGGGTTATTCAAAACTCTTAAATTTTAAAATCATTTTCAGTTCAGTTTGTATTTTGAATTAACATCCTGACAGACTTATTTGGAAATAAATATCTAGGAATATATACTATTGACCACTGTATCTGAAAGAGACAAGAAATAAAGCCTGCCTTAGAGACTTAGAAAGATATTCATGATCACCTGTGTCAACTATTAATTTTTCTATTTACAAGCCCCAATGAAACAGGACGGCTGGCATGGCTGTCTTGAAGCTCTTTTATTCCATTATGGCCATCATTCGCATTGAACAAGTTTCAGGCAGCTTCAGCTATGGCAAAGCAGATGCCAAAGATTTCTTGGTTACAGTGCCTCTTAAAAAGTTTCCAGCCAATTTCAGTTCACCAAAGCTTTACAGACAGATGCTTTAGCCAACTGCTTAAAGCTCGTGTGCACTTTCTTCTAACAATGCTGTCTTGTAATGGTCTCATACAGTGGATAATAGTTCATTATTAACCATATATATTTCTACTATCTTGCTTAACATTTTTCTAGGCCTTACTTGATATTTTGCACTTAGCTTCATTATTTCTGGCCTTGCACACTTTATCTTTCTTACACTTCTGAGACTTGCTATCCCACAGCTCTCTGACAGTTTTATGGCTTTCCTATTTCCCACAAGCACTGAACCTAGAATTCATAGAACACTTCCACCATCCCAATACCTGTTGGAAAGAGAAAAGGCCTGGATGCAAGAAGTTCAGGAGATTTCTAGAATCCCTTCATGCAGGTAACTGTGGACTCAGGAGCTACTTGCTATGCTCAGGCAAGGGGGAGATGGCAGAGAATGTGAACATCAAGGGCAGACTTGCAATCAAGTAGTTGAGACAAACTGCATGATCAAACTGATTGTTGCCTGGCTTTGTGTACAGCTGGGGAAATGTTGGACACTGTGGCTCAAGTCAGGCGCTTGACAGACTCTCCCATGGCCTCCTCAGAGCAAAATTTGTAATATATGAATTGGAAAAGTGGAAGGGGCTGAGGAAACTGTCTACATCACTTGGCTCAGTATCCTGTGATACACAACATGAAGTCTAGATGGTTATCAGGAGCATTCCTCAGGGATAAATATAGGGGCAAATATTATTAAATGTCCTTACTAGGACATGGGAAATGGACTTGAAGAGAGCAGCAGGAAGTGGGGTGGAGGGGTGGGGCATGGACTGACCATGAAGATGGTCAAATACACAAAACCATTTTCAACAGAGACTGTGAAGTCTCCATCATTGCAGATATTCAGGATTTTCCTGCACAAATACTGTCTGGGTTCTAACTGGATTTGAACCTCCCTAGATGCTGTCCATTTTACATAATTCAATGATTATATAATTCTGCAAATAGATTCTTCTCCTTCAAGGGATTGAAAGAGTAAAAATAGATACATTTTGCAACTCTAAAATTCTGCATCTCTCTCATCAAGCATTCCATTGCTATCTGGAGTTCTAGTGATATTTGCCACAGAGAGAACCTCTGAGTCTGAGTTAATCTCTAATGAAATAGTTTATATAGCTGCTAACATTATTGCATTTCTTTGTTGCATTCATCATTTATTACATGTTGCAGGGCTTTTATATAGGGATGTTTTTGCTTACTCATTATTCTCTCTTCTTTTTTAAACTTACACCAAAATAAATAATTTTAATTTTTTTTATCCTTTTCACTCTTGAAGGAAAAAAGTGACTTCCAAAAGAAAAATACAGTTTTTTAAACACCAAAAGAGCAGTCTAAATAATTTCATAGATCTGACTAGAAGTAACAACAACTAAGAAATTCAGGTGTGAAACGTCACTGTTAACTCACCCTTAAGACTCAGTATGAGGAAAATATTAAGATAATTACTCCAGGTGTTAGCATTTATATATATCAAATTTGGCAGGTTTTTTTCAGTGTGAAGGACACTTCAATCAAAATATTTAAATATTTTATGCATTAGTTGAGCAATGTGAATATTCTTTTCGAAGTTCAGAGGATGGTTTGCTCATATGAAATACAGCAGTCAAAGAAAAATAAAAATATGTCCCACAGTAGAGCATAATGCATGCAACAGGCACAAATCAAGAAAGCATAAATTTAATTACTAAGGTGTCTTTCTTTCATATTTAGAGAAAATAAAAATTGTTTTGAATGTGTTTCTTTCACCCACTCATTCCTTTTCTGTCAAATTCGCAAAAAACGTTTTGAAAGAGATCTCTTGCAGCTTTGATGATAGTAGCAGCCTTCCTCAGCCTGAAATTACTCTCTCAACACAAAACATTTTTCTTTTACACAATTTTTCTCCTTTGCAATTCTTGTCTTAATCACAATCTTTTCCCCTAAAAAGCTAAATATTTTGTTCCTGGGGTGTTAAAATGGGTGAAAGATGATTTGTTTTTTTCCTATCAAGATAAATATGATTTTTTAATTGAAGAATCATATCAAAAGTATGAAAGTATGACCTACCTTTAACAAACCTGGGTTGTATTTAATACCATTTTATATGCATAACTGGAGCCTTTATTCTGCATTTCTTTAAAACTATAGAGAGTTCTATTTAGAGTTGAGAAAGCTTAGCTGGTTACAGCATGGTGCCACTAACACCAAGGTTCCATCCCTGTATGGGCCCTTAAATCAAGAGTTGGACTCAATGATCATCATGGCTCTGTTCCAACTAAGACTATTATTTGATTTGCTGTGATTAGTATCTCTACAACTGCTGAGATTTAATTCTCCAAGCTCAATTTTAATTACTTATAGAACATTAGAAAGTAGAGAGTACTACTCCACTCTAACTATATTTATTGATTAGGCTTGGTACAGTACTGTTTTCATGAGTCAGTTCTTTTAGAAGTAGGATAGATAATATTTTACTTTCTCTGTTTGAGCATACTGATCTGTTAGAGGTTTGTTTCCTTCTTTTTGTCCATAGTTTTCTAAATCTTTCTTTCCATTAACCATTCTGCCTGTTTTCTAGCATCAGCATTATAATTTTAATGAAACAGGTTTTTTATCAATTTTACCAGTCTTAGGTGCTCAACACGAATTTTTTTTACCGTCCCTGAAAAATCCAGTTCCTGCATCTCCAAAAGACCTGCAGCTTAGTAAAGCCTAAACCATTAGATCCTGAAAATATCTGCAGTAACACTTCTTCAAGAGCAGTCATAACCAGATTGCTAGAAACAGTAACTATCGTGTTTTCCTATTTTTCCAGTGGTGGAAATGAAAAGGATTACCTAGTAATTTACTCACAGAAAGGAAAAAAAGGTGGGGAAAAATCTAAATGTACCTTGACAAGAAGCTGTGATGAAATACCACTTGCAAGAACAGTTTCTTCCTCAGATATATTGTCTCCCCAGTGAAGACCCAATGGAGTATTGGCAGAAGAAACACTACCAAGTAATTCTAAAAGGACTAAATACTCCATACAGGAGATGAAAGCAAAAGACCCTTTGAGTTTCTCTTCTGACAGACACAATACTCAAAAGCTGGAGAATTATATTATCAAATAAAACCAAACTCTTTGCTGGGGTAACTTATTGTGTGGAATAAAGATAGAAGAGTCAAATCTGGATTTTGGACTTTAACCCCAATTAACAGGACAGGAAGAATGTGTGCTGTACTGCTATGCTTGTGCTCTCTTAACTTCTTCAACCTTACTACAGCAGTACATTAGCAAATGCAAACAAAGGTGGGTGACAGTTTCTCAGACTAAAGGGTGTGAGGATTATAAAATATATCATGGTTAATTTCAGCTTCTCTCAGTCTCAATATTTGTTCACAGTAACTGAAAGGAGTTGGAAAACTTGTATCTAAACCACAAGGTTCCAGTTCTGGTAGACATTCACATTTGGATTGATAGACCCACTCATGACACACAGGCTTTTATTCAGAACCAGAATGGATCTGAATTATGAAATCCATGAAAATCACAGCCAAATAGGATAATCATACAATTTGATGGCTCTAATTAATGATAAACTGCCCTAAGGTGCTGGGAATGCCCTGTTCAATTGGTCTCAGCCCTGGCTTCAGTATGTGTTACTCTAACTAAAAACATAAAGAAAGAAAAAAGTCCTCACTTGTGAAATAAATGCACCCACACAGCTTCAGTGAAATGTGAGAGGCAGAAGCAGCTTCCAGTGAGCTTATACCTGACAGAGTTCCTGCCATTGGTACTGCCTTCTGAATATCAACGAGGAAGGATTTCTGCTAAATAATGTTCTAAAAGTACTCATCTTTCTGATGAGCTGGGATTTCTGCATTATTTTTGGTTTTAATTGCTTGTGTGCATTGCGTGCTGCTAATCTCACTCTTCCTGGGAGACTGTGAAAAAGTCAACTTTAACAACTTCCTTCTTCCAAGAAGCTATGACAACCTTCCCACTAGCACATAAGGAAGTCTCTTGCAGGACTTGGAAACACTGTGCTCCAAGCAGGATAAGCAGAGAGGTTTATGAGGTGCCTTCTGCATCTCCAAAGCCTTTGGATATGCATGTATCTCTATGTGAATCAAGCATTCTAGCTTCTTGGCAACCCATCTATCTGAACTGCCTGAAAACTAAATTGTCTTCCCTTTCCCTTTCCCTTTCCCTTTCCCTTTCCCCTACTCCAGTTTGGCATGTGCATGTAATGATTATATTTCTCAGAAATTCTTTAACTTGTCTGTAAAACATGATACTTATTGCATTTTAACAGGACATAATATTTTCATATTAAATTATCAATATAGATTATTACCATTATGTGCAGTAAGTAGCAATAAAACCACCACCTGGTATTGGGCTTTTCCAACCCCCTTGGCTTATTTTCCTTGTAAAAACAAAATAGATGTACATAAAGGAAGGAATTATATTTATATAAAATATGTACACAAAATACATGTTACACAAAGAAATGAAATTATTCACATTTATTTTGCATGTTGCTTATGCCCACGCAATAACTGTGCCAGATAAAAAGGACTGGAAATACAGCACTCCTTAAAACTAAGGGTTCCCAGAGAAGATCCACTCCCTGGGGAAAAGCAAAGAAGGATCTCCATCATTTCTCTCAGGGTTACTTGGTTACTGCTATTGGTGACAACAAACAGCAGAAAGGTTTAACTGCTTCCTGAGAATCTCGATGCAGTGCGGTTTGCACGTGAACAATTTTCCTTCCCAGCACTCAGTCTTGTTCAGCCTTGCTTTTCATTCTTGTTTTTCTCTTCTTGCAAGAATTCACCACCTTTTCAGAACATTTCACACAATACTTCATTCTGTAGTTAAATTTGCTCTTTCACATACTCTTATACCTACAAAGACAAAATTTGGTCACATATTTAGGCTTTGGCAGCAGCTATTTTTTTTGCCAAAATAGTATCCAAACATTTCAATTCTACATTTATATTAAAATTTTTCTTAAAGTTTCTGCACAATTTCTATTCTTTTTGGAAGATCACCCTAATTTACTCCCTGTTCATAATAGCAGAATTTTAATGAAATCAGCATGTTATAGCAAGCATGAATAGGAATAAACTCTATTAATCTCACTAATTGAAAATATGCTTGAACAAAATTTCTGTTTCCTCATAATTTTTAGGTAATCTAAATTATAAAGATTTATGGAAAGACAGTGGTGAAATTCAAATAAAGGAATCTGGACATGAGCCTTATAAAACTTGTCTGTCAAGTTTTCCTACTTTCTTGGCAAACTTGTCTGCCAGACTGTTGTGTGTGATTTGAAATACCAGGGCTTCTGTGATCTCTGCTGGGGGCAGACCACTAGACAGACTGCCTTGGAGTAAGGATGCTATTCCCTTTCATCGATGCATCAAAGCTTCTGGTTTGTTGATTTTTTTTCCCAATGTGGAATGCAACTACATTTCAAAATTCTTCCCCAAACTACACTATCTTTTATTACTCTGTTCTCTAAATATGGTTGGGAAAGTACAATGGACATTCAACAGATATCCCAAAATTAAGGAAATGGTTAATTTAGGGCTACCTCTCTACAATTCCTGAAAGTTTCCAGTGACCGATATCAGACATCTGAAAAATTCCCTTATGCTAAAAGAAGCATTACAAGCAATGTAAAACACCTTCATTGCTGCCTGAACAACAACATCAAACAGTCATATGCATAAAATACTGCTTAACATATTCTGCTTTTGAGACAAACGTGGACATATTTATTTGTAGATATTTCAGAAGAGAGATACTCTGTGTTGACATATTGGAGAGCTTTATCCTTTTTTTGGTCCACTTTGGTCGTCAGAATCTCAATTTTTTTCCATATTATTTTTGAATGCAAATACAAAACCTATTCTCCCATTTCCATTAGTGTTACATTTATATTGAAACACTTCAGTGTCTCAGAGTCAAGAATGTCATAGCATCAGGAGTGCCTCACCAACCAAATGCTCTGGAAATACAGTTACTCGTCCCTCATGATCCTTGCTTGTATGATCAGACATGAATTGTAGACCTAGTAAATCTTAGATAAAGTTAGTGATTGCCTGGGAGATGAATTTCTCCCAGTATAGAGATGATGAAGATGACTCATGTGACTTTTGAGTTTAACGAAGGAATAAATTCAAGTTTTTCAAAGTCTTAAATTGACTAATCTGACAGAGTTGGATTATTTTAACAAATAGTTTGGTAGAACATTTTCATATCCCATTTACAGATGAATCTGTACTATTAACAAATCAACAAATTTGTATAGTGTGCTCTGGTACAAGCAGCATTCTAGCCATTTTAAGCAGCAGACAGTAAGGTAAGAAATACACAATAACTAAAGAGAAGCAGGAATAATTCTCATGAAGCCACTCTGCATGAATATTAAATGGTACAAAAGACAAAAATACAGGGAATAATTTTCTTCCTTTATTTTTTACTTGTAATTATTTCACTTTTTTCAGGAAGGAACAGTTCCTCTTTCAATTAATTTCATCTACAAGGAATCATGTCCCAAGTCTTTCTACCTTATGTAGAACAGCATAACTGAAGCTAGCTTCCATGTGGTGGTAGGATCATTGAAATACAGGAAATAAAAACTATTCTCATTACTGTGATTTCACAACTTTTGGTTAATACCTTCCATCAAAACTGCTCATCAACTTTCTTCCCAAGGGAGCACAATTATGACCAGGAATTCAATTATCTGAAAGGAGAGGGTTCTTTTTAGGTTTATTATACCCAGTACAATCTCCTTGTTATCTGACACAGTGATTTTCTTATCCCTTTTTTTCCGACAAACCTCAGTCAATTCAAACCCAGTAAAATTTCTTTTTAGATATTAATTTTTGAACAAGATCTCCTCTCAGAAAGAACTGTTCTTTCAGACTCATCCCACTATTTAGGTATATGTGCAATTCCAATTGACTTTTAGAGGATTTGAAGAATGTGCTTAAGAACTGTAATAAGTAGGTATGGAACAAGCATGTGCATAAGTTCTTTTAGGTGGGTCTTTAGCATGTAACACCAGAAAAATCATGCAAAAAAAGAAACAGATATTGTGAATTTGAAGGCATTGAATGCTGTAAATCTTTATCATCTCATATGCCAGCATTACTTTTTTTTATTAGCATAGATCACTGTTCCCAAATAATTATAAGTGTATATCTTTGGTATATACTTTATTATTCTGCCTATAAAAAAATTATAGACATCATTTTACATATTTATCAGCATGATGCCTGATTTCTCCAATCATTATAGCCTTAGTTTTCTGAGAAATAAATAAGATAATGAAATCTGTAAGTTGATAGGGCATGGCCTCGTTCAGAGTGGGCTGTTGTACGTAGCATTTCTGACAGCTTTCATGAAGTGAAGTTTTATAGATTTAAGAAACTCATTGCAAGCAGACTGTTTTGAAATGATTTAATTAAATAATTAGTTATGCATAAGAAACCACCAAGCAAGTACATGAGGATGTTTTTCTTTTATGAATCGTTTAAATGTTGCATTTTGATGATTAATAAAACTTTCATATTTATGTAAAAAGGGAAAAGAAAAACAATGCAGTGAAAAATGTTTATTCTTGTTTCTAACCTTGGCTGTCATCATTATTCTGAATATAATAGGATCACATAGCTCCAAGTTACTATTAAAATGGTAACATTTTTACATGCAAAAATGCAAAAATATTTGCTGTAAGAAATTCAGTTTAATGCAAAAAAAAAAAAAAAATCATTTCTTCTGAATATATTGCAAACAGTGTAATTTCTGTGCATCTCCTTAAAGGAAAATAAACAATATTAGTCCGCTAAGAGGAACTGCTCTGTAGATCAGGAATAATTCAATCACATTTCTTGATTAGCAACAGTGTAAAGTTTTTACAAGGGAGACATGAATCAGGTCTTTACATGTCTTTCACTTATGCCATGACACGGTGTACCAGAGGCATATAAAGGACTCATGAAACCAGGAAGCAACCCAAAGCTATTTCTATGGAAACAAGCTCTGGCTGCAGGGAAAGCAGTAAATCAATCTCCTTCATGTTGTTGTGTTTGAGACATGTTTGGATGTTTCCAACACTTGGCTGCCAGGTTACCTAACCAGCTAGTGTCTCAGTATTTAGTGCTACTGACTGAATTCCTGGCACACCTGATGGACAATGCTAGTTTTGACTTAGAAAAACAGGCAGGCATGATTTCTTTTTTTCTTATTTTTAACTGCAGAAATAGCATCTATTGACTTTTGCTATGTTGTTGCACATTACACACATTTTTCTTTTCTAAAAGACCAAACCCTCAAGTAAGAAAACGAATGAAGAAACAAAAAAATCAAAACCCCTTATAACAACAACAACAACAAAACTCCACTTGGGGTTAAATAGAGCTAGTGTAATCAAAGTAAAGCTAAGCTTCCCTTGTGCCCCAGGCCCCAGAATGATGCTGTCATCAAATTGCTGTTGGTGAGCATAGGCTGCAGAGGGCAATGTCCCTCAGCAAAGCACTGTGCTTCCCAAAGAGGAGTCAAGTCGACCTTTTAAGTGCATATTATTTTTTCCTGAGCTGTCAGCTTTTTGTAGTATGAAGAACTGGGTCTTATTCACATTAAAGTGATCAAGGGAATGCTGGATAAGTATTATACATGTTTTGTGAATAACAAGCTTCCCACAACATTTCAAAAAAGCTTAAAAAGTTGTTATTTCATGATTTAACTAATAAAATAAAAACCTGAAAATTTGTTTTGGTTTTAACTGAAGAGCAAGAAATTCAGGATATCCAAAAGAATACATAACCAGGTAGGGATAGAAATTCCCTTCTTCTTTGTGAAAAAAGAAAGAAAAGTTAACAAAACTAAGTTTTTCCAGGAAAGCATCAGCCAGTTATATTGGAGAACAAATGTTTAAGATTTAAGGAATATAAAGGCTGCTTTTCTATTCAGTCTCTCTACAGATGAACAAGGTTGGAAAAGGTCCATGCAATATTGCCAACCACAAGTCTTCAGAAAACATGAAGCCAGTCTCTCCAAATTGTATGACCAGCTTTTAAACCAAAAAATCTTCACATAGGAATAAATAATGTACTTTCCTTATTGGTTCAATTATTTGGGTCTGGTACTCCCTCCTCTGAACAAGAAGATTTTTGTTAAGAAATGAAAACCAAACATGCCCACTGGACTGCCAGACTAGAAAGGAAGAAGAGGTAAATGGAAATGAATGAAGTAAAAGAACAGGAAATGGGGCTAGAAATAGATAACAAGGAGAAAGATTAAGCTGTAAAAGGGACTGCAGTTTGTGTGCTGTGTAACATGGCGTTTTGCCTGTATTGGTTTAGATCACATTAAAAAAAGCACTTAAAAGTCATTCTGGTCTTCTGAACACGTGTGGAATGCTGAGTGTTGAATTCTAATACACACAGCTCCATGCTGTCATTATCTGACTCAAAGACATATGAGCATAGATTGCCTACTTGGTGCATTCACACCAGAGTTTATTGGGCAAGATAACATCTACCTCCATCTGGAGCTCACAACAGTTTCAGTTAAGTACATGATGTTATGACTAACAAGTTGAAGTTCTATTAATATCTAATATCTGCTGGAAAGTTATGAGTGATTACTCTAAGAAAAGCACATGGAGTGAAAGAAAAAAGACATCAGAGGTTTATTATGATTTTTGATTAATGGCAGAAAGAAAATTGTCAAATGACGAATAAAATAATGAGAAACATCTTCAAGCTTTTTCGTGTATAGTCAGGTATTCAGATATTCCAAAACTTCTGCCTAACTATATTCTCAGATACTAATGCAGTATTCATATCCAAAGTAACCAGGCTTTTTGGTATTTAGGATAACATAAATACACTGACTTAAAATTTCCCATCTCTTCCACCTACTCCTCCTCCCTCAATGCTTTTAACACACACTGAATATTATTTTTTCCATTGAACTCTCTTCTCAACACTGTTCCCCTCTCTTCCCAGACATAAATGAGGTGCTGGGCAATGTTCTGACGTCAATGTGGTAATTGCCCCGGGGGGGGGGGAAACAGAAGTTTAAAATAGAAATAGAGACACAGACAGACACATTCATATAGACACCTGTAGGTGCCAACAGCACTGATAGACCCAGACTTCTGAGACTCGGTGGCAGACTTCAGATGCCACATTGCTCTCCGAGCCCTGTATGGCATTGTTCTCCCTGTGTCTTGGCGAGGACTGAGCTACAAAATTCAGGACTGCACTGGACTTGGAGCTGCTCCAAAGTTTACCAAGATGCATGGGTATGGCTGAAGTCTGTCTCTAAGTACAACTGATTTTTTCTTTGAAGGTTCTATCTTGCATATTATACATGTACTCTTGTTTTCATTTATTATAAGACCAAAACTATTTACAGATCTCTGGATAAATGACAAACTAGTGTTTAATTTCTTCAACATCTCTCAGGGAAAATCTCCTGAAAAAGGACCAGTAGTACCACCAGCCACAAAGAGTATTCTAGTTTGTCAGAGTTAAAATAAACATAAAGGCATGACATCTAAAAAAGAATCTTCAGAGATAGGAGGCAAAGGTCTGGATTTATTTCTCTTCTCTATTTCCATAGTAATTTGCAACAAACAATAATTAAGATCAGAAAAGATGCAGAGTACCTAGCTAAAGAAATAAAAAATGGTTTGTGAGCAGAAGTTAAAAAGTTTGACTTGTTTAGGCTAACAAAATTATGTCTGAGAAGGGACATACTAAATATTTTTGAAAGAATCATCATATTAACTATCAGATAATTAGCAGAAAATAAATGGGAATTAATTGGCAATGAATATATTTAGATTAGAAATTGGAATATTTTTTAATTGTCTTTCAACAGAAGTTCTGGCATATCCTTCTAATAAAGAGAGGTTGTTGGGATTTTTTTTAAGGCAGCTTTATAAATTTATGCCTGAATTTAAAAACAAAAACAAAAAAAAAAACAACAACAACAAAAAAAGAAGGTAGTTCTAATAGTTGTAACTCTTCATCAAAGAATGCTAAAGATTAAAAACCATAAATGAATTCAAGAGAAGACCAGTAAATACTTTCAAGAGAAATTCACAGAATGTTTCTAAACTGATAAAAAACATGATGTTGAAATAGAAAAAAGCCCACTGGGGAAACATCATATATTTTTACCCTGTTGTTACTCTTCTCCCATGGCCTGAAGGTGATTTACAGCACAGATCAATCCGTTTCTGGGAGAAGTCTGTACCTAGCAGACTTTCTACATAAGTCATACCTCTATTTTTAAGTTAATCCCAGTGGAGTTGAAGACCAAACTATATTCAAGTTATTCAGTACTCTAAGAAAGAAGTAGAAAGAGGACCAGGAGATCTGCTGCAGTTTTTTGTGTGCAACTCCACAGTGTATTGGTACTTGTGTTCCTAATGTCTTTATCATCAGGCCAGTGAGTTCTGGTCATCTTTGCTCGTCTCCAAACAAACTTTCTGCTCCAGAATTCAAAAAATATTTTTTCTTAAACAATACCAGGCTCTAGATGTTGCTTGAGACTACATCTATCTTTAAAAATTAGATACAATGTCCACCTTAATCAGGAAGCAAGCAACCAAAAGAGGCCTTAAATATTTTGTGGTCTTCCTCTTGCAATGACTTTGGTTTGGTGAAAAGACCAGGGATGTCCATGCTGGACACAGCTGTTCCTTCCAACAGACCCAACTCAGGACACAGATGAGCCCACCAGCCAAGCTGGTCTTGCCTCTGCAGAAACATCCAAGAAAGGGCATAGCACATCTAAACAGTGACAAGTGAGGAGAAATGTATGAAAAATAGCTCTGTGAACAAGATCAGAGAAGAAGATTCCCCTGTAGCCCCCAGAGGATCCTATGCTGGAGTATATGGTCATGCCCTGAAGAAATTTCAGCCCACAGAGAGCCCACACAGGAGCAGGCTTCTGGCAGGCATCATGGCCCAGGGAGGATCCATGCTGGAGCAGAGAAAAAGTGTGAGGAAAAAGGAGAGACAGAGAGAAAAGTTATGAATAAAACACCTATTCCTCAACCCTTCTCCCTATGCCTGCCTGGATGGTGTGGTGGTAAAGGAAATGGCAGTGAAGGAATAAACATGAGCCCAGACCAAAAAGAAAAATAAAACAGAAAAATGGAGGAAGTGGTGCAAGTCCAATTTGTCTTTGTTTCATACTACACAGCCCTGTTTTAATAGGCAGAAAGTTAGTTTAATTTTCCTCAAGGTGCATCTGCTTTGCCCACAACAGTAATGGGTAAGTGATGTCCTATCTTGACCCACAAGTTTTTTCTTCTTTTATCTACTGACCTATTGAAAAGGGCAGGTGAGAGAGCAAGCAGGAGTCTAGAAGCTAGCAAAGGCCAAACCATCTAACCATTAAGGCCATTTCTTGTCAAAAATATTGAAATTGACACCTTTTGTCAAAAATATTGAAAAAAATCCTTCCAAACTACTTGAAGGAAAATTTTGAGAAGTAGTGTTAATTATTAAATCATCTTTGAAGAAAATGTTTCTCGAAAGTTTTTAATTTCTAATTTTTTTTTCTTTCATTTTAGCTATAGCTAACTTAAAAAGGGAGGATTAAAAAAAAATAAAAACACCAAAAAGCTCCATATTTTTTTCATGTAAACCCCTCTATTTTTTGGCCACTTCAGCTCTTGCAATTTAATTCATATTGTGCTTCCGTTGTACTTTTTGCAGCCTTTTGAGAAGCATTTCTTTTCAATGTAATATACAAAAAATCAAGTTCTAGGAGTCAGTCTGGGCATCTCATGATAGTGAGAAAACCCATATCACCACTATGGACAGAAAACTTTGGAGCAGGGATTTTGACTTTTAAACCTCATATTGACCACCAGCTGCTGTCCTTGCTGACAGAGGCACTAGACATGCACTGCAAGAATTTGTGTATCAGTCATAAGCACAAAAAAAAGGAAAACGTTTTATAGCTGCTGCACAGAATCAGAGGACTGTGAAGAAGCAGTCTAAAGTACAATGGAAGATGAAGGGACAGTAGCTGGCTTCCCTTGCAATTTTCCTCTTTGCCCTTGTAATTAAGGTATTAGAAAACATCAGCAAAGTCTTTCTTCCTTGATATGAGCTAAAGAAAGAGAAATCTTTATATCAGGTGTGGGACCTTGAATTAGCCACAGTTTTTTGTCTCTGAAATAGCTCAAGACCTTTAAATACCTAAATAATGCTATTGATTATGAAAGTATAGAGTCTAAAACATTTAATTTTGGGGATGGATTATTATGTAGGTGTTGTCAACAAGTGTTTCCCAAGAATCCTTTCAAAGCCAGTCATCCTCTCTCACAGTCTAGCACTTTTCTGGCTGTCTTGCTGATAGGAGGTTTCCATCTGTCCCTGTTCTGCAAGCTTGCCATCTTCCTCACTCGCTGCCTTCCTCATACCAAAGACCAGGCACTGCCTTAGCCCAGCTCTCCTTGCCTGGTACCTGGAGATGCAGCAATCTCCCTTTCGTACTGGGGGAGTTTCCTCACAGTTTGGTGTTTTCACTTCAGTAGCGTCCAAGGCAAACTGGCAGCCTTCATCTCTGCTGTCCACAAACATCTCACTAACTGAATGTAACATTCTGCAAACTGAACAAAGTGGCAATACCATTCTTCAGTCATAACATCACACCTTATTTGTTTAAAAATCGCAGACACATTTTTCAAGACACTATCTCATTGTACACACTCACACAGACGTCTTCAGTGCTGAGTTCAAAAGCACGAGTTGTTGGCACAACATGTCTAACTACAGAACTAATCCCACAGTTTGCAGCTCAGGATCCTTTTTCTAAATGCAGCTGTCTAGTGGCACTGTAATTCACATTGTTTGTTGGAGTGAGTTCCATTTTGTAGTACCAAGGGTCCTGTGTGTGCTGTTCTCCCCATTCCTCTTCCTTCTACCTCTAATTCTAACAGTTTTCCTCTTTGTGTCTCATGTTTCTCCACATCTTTGCAGTGTGTGTAGAAGGGTAAGGGTGTGTGTAGTCTTGTTACACAAGAGTGTGTGGACTCTTGGAAAACAGCTACTATAAAATTATAGTACAGTAGCACAGTAAAATTATAGCCTGGTTTTTGTGACTGTGGAGGAGTATGAAAAAATGTGCTTTCCAGAATTAAGTCTAGCTCTTTATTTGTCTGTATTTGCAGTGATTTTATGGAGCACTATTGGTTAATGCCAGTGAAACAGTTATCAGCAATTTATGATGAATGGAAATCAGAGCTTTGGATGATTAGAAGTAGGGTTTCAAATTGCTTGGCTGTTTTATTTTTCTTTAAACAGATTTTTTTTTTCTGTTTCAGAAGACTCGAAGTTGTATTTACAATTAGGTAATTCAAGAAAACACAATTCACTGTTGTTTTATCTCAACTACCAGAGGAAAAAAATAATGCCATTGCTTTTTACTTTTAATACATATTTTTGAAAAGAGTGAAATCCATCACAATGCTATTATAGTGAAATGAAGGAATGCACTTATCATCATAGAGAAAGATTTGAATGTGCTACACAGTACGCATACAAACACACAAAGGATTATTCTGTCATTTAAATATTATAACTTTACAATAGGATATAGGATATAGCAGATGGACAGATTCAGTATGAAACAGTGCTGGTCAACATGCTAGAAAATCATCTTAGCAGCAGCTGTATTATCAGTAAGGAATTTTTAGTCGACATGACTGAAAGTAAAATCTTAAGGATACTTTTAAATAGGGCCATTAAATTTAGTTGTACTCGTCTGATATAAATCTGATAGACCTCAAATAAATGCCTGAACAAAGCATTTACTAATCCTATGAGGAAATGAGAGAAGACTTACTAAATTCAAAAGTATTCTCATTACCAAGAAGAAGCATACTCTGGTAGAAAAAGTTCCATATATGTCCTAGAGATGGTCAAGCTAGGTTGTTCCTTTGTGCCATTTGCTAGTATTTAAATGGATTATGGATTGATGTTTTGCCTGGGGGACAAAAAAGAAAAAAGCAATAATGTTAATACAGACAAAAAAAAAAGTTTAAATATGCTGACATTGTTGCTGAATAACATGTTCGGGATAATGAAGAGTCCTTTCTTGACAGTTCAGTCTGTTATTGTGTATTAATTCAAATTTATTTTGACTAAGTATTTAAAGAACATATATCAAGATGTTTAGTACAATAAATATTGGTAAGCAGGATGGTGATTTGATTTATTATTTTTTAATTGGAAATAATGGATTAAGGAGTCATCTAAAAGAATGATACTTATTACAATGTATTTAGGAATTCCACAAAAAAAACAATAATTTATCTTTTTGTTTTTCCTCTAATTTCTTCTAAAATTTTCCCTTTGATTACCTTCTTAAATGTTTCCTAAACTAATACGTTTGTACTGACCTTAAGAGATGTTTGAATACATTGCTTCATTCTCAAGTCTTCTACTTGTAAGTTTTTTTAAGTCAGTGACACACTGTTACCTGTAGAATTCAAGGTGTTTTTTTTTCCTTTTCCTTGCTTAATAGGATATCAATAGCATGGCTGACACTGGAATTTTTTATATTGTATTATATCAGCTCAGTTGCTTAGGGCCTGGTGCCAATAACACCAAGGTTGCAGGTCCAATCCCCATATGGGCCATTCACTTAAGAGTTGAACTTGATGATCCCTATGGGTCCCTTACAACACAAAATATTCTGTAAAATATGCTAAAGACAATTTTATTTTAAATTCATTATTTTATTTAATCAAGATATTGTTTGATGTGCTTGGTTAAAGTCACAGAAAACTTTAAAATATTACTGACATGGTTAAAATATGTGTCATTCATGTACTGGATATCCAGGTGTTTTCTTAAAATTCCCTCAGAATACTTAACGTGTTCATTTTTTTAACACTCTTGGTCTTCCTCAGGGTTCAAACAGTATGTTATTCTGATGCACAACTTATATATTTTTTTAACCTATTTAGGTATCTTTTGTTTGAAAGAGTCAGAACTTTCTATATGCATGTTTGATACACAATTTAATCAGTTTTATGGCTCTCGTTTTATTCGGTTCATTGCAAGTAGATGCTTCACTATGCTTCCTGCCAGTTACCAAGATCAATACTTCCTTTCATGACCTCATGACAGTATTTTAAAAACTGTTGATGAAAGACCTTCCCATGATGGCCTTTCACACCAGTTGGTCTCAGTCAAAATACTCCCACTATTTTTAGGAGAAGATGACACATTTCATCCCTACTGCACAACAGATGATTTGTTTAGCTATTTCCTTCCAATGAAAAATCATCATCGACTGTTGTGAAATAAACATTAGATTATGGGCTAATAAAACACAGTTAGAGGATAATAAACATTCACTTTCTCCCTGTTATCATGCCTTGAAAACCTTTAACAAATTAATTTGGACAATAATTTTGTTAAGATTAACTTTCAAGCAATAAATACCAAAAGGTCACCCACATTCCAAAAATCACTCCGAAAATTAAAGCAATATATATGCTTACACATCCACATTCTAAGGAAGGAACTGAAAACTTTTATATATATATATGTATGTAATATAAGGAGTAGAGAATATGCAAATAATTCCAGAGACAAACACAGCACTGAGAATCTGTTATGAGAAAATTACATTTCTTCCTCCATTTTGATTGGTCCAGAGACTAGGGCAAGAAATACACTGTTTCCAGGAGTTTCATCCACTCTTACTGTCATGAAAATTGTGACAGCAAAAAAGACCACCTGTGTTTTTGCTGACTTACACTTTTCTGGATAATAAATGTCAATGTAAAGCATCTGGGATCCATATTAAAAGTCTTACAACACTACTTTTGCTTCACACATTCAGAAATTTACTACCTTTCCTGAGGCAAACAATTATTTGACCAAGAAAAGATTCAGTGTTAGATCAAAGCTGAAGCACTCTTTGACACTAATGTCTCTTTTCAAAGATCTGCATCTGATCTGTGTCCATGGATCAAACCATCTCATGAAAATTTTCCTGATGATAAATAAAGGGATAGCTAATGAACGAGACAAATATTCAGACAAGATGGGGTCCAGATAATGACATCCACTCATAGAAAACTATGCACTTTAGAAGAAATTGAGAACTTTATTTCTGTATTTCAGACTTCGTTTAATAAATATATGAATAAATAGTTTTATTCATCCATACCATAGCATCATTTAGGGGTTTTTTTGGGACTCTGCCTAGACAGGACAATCAGCAAATTTCTTTAATCTATTTTGATTGTGGAAAATTTGGGAATGTTTAGACTCTATTGTCAGGGGCCAGAGAGGTGAAATTATTGAACAAGCGCAACAGATAGATGGACCAATAGGAAAATATTTTATTGTATCTGTGGTGCCACTAATCGTGCCTTCCCAGGAAAGGCTTGTGTCAGCCTCTGACAGCAACTTTCAAATTTTACTGTGCTCTGGAGCTTTTGGGTTTTAAGAAAAGACAATCTAAGCCTCAAGTTCAAAAATGAGCAACTTATTTTCCAAACTGGTAAATTTTCACTGATTAATTGTTGGAGAAAATCACATAAATATATTCTTAAATGGCACATGTCGCATACAATTTGAACCAGCTGGTGTATGATTTTTCCATTAAAATCACAGTGGATTTAAAAATCTGCTTCCCTTTCCATAATTCTAAAGAGAAAAACTTTAAAAGCTAAAAAGACCATTATGCCAAATCCCAAAGGAAGATGTGTCAGATCAGAGAAATTATGCCATAACTCTATATGGTAGAAATGCTGAGCAGCAGAATCAATAAAATGTGAAGAAGATTTTTATAACTTTTTGAAAATGTATGGAGTTCATGTGTCAGACTGCACCTGGCCTCCCATCTGAGAAATTCAAGACGCTGTCTGAGTTTTAATTTTCCTTCCCTGTTAGGTAGGATGTGATTCCCTGAAATACAAAATTCTGGGAAAAAACTTCACTCTCCTTACCATTGTAAGAATCTGGGTCCATCTCTGAACATCTTGTTTGTATGCAACCTTATGCATTCAGAACTTGAAATAGAATTGATGATCTTCAGCCTCAGGAGTGCAGACTTCTACCTGCTAAGCCAAAGCAATAACTAAGAAAGTAAAAAGTGCTTTTCAGTGACTGAAACATGTAGTATTATTCAGAATCAAATCACAGCCTAATGTAAAGAATAGACAGAGAGAATGTTTAGCTCAAGGTAATAGCATTAAAATACCAGCTCTGTCTGGTCCTAATCCAAAACCTGCTGGAATACAGTAAACCCTGTTCATACCCTTTTTGCTGTCATGGTCTTCAGACTGTGATTTTGTGCAATCAGAAGGCAATGCAAAGATGTATTTTAGCAGTACTCAAATGAACATCTTTCATGGAAAAGAAGGATATGAGAGAAAGTGTTTGTGACAAAAGCTAAATTGATTTGTTCTTTGGATGGAAAAAACAGCATACAAACAGCATTCTTCACTTCTCTGAGGCTCTCTTAGCTGGGAAATGGAAACAATATGTAAACAATGCCAAATTTTGTTTGTTTTTTTTTTTATTTTTAAGAATAGTCTGTGATAATCCCTATGTGGACCATGTACAAGGCCTATAGGCAACCAAAATAAGGACAAACAAAGGCTGTGCAGTCTGCCAGCACTTTTTGTCTTCTACTAGTCGGAGGAAGTGCCTTACAGACAAACACAACTGGGTCCTAAATGAACATATTCAGTTTCTCAGGGACTAGCAGTTCAATATTTTATTTTACTTCTGGGATAAACTGGAAGAAAAGCTTTTTTTTTTTTTGTGCTTTCCTTGGCATCCAATCCTAATTCATGCATGCACCTTTTTATTTTTTTCTCTAAAGAGTTATTCTTCAAAAGCTGCAGAGATCTCTTCAGAGCAGCTGGGAGATGCAGCTGATGCAGGGCACAGCCATCTGCTTAGACAGACTGCACCATGACTCACAGATGGATTTAGGAGACCTAGGTATAATCTCCAGCTTTCTAAAGATGTTCTGGCAACATATTGCTGTGTGCCTCAGTTTCCACAACTCTCAAATGAAAGTAATAAGTGTTTACTATATAGGTGCATAATGTAAATGAATTAGAGTGTGAAAGCCATGATATTGCCAGGTACCTGAAGTGAAGTTTGAAGCACAGTGATGTGAACATAGAACTACTTTCTCATACACTTCAATGTCCAATACTAGGTCAAGATGGTGCTGACAAAATTGTTTCTGTGTTCTTGGACATGAAAGTACAATTAAGAACAGAAGCAATAAAAATGCACTGAAGTGGAACAAAAAGCTCTGTGTTAAAACTCAAGCCAAACATTTTTACTTGCATTCAAAGTATCTTTTAAAAAATAACATAAAATTGAAAGCTAAGACATGATTTTACCGAAAAATCACGCTAATCACTTGCAATCTGGAACAAAAGTTGGGGAATAAATTAGTTTGTCAGCCAGGTGGCCTTTAGTGTGTTTTCCTGAGGCCAGGGATGCATATGGCTTGGAGAAATCCATTTTGTCTGTAATCCAGCCTGCTGAAGCAGAACTGCAGTCCAAGTAGCAACAAGGTCATCAAAGGTTATTTGTCACTCTTTCCTAACGAGCTGTTCAGACTCTTCAGCACTCATATGTGGTGTAAGTACTGACTCAGGCCTCCCAGATCCCTGTTTGATATAAATGATAATCTCACCTGTGCTGAAATGCCTTGACCATCTGTGCACATTTCTCACGGTCATTCCCATTTCCTTGGAATGAACACAAGTGGCATAAGCTTATACATCCCTTCACCAACTGCATCTTCCCAGGGAGAAACATTGGTAGTCCACAACTCATCATTGACATAGCAGCTTTTTCCAACTCTACTTTCAACTGAAATCCATCCTCTAAAATACACAAGCATAGCTATAATGAAAATATCTTTTAAAATCTCAGTGTTTGTTCTAAAGCAATCAAGCAAATTAATTACATAATATCAAAAATATACTTTTGTATACATAGATGAGCATATTCCTGATAACTGGCATGTCTTGTTATGTGTAACTGTATTTCAGTTTGGAAAGCTGCCAGTTAAATTTCAGAAATGCTAAAATTTAAGATGCTCCAACAACTTCAGTTCTCCTACTACTATATCTGCATATTATGAAATAGTTAACTACATAATTGTGTACTTGTTTTGGTTTGGGGATTTTTTGGTTTTTTTTTCCATTGGACCTTTATCTCTCCTCAGAAAAAGCTGAACATTCTATTTTATTTTCTTCAGTCTATGTGTGACTCCAGGCCATATTTTATTTTACTGTCCACTCAACATATGAAGGCATATTGAGATTAAACTAAAATTGATAATTCTTCTATTGGAAAGGTACTTTATGGTCACTACTCTGTTTTTTCCAAAGTAATTCAAATTCTATGTAACTCTTCTTTTAATAGATTCTTTATCAACTCACATACAGAATGTTCTAGCCCAAGTGTTTCAAGTTCAAATAACTAGCAATGAAGAGATAGATTCACAAAAAGATTGGGGTGCACTCACATCTATCACTTTACTGGCACAAATCACTGCTCAGCTGCTGCTTAGTTTTGTTGTACTCATACCAAAGCATGTATGAGTCAAATTGTTGAAAAAGCTGTACCTTGATATTCCTCACTGGGCAAGTGGTGTAAACTGAACAAAACATGCAGTGTTGTATTAATGAACATTTCAAGATTTACCATTGAACAACCAGGAGCTTTTTTTAAAAAAAGAAATAACCTCCTTCTGTGCATGCAGTTTTCTCCATGATGAAAGTATATTTTCCATTCCACTTAAAAGTTATAGTCAGTGCCCAGTCTGTGGCAGACTGAACCCGTCAGGGAGAATTATTTCTAAAACTAAGGAAATGTATTTAGTGTCATTTACTTAGGATCAAAGTGATGTGAAGCCTAAGAATATTTGTGAATACTCAGAAAGAAGTAGGAACAGGAGAATGGGTGAGCGGGATGAGATGTGATTGTAGAAAAATTGGTCTATGTGTAGCTTTTTATTTACTGTTCATGAATATTTAAGGTTGTTATCTGATTAAGCAATACATTAACTTTTGAAATATTTCTTGATCATTCTTCCACTATGTAACCTCTACAGTTACACAAATTAATATACATATTAACCTATTTGCCACAGCAACTATGAACCAAACACCAGTGACATTCTTAAAAGAATTTATTGACCATTTATTGGAGAAAATACACGGCTATAAATGAAAGCAAATATTTATATGTAGCACATTCTGTTGAAGATAGAAAATTTATGGAACTATAATTAAATTCTATTTTGATGAAAATTAAAATTGGCAACAAGAATATCTTAGGGGCCAGAGGGAGTCTGATTCTTCAGTATAATCCTTTCTACTTGATCAGTAAATAACTGTTAGAATTGTTCCTAATGCATGCAACATGAAGCTATGATGGGCTGGTTTAGATCAGCCAAGCCCCAAAGTGTCTTTCTCTTGGGGTAAATAACAAAACTAAACCTGCCAGCTAGTTGCACAAAGATGAGTATCTCAAAGTCCTGAGACAACCTCCAGGGGCAGAGCTGGCTGCCCAAAACCGTTCTATGGAAGCCAGACTGCTGAAGAGAACATTCTCAAGCAGAGCTTTAAGAATGACCATCCAAAGTGAATTAGGCATCCACCCCTGGCTGTAGGAAGACAACCCTTTCCATTTTTAATTCACTGCTTCAAAAACTCACTAAGCCATACACACGCATCCTGTAAAACATACCAACAGCTCTTGAAGGTGTTCCTTTTATATTCAGCAGCTTGTAGCTGGCATATGGGATGAAATCTTTCTTCTGTTCTTTGAGGGTTTAGCTTATACCTTTGATAGGTACTCCAGTGGGCAGCTGTCGAGAATCTCTTGGTATAACTCAATTACTTCTGTCCTCTCTGTTCAGCCGATCTAAATTCACATTTAGCTGAAGACTCAGCGTGCTAAAGAGGAAGAAAAGACAGTGCCCAGGAGAGAGGCATCCACTATCAGCTCACATCATGTTTTAACAAACTAACCATTGTGCTCACAGAACATTTTCCCAAGCAGAGCTCACAATGAAACAGTCAAAAAAAAAAAAAAAAAAAAAAAATTCAAGTTTTTAAATCTCTAGGTCTGAAATAAAAACAAGGTACCTAAAGAGCAATGTAGTCTGAGTGTGAGCAATTCTTGGAACACCCACAAGGACACATTTAAGTACCTAGATAAATATCAAGAAGCTTTTATCCCTGAAAAATGGAAGGGGCTGCAAAGTTAGGCAGCAAGAAACTGAACTGGATCTTGGACTTTGATGCTACTTTAAGTGCCAAAGTATTTTTGTGGGGCCAACTCAGAACGTTCAGCTATGCTGAGTTTACACTTGTCACAGCTGAGAGGAAAAGGTAGCTTCCAAACCAGCTTTAAACCTCTCTTATTCCTGGGAGCAGTAATGTGCCAAACCACCCACTGGCACAAATAAATCAAAACATCAAAAGCTGGCAGGTGGAATTATGGGTAAATGACATGCAAATAAGGTTGATTAGAACTGGCTTTTCTTCTTTCCTCCAGAAAGAAAACAGAGTATTCTTTCCTCAAGGCTTTCTGGCTAAGAATCATACAAAAGATAGTCAAGTGTCTATAATTGTTTACTATTAACTGGGCTAGACTGAGCAAAACTTGCTTCTGTGGGTGAATACTTATTCACGGTAGTCATTGAGTTTTTTGTTTGGTTGTTTTGTGGTTTGGATTGGGGTTTTTTTCTCCTATTGAATCTGGTAGCTTGCTTTCCTTGATAAGTTTTTGTTAATATGAATAAAGACTGTGCAATCAAGCCAAATCCATATTTCAACTACACAAAAATACAGGCTTGCGATTTTCTCTTGTTCATGCTTTTTATGCTGGGAATGAGCTTGATCTCTCAGCCTCCCAACAAAATCTAAGAGTTCACGGAAGAAATCAGTCTCAAAAATGTCAAACACAATATAAATGTGTGAAAGCATTTTCACCTAAGAGCCATTACTGCAGGTCCAAATCTCATGCAATCTGCATATTCCAGCTAAAAATTTGACCCAAAAGCAATTCCTAAGTATCCTGGAACAATTTATTCTAGATTTTAGCTATCTTTGTTGGGAAGCTTGTAATATAGAAAATATTTCTTAGGGTGCCCAGATTTTTAAGATGTTTGACTATTTATCAAAGGATGCATGATGGATACAATGTCATAATTTATATCAAAAGAAGATTTTTTCCAGTTAAACTCTCAAATAGTGGTGAATAAATAAGATATCTTTTTGAAAAGAAAATCAGCAATAGCAATTTGAGGACTAGAAACCCTTAGTTCTGACAGAGAAAGTATCAGGCTATGCTTATTTTTGCTTTGATTAAATAAATCTAGCCTTGCCTACAGATATTCATGTCTACTCCAATAGCATTATCAAATACTGGAGTTATGCAGCAGGCAAATCAAAGATGGATGATTATTTTTCTCTCTGCTTTTCGTAGGCCACTAGACTTGTAGTTAGCAAATAATTACTTTATTACCAAACCAAAATGTATTTCTTTTTTAAAGGATGTATTTTATTTAGGGAGCCTTGCATCACAATAGTGGATTGATTTAAGTTATTATGTACAGTCATTAATGGTTTATTTCCTTTGAATCTAAAATATAGGAAAATTCATCATGTTCATCTTGAAATTCAATGCATTATTCACAAATTTTCTTGTGTTCTTTAGTGCATTCTAAATGTCAATTCAATTCTTGTTGCTTTGAAATGTATGTGCTATTTTTGAGAAATATCAGAATTTTAAAGTAGCTTGTCAACAGTAATTGCCAAAAATTGGGAGACAATACTAATGTGCCTCCCTTTCCTCTTTAGCAACAAAATAAACAAAAATAGCAAGACCAACTGGGTAGATGAAAAACTAGAAAACCTTCTGAAAACAATGGGAGGCAGCAGGATTCCAGAATGCAGCCAGTTTCAGCCAAGAATATCGTTTCCATTTTTTGCAGAAAGGAATCTGGTAAAAACTCAGAGTACAATGAAACAAACTAGGAAATGGTGTAACAGACCTCCCATGTTGATCACAGTGCACAGCCCACATGGAAAACAACAACAGTTATCACATACAGAACAACCACATGAAAGGGAAAATATTGCATCCACCAAGTGACATCCTGCCCATGATGAATTTGATCACCTGTAAAACAAGCTGTCATCCTCTCTAATTAAAAAGAAAAAAAAGAAAAAAAAAAAAGAATCCGAACAAATGACCATGTAATTTGGAAACATTTTTTTATAACAAGCAGTTTCTAGATATTTTTATGATGTATATTTAAAAAGTTTTGATCATATTCCCTGATTGTGTTTCCTGCAATAAAGCTCTAGGACCAGCTCTGGCCTCTTATTTCATAAAGTTTTAATATTTATATCAATGACAGGCTGTTATGAGCCATTCAACAAAAGAGGGTTTGACTTCCGTTTAAAAAATTATGTTCTACCACTCTATGTGAGAAGGTAGAAGAATAAAATACTTGCATCTCACTACTGAGATCAAGGTTCAAGGCTGTGGATGACCTTCATGAAACGGATTTAACTCAGCCACTTCATCTGCCATGCCAAGGAATATATCACCATGCAGAACCAACAAGACAACTGAAATTGAAACAAGACATGAAGCTATGAAGGAATGAATAATGAACTAGTTCTCAACGTTTTCTGTTGCTGTTACTTTCAGGTAGAAGATGAGGTCAGTGTTAAGTCAGTGTTCTGAACTTCATCTATCACAGCTTCAGATGTATTTAACTGGTATCAGTTTAGCAATCTTTATAGGTAGAAATATTCGCAATACACAATTAAAAGTAATTACATCCTCTTGAACACATATTTACAGAGTGCAAAACACCAGAACAGCTCTGACAGGGCATTTATCAGGTAAATACTATGTGTTTTATTTATAAATATTTACCTATTATACTGGAAGACTTATTAACTGCCTTTTCAGTCCCTTGTGCATGATAGACTTCTAAAAATCGGAGCTGAAGATATGTTGACCTGAAGAACAAGGCTACATTCAGAAGATAAGTAATTTTATGTCTTTCTAATATATTTTCTAGCAGAAGAATAATTATTAAAATGACAAGTTTATACTGTTGTAGCAATGATGGAAACATAAAGGAGATAGAATGAGGCAACACTAGACTCCTATGCTAGATGTCACCCAGTTTTTACAAGTGATGATGCTCTAAGCTGGAACAACTTACCTGTAAGCACTGTACAGGTTCATACAGAATAATCCCCAGACTTTTATGTGGTGCTGGATGAGAACTGATTGGGCACACTACCTAACTCACAAATAGCAGCCAATCCCTGGTAGGACCCTTCTAATACTCCCCTTGAACCATACATATTTACCACATTACATTATCCCATCAACCAGGACAAAAATATGCCTCATAAATGAATAAAAATTTTTGCCTATAAGTTGTGGGACAAGTTAAGGACAATTTGATTCATTAGTTAAATGTGTGTACTAGATTTAATCAAACTGCTGCTACAGGGTTTAGGGGTCAAATGGTGCAGAATGCTGATGTATCTGCGCCATTTAAACTTTTTTTTTTCCTTTTTGTTGGGAGGAAAGGATATTTTGGTGATATTTTTCCTTTTGGTGGAGAGGCAAGGATATTTTATAAATAAAGAAAGAAATTCTTTATTTATTTATCCAAATGGTCATTAAAACATAAATACCTTTTCCATGGAGGGATGTTACAGATATTTTGGGGAATCCAGGCATGTACTAGTACAAAGATGTACGGCACAGCACACTGAAAGTTAGAATATTCAGAGTATATCTCTTCAAGGGCAGAAGGCATGGGACATGATGCCCTTTCCCATCAGTGGATCAAGGGACACAATATACTTTATTCACTTCATTCCTGTTGATTTTTGATTTTGGACAGATTGCAACAGAAAACTTTGCTATTCTCTGCCTACAGTCTTCAGACAAGTTCCCAGATAACAGGAATCCCAATAGTTCAGCACTCTGTTGCATGTTAGAAAAATCTCCCCATGCAAACTCTGAAAGTCGCAGAGGAATGGAGCCAAATGTCATTTTCCTACAAAGCAAAAGCTCCAAAATACGTAGGCAATGTCAAGAGAAGTAGTTTTCCAGAATTCAAACAGTTTGGATAGATAGAAAAGTATGGGCTAGACTGTACAAAGGAACTCAAAATGAAAAAAAATGCATCCAAACACTCCTTAGATTTAACTTTCTACAAAGTATTAGGATGGCAATCCTTGCATTAGACTTTTCCAGATATCTCAGATGCTGATCTTTTCTACACTCAGCTCTGGAGATGAAGAAAACAAACTTCTTTTTAAGACCAATCACCAACACAGCATTTTAATGAAGGAATGAGACTAAATGAGGCTGTGAATCTTTCCAGAGAGCCATCTTTACACTGTTCGTTCATCCTCTTCTATAATAGCTTTAGCCTTAAAAAGACATATATTTCCAAAGACAGCCATTTGCAAGTTGAAATAACCCTGCAAAGAAGTGGGAAAGCTATTTGTGACAGAGGAAGCAGGATGACTCTGCCTGGGGCTATGTGTGTTACAGCTGTCACAACCTCTGCCTTGTAACAGCAATACTGGAGAGACACTTTCTCAGTGTGAGCCACTGGCAAGCGTGGCCTCCTTTGCCTCAGTCAAGGCAGCAGAGGAAGTGTTGGCAAGCTTCCACCCCAGAATAGTTCAAATTATGGGACAATGCCAGTCTGAACACCTGTCCTTTCTAAGTAGATTTTGCCAAGATGCATCTGGAAATTAAGCTGGATGAAGTCAGGACAGTCTGTGGTAGAGATCTTGATAAGACTGGGCAAGATATTGGAAGAGAATCGTAGAACGTGAAAGTAACAAAGAACTTCCAGAATAAGTGTGCTGTCTTAGGTCTGCTAAGATTTTACTGTGGACTCACTCACCAGTATCTTAGGGCTGTGTTTCATCTGCCAGGACTCTAATGGGTGACAGTGATTCACAGCAAGGGCTCGGTGCTTCCTGCCTGATGCCACAGATAGAAGCAGAACCGAGGAGGATATGCTGTCCTTCCCATTGCCTGTGAGGGACTCCATAAATGCTGTGAAGCCTTGTCATTTCTCTTTTATTATTCAACTAGTTAAACTGCATGGTTCCCAGTGAAACATAAACCTGGGTGCAGTTTTCGGGGTATTTCATGTCTGGGAAAGTTATAAACAGACCGTAGAGACCTGTGCTGACTGTAAAGTCTTGGATTCTACTCCATTTGTTCCATCAATCCTTTAATTACATCCTTGCAGGAGTTACACAGAATTCAAGAGGACATTATACTACTAGGCAGGAAAGGAAATGGCACAAGGAGAGAAATAAAAGAAAGAAAGAAACAAGGACAGGAGCAAGAAAATACAGATTCCAGCCTATGCCAGAGGGTCACGTCTGTAAGTTCATGAAGAATTGACTCTGAGCACAACATGAGAACAGGTACCGAGGAGCATTGATCAGGTAGTTGAGGCCACTTTCTTACACTGGGTGCTGTAAATCTGTCAGCACAGGCAGATTCACTGCTGTGAATGGAAATCAGGCCAGAGGAATGGCTTCCCTTTCCAGAGGCCCATGGCCACTGAGGCTACCTAGGTGGTCTGCAGAGCATCCCAGCACTGCCAGTATATAAGTCAATGGTTTAAAACATTCTGATTTCTTTAAGGTCCACTTCCAAACCACAGGGCCTAAGAGGGCATTTTTTTCCCTAGCAACCAATTTATGAAGAAAAAAGAAGGTTATAGTGAGATTGAAGAGCTACATTTATTCTTCCCTCCAAAACACCTGGAGTTACTTACCTCAGAACTTTCATACCTCAAAAAGCAAACCAAGCCAAACATTTCGGCGAGACCAAACTTGGAAAATTTTACCCCCAAAGAAGGATTGTTCTGAGATTCATCTGCACATAAAACCAGGAGATTCTAATGAAAGCCCCAAAATAACCTATAATTACAATTTGTGCTTTGTCTCAAGGAACAATATGCATTATTACTAATGAAGCAGAAAATAATGGGGCATACAGTAGATGGAGAAAACTTTTTGTAGTTATGTGTAATTATATATAATTTTTGGCCTTGACTTCAGAGTTATTTTGAAACTGTGTGAAATTTTTGGTCCAGCTACTCGCCTTTGCGTGATTTAAAATTGGACTACTTTTTTAGGAAGTGAAAGAACTTACTTTGCTGTGAAGTTTAAATTAAAATATGATATATGCCTTAAAATTATAAAAGTAATTTTTCTAGTGTTCTTTTTATGACTTTTTAACACAAAGCAGAAAGATTAGAGCTGCTGCTAATAACTAATGTACTGCAACATATATCTAGCTGCAACTCATTATCAACATATACTTCTGAGAATTTGAAAGTATGAAAAGAATTAATTCCTGAGATTATTTTTAAGGCAATTGAACAATTCTGTTAATCTTTTCTGTAAAACACAATATTGTACCTGGAATGGATGCCAGAAGAAAAGGAAGATTTTCTACTTCAAAATAACAGAATTTCTATTGCTTTCTTTTTTGTATTTTTGTTAGGTACCAGCTATTTCTTTTGCCCTTTTCTGAATGCAAGAGGATGGTAGAGGATGACACAGGCCAATTTTATTGTGGGGGTAGAATTGGCAGCTGCTTAAGATGGCAATTTGTTTTATATGGGCAGGCTCTCCATCCTCTTATGCCCAGAGATGCAGAATTAGCCTAAATAACATTTACATTTACATTGGTGTTATGGAGATGTGTGGAGGTCAACANAGGATGGTAGAGGATGACACAGGCCAATTTTATTGTGGGGGTAGAATTGGCAGCTGCTTAAGATGGCAATTTGTTTTATATGGGCAGGCTCTCCATCCTCTTATGCCCAGAGATGCAGAATTAGCCTAAATAACATTAGTGTTATGGAGATGTGTGGAGATCAACGGAGGGAGGTGGCAAAAAGATGTAAAGGACAACTAAGATTGGGGTACAGGTAATGAACCTTGTGCATCACCAGCCCAGACATAACCAAAGAGAGCAAAGATTGAAGAAAGCCTCAGATCTTGGATCACCACATCCTTTGGAGAAGGCTATAAAGCCTAGCCAATTTCCTCTTCTTTTTTCCCTTTTCATTTCCCTCATCCTGCCAAGAGGTGTAAGAGGTTTAACGGGGGCTTTTATGAGGACTACAAAGTGGCAATGCATTTTCAGCGTGGGTTCAAAAAGGCTTGTACAAATATGGAAGCTGGGGTGGAGAGAGGAAAACAGACAGAGATTTTGAGGAAGAAGGTGAGGGGATAGGAATGGTGCTGGGAGAGAATTAAACTACAAAACTACCTATGGGCTCCCTGACTTATCACATAGTCCAATGAAAACCTTCTTTCTCCTCTCCTTCTCTCCACTGAGACGCCTGTTCACCTCCCTCACTTTGTACCCTTCACTGAATATTTTCCCTTCTTTTATCTCAAGAACCACTTAAACAGTAAAAAATTTATTTTTCTTGCATTGTAAGAAGGCTAGAACTTGCTCTGTTTCTGTCAGCACCTTTTACAGACAGCTGAAGACTTCTCTGTATTTTGAACCACTTTTAATTTTGCCATTCTCAAAATAGGAACAAATGTCTTTCATACAGTCTAATTCCAGTCCGTGGCGGCAGCAAAGAGTCAGATGGCATAGAAAGACAGCAGAGCCCTGTGTGTATTCCTGGGAAGTTTCCTTGGTCTCTATAACAGGATCCATTTGGGAAAAGTGGTCTTGTAGTAGGCAGATCCTCGAGAAATAGCATGTTGAAGAAGCTGCAGCTGCATCCATGAGATCAGGAAAACCTCATTCTCTTTGGCTTAAAACCATGTTGCTACAGTCATAAGCAAGTCTATGTTAAAGCAAGACCTTTAATCAGAGCTTATCTGTACATTTGAAGTGAGATGCATCTAACAAAATGTAAGCACTTTTTATATATTATTTATAAAAGAGAGATTTACAGACTCCTAGCAAGTGATTTGACTAACTCTAAAGTAGATATCCAACACAGATGACGTGAAAAGCTCCCTGAAAGTGCCCTAAAACGTTTGTGTTCCAGATGATTGCCTCTAGGTTGCCTAACTCATAGAAAAACAAATGTCCACCCTGTCACACACAAAACATCAGAGAAATTCTTTCGCCATCTGTAGACAACACAGACAGCTTTTGGGGAAGTATAATGAATCCTATGGTAACAAGGAGGAAGAGAATTCACCCTCACACATTTATTCTGAAAATACATAATTTTAATCTTTTATGGCTATTCTATCCCATCTTGCATTTCCTGAATTTTAATTTTTCTTAAGAAAGGTTCTGAAAGAGTGGAAGAAAAAATCACCTACGAAGAAAAAAGGAACATTTTGAGAATGATTATTTTTAAAATTAGTGTCATAAAAATAGCTGAAATTATAACTATGCATATAATCACAAAAATAACAGAAATTCTACTATTTTTTTCTCTACTGAGAACTTTGTGGCAAATTCAGGTTTATTACAAAAGCAGGACATAAAGATTATTACTTTGGAAGAAGTAGAAAGCATTATGGTCAGGAGTTTCATAAAATAACATCAATTAGGAGAAACTTTGAAAAATAGTTTCTTCCCATGTAGTGAAAACATTTTCAAAGGAACTCACCATTAAGAGTTCTGAAAATATTATCAGAGGCATTGAAATTGGAAATGAATGTTAAGAAGCTTTGAAAATCTGATCTTTAAGTGTTTGTTAAATGGATAAAAAGTACATGTACCTAATATATTGCTTTAATGATTCAACAGTTCCTGTGCTCATGCAGACCCAGGGAAAAAAGATTTTCTTTCTCCACTGGGGAGAAGCAAGAGGTAAATCTGCTTGTTGCATGTCCAGTAAATTTGTTGCAGAATTCTGATTAGTATAACAGTCATTATTGTTGTCCTATCAACGAATCACACAAAATATAATGATTTTTAGCATACAAATTCTCTTCATAACTGACAAGGTCATGTTTACGTCATACCTATAGAAGCAAGAAATTAACAATATTATACTGCTATCTTTAACTAGGCAAAGCATTTGCTTTGAGCATTTCATACACATTTCCTTTTTTTATTTTTTATATTCATATTTCCTTTACCACAATAGGAGTAACAAATTTATATCTCTGTTGGGATGCTATGTTCCCTCTTTTTGGGTAGGTGATTTTTGTCTGAGGAAAAGAAGCCGATGTCTAGATAGTGCAACAACAAATTCCTTTATGCCAGCTTGCACACATGCAGGTATGTGAGCCTCACTGAAGCTTTAGCTTGAGAACATGAAAAAAATCCACTCTCATCCTTGTGTTGATTCAAGAGAAAGATTCTTTTTTTCTCCACAGTTACACTGGTCACTGAAGATTCTGCTTCAAAATCTTCTTGTTCAGTGTATGGGAATCCCACTAGCCTTCTATAAAATTAAATACTGGGACCTCTCCCTTGCTGAGAAATCTCACTTAGAAATTCCCTTTTTTTGAGGATTTATCAATATTTCATTTTTTAAAAATCCCTTTTCTTTATGGATTTTCTCAGCTGAATGCTGAATATGCTGAACAACAAACTTTACTGACTTTATTTGTTACAACACATGGCCAATCACCTGTTTCTGGAGTCACAGTCAGCATAATTCCTCATCTTTTGTTTTCTTTCCTTTGCACCTGGCTGGGACAATTAAATACTGTATAGAGTGTCAAAGGCACAGCCTAATAATTACAGAATAAGCTTTGCAAGCCCAGGAAACCTTTGATTGTCTGCCTGTAAAAGCCATTTTCTGCATCCTTATTAGTCACCTATTATGTGGATCATTTTAATCACTAATTAAGGAGATGTCTTGTCTAAGTTCTTCAGTGTTAGCCATGAACATGAAATAATATTATTTTAATCAAAGGCAGAGGCTTCGTTTGAAATTATTGACCTCCAGACACAGATTTTTTGGTAGTGGATGATTTCTGAGGTCTATGTGGTAAAGATTTATATAATTTCTAAACAAGCACCAGGGTTTGTTATATTATTTTTAAATTACTTCAAAACTGTTTTATTGCTATGTAATAAGCAGAAGAATTCTTAATGGCACTTGAATGAAAGAAAAAAAAAGTCTAAGACACAGGTTAAATGCTTATGCACTGCAGCCTCCCTGCACACTGTTGGTGTTTTTGCTAGCATAGCTGCAAACCGTGCATGACCTGCCTTCCCCAAAGTCATTGCCCCAGGTCTTACATATCAGATACAACAGCTTCCTCACATCTCCTGGTAAAAATTAGGTATCCAGAAATGCCTGCTCTTTGGACAGGGTCCATGCATAGTCTTCAAAAGGGGATAGAAAACTTTTGTGAAGTCCCCACACATTTGTGGATTTCCAAATATTGCACTGTGTGAAGATTACATGAATTATTAGAACTTTTCTATCTTTTGTCACTTGGTAGATTTGCACTTCTGCAGGGGTGTTAAATCTGGCAAAGACAAAGCACAGTCTGCAGCTAATCATTTCAGCTGATGATTGCAGCAATAGCCAGGTCAGGACAGAGTCACTGATCCATTTAGCACAGCTTTATCAGAAAGTTTATAAAGTTTACATAAACAGAAGTACATAATCCTAAACTTATGATTACCAACAGACCAAAAGATTTATACTTTAAGCAACCATCTTTTACTGCCTCATATACTATGGGGCTGATGAAGACAGGGTTTAAATGTTTTTTTATAACAGAAAAATGATTAGTATTTTAGATTTGGACATCTGCCCAAACTGGAGATACTCTGGCCAATGGTGCACTTGTGTTTCAATTCTCAGAAAAGTGGAAAGGTCTCGCTTGGTTATTAATGATTAATTTGCTATCTTTTAAGATGTCAGATTGTTTTATGTCTACTAATGTATTCTTTTTCATACTGCAGGTCAGATATGGTGTCCTATGTGTAGCTATGACACTCCAATTACTATTTAAGTCTGCAGCACTCCAAGTGTACATATTTTTTTTTCCTTTTTCAGGCAATTTACTTGATTTTTTTCTGTTATTAATACTGAGGGAATCCCCATTGGTGAGCAATTATCAACTCCCCTGTCCGCTGAATCTTCCCGACCCAACTGCTTTGTCTCCTTAAACTGTCCTTGGATCAGCCTATTTAATACAAGTGTAAGAGTTCTTCCTATCTAGCCTCTCAAGATTAAAATCTCTATCTTGTTTTCTGAATATATTGCTCTCTTTGGGTGGTACATAAAGATTATCAATTAGAGTCTGTGGATCTCTGTGTTAAAAAAATATGCAAACAATAACGAAAAAAAAACTTCTAAAATTCTTATTAGTTTAATACTCACTCTGACCTACTCAATACCCTTCTATCTTACTGCCTACTTTCCTCTAAAAGCCACATTTCAAGCTCTAAAAGTTAGTCATCTTCTTTAACCAGACATCATTTCCAATATAACTTTTCTATCAGCTGTGAGTCTTGAAGTATAAGGAGCTAAACACTCCAGCTTCTACAGGATGATCGAAGTTAACACCTCTAGTGCTTGGATTTCTTTTTTTAGTAATAGCATTTCCTGTAATGTACAGTATTTTTCATAGTAAAGAATTAAATGGCTGGGCAGCAGCCATAAGAATTTTATAACCAAATTCCTATTTCAGATGCAGTATATCTGCCCACTTGAGAAGTGAACCTAAAAATATCTGAATGGGTTGATAATTCCTGCAGTCTTGAGACTTTCCTCTTTTGTTTATGACATAAAAAGGGTTAACATGCTGTCATAGAAAAATTAGTTAAAAAGAAATGGTGGTGGGAAACATCCTATGTCTCTGACCAGATTGTAGTAAATGTTGTTAAATCCTTACTGATTAACTTCTGATTGGACATGCAACAAATAATTTCAATTTTTAATAATTTCAGTTTTTAAGCAAAGCTCTTCTTTGCAAGGATAAGATTATGTTATTTCTTGGCTAAACAAAAATAAAATAAAAATTGAACAATCAAAAAACATTTTGAAGGGTGTAATTTGATTGCAAAATAAGGCATTCTGAGAAACCTTTCAAAATGTGTCCAATCTGCTGAGCAATAAATAACCTTCACACCTGATTTGTTTTGAATTAATGAAGTCTACTGTAGCTACCAGTTTGGAATAAAATGAAACTATTTCCCTACACAGTCAGAGTATCATAGATTTTAACAAACAGAGACACTCAAATCATTTTCACAGCAGTGAATTGAGTGATTTAATGATGCTGAAGAAAGGTAAGATTGATTGAAAAACTCCAGAGTATATGGCATCTCTTTCTCAGACTGCAGTGTGTAAATTGAAGATGGAAAGGTAGGCAAATGAAGAAATAAGAGAACATCAATCAGTCCTTTATCAAACCCCTGTGCTGCCGCTAGGTCTTTGTCTAACATGCCATTGTGTTGTCTGTTAGAAACAGAAGAGGACTTCATTCTTGTCAATAAATAGCTACAAAACCACCAAGCTGGTAAAGGGGCCAGTCACCTGCAAACTCTGACAAGTCTGTTTATTGACATGTGGATGTTTACTTCAACATAATAAATAGATTATATCATCAGAAATTATGCCTTTTTTTTGTTGTTGTATATGGCCTACATGCATATTTTCTTAATTATAGTAGATATTTTAGTGAGGAAGCACTTATCCTTTATATAGAGAAGAATATGCTCTGCCTTTAAAAACAAAAAGAACTGAAAATACTACATATAATTACAAAGTGAGTGTATATGCATAAATATAATTGCCTTAAAAATACATATGCAGAAAATACTGTGAGTTTTTTTAATTTATGGTGCTGTAAAACATTATCAGAGAATTAAAAGGGTAGTTGAGACAAAGTAGAGCAGAGTGAAATTAGTTCAGTAGTTAACTTTAGGTTAACACCAGCTTAAAATACATTGCCCTACAATTTATTTCTTAATCACCTTGTGGTCCTGGTGAAGTACACAAGCTGTATATATCTGTCTGCCTGAAGAACACCCCCTGGAAGGAGGTCCAAAGTTCTTCTGTCCTAGTCTTCTTTTTTGATAAAAAGCAGCAGGTTCTAAGGAAATACATGAGAATGGGGAATGAGAAAAGATAAAAGCATCCAGCTTCCAACAGTCAAAATGTCAGGATTTCCTAAGCCAGAGGTGACTTCTTGACTATTGTAATGCATTGGGTTGGGCTGGATATAATTTTCTTCATAGCAGCATATGGTACACCAGCAAACTGGTGACCTAAGCAGTGCTGCTAACACAACAGTCTTTTAGTTATTGTGTAGCAGGGCACAGACAGCATCAAGTCCTTCTCTGATTCTTTGCCTCACCAGTGAAAAGGCTGGCAGAGAGCAGAGCCATGACACCTGACTCACAGAGTCCAAAGCAGTATTCCACACTATAGAGCACCATGCTGAGCAGTAAAATTTGGGTAGTAGTTTTCCCAACGTTGTCATAAGTTGAAGACTGGCTTGGACATCAGTCATCGGTGAGTTATTGCTTTTGCAATATGTGTTGGTGTGTCCCCTCCTTCTATCTTCACTTATTCACTTATCTTTATTTAAACCCAAGAGTTTTCTTTCTCTAATCCTTCCAATTCTCTCTTCTATCCCGTTAGAGGAGAGTGAGGGAGGGACTGGTGTTACTGAGGTGATTACTTGGGTTAAAACACCATAAGTGTTGCATATTCTAACATTTAATAGTTCATTTTTTATTAATGTACTTCCAGTATTAATGATTCAGTGTTTTTCTCAACTCATATAATTAAGTAGGTTTGTTTAATTTTTAATCTGTACCTACCAAAGGATTCTATTTCCTGTGTTGTCAAGGGCAGATTTAAAACAGTGGTTTATGGAATCCAACAGCCATTTTAAGCATTTATGTCCAGTTCAGGTAGGCTTAACATCTGCTTACTTCAGAGCCATCAGGAAAAAAAAAAAAAAAAAAAAAAACCAAAAAAAACAAAAAAAAAAAAAAAAAACTACAGGGTAGGAATAAAAGAAATAGAATATAAATTGACAAATATAGGTAAAGGATGAATCAGTCTCCATTCTGGGAAACCTAAAGATTTCATCATCATTATATGGGCTCCCCATGCTCCAGTATCCATCTCATGAATCTCTCATCTTTTATCTTCCATTATTCAAATGAATGACTATTTTTCGATCTATATAAGGAAGAGTGATTACCCAAACATTATTGTCTTGTTTTCAGAAAAAAAATATGACTTTAACTGGCTTTGAAACTTCACACAGCACCAATATTCAATAAATTATTGTGATGCTCCTTTCCAAATTTATTATTATATCTGTTAAGAGATAATTTACCAGTCAATTGAGCAGATGCTGGATTTTAGGAGGAGATATATAGCTAAGCATGATTGGGTGAACAACACCAGACAACAAGGCTTGTTGTGTAAGATATATCCCTTTCACGAGTATGGTATATTCGATTTTGTGGTAAGGATTAAGTAGCAGGATGGGACAACAAGCTGTTAGAGGTTTCCCCTATAGAGTCCAAAAGAGCCAATACAAACCAGCTCCAAGACAGACCCACCACTGCCCAAGGCAGAGCCCAACAGGTACAGTGGCAACACCTATGGGATAAAATGTTTAATAATGGGCAAAAAAAGCACTGCACTCTGGTAGCCAGGAAAGAGGAGTGAGAATATGTGAGAGGAGCATCCTTGAAGACCTCAAGGTCTATGGAGAAGGAGGGGCAGGAGAGACAGGAGGTGCTCCAGGTGCTGTAGCAGAGATTCCTCTGCAGCACTTGGTGTAGCCCATAGTGGGGCAGCTGTGCCCCTGAGCCCATGGAGGATCACAGGGATGCAGAGATCCACCTGCAGCCCAAGGAGGATCACAGGGATGCAGAGATCCACTCGCAGCCCAGGGAGGATCACAGGGGTGCAGAGATCCACCTGCAGCCCAAGGAGGATCACAGGGATGCAGAGATCCACTCGCAGCCCAGGGAGGATCACAGGGGTGCAGAGATCCACCTGCAGCCCAAGGAGGATCACAGGGATGCAGAGATCCACTCGCAGCCCAGGGAGGATCACAGGGGTGCAGAGATCCACCTGCAGCCCATGGAGGAGCCCATGCCAGAGCAAGTGGAAGCTCAGAGGAGGCTGTGACCCTGTGAGAGGCTCACACTGGAGCAGGCCCCTGACGGGACCTGTGGACCCATGCAGGCACAAGCCCATGCCAGAGCAACTTTGCTGACAGGACTTGTGACCCTGCAGGGGATCCAAGCTGGAGCAGGCAGTTCCTGAAGGACTGGACTATGTGGCAAGGATCCACACTGGTGCAGTTTCTAAAGAATTGCAGCCTGGGAAGAAGTCATGTGGGAGAAGTTTTAGGAGGGATCCCACACTGTAGCAGTGTGTGGAAGAGTGTGTGCAATCCTTTTCCTGAGGAGGAAGGAGCAGCAGAGACATGATGAGCTGACCACAGCCCCCATCCCCCATCCCCCTGCATTGCTAGGTGGCAGAAGGAGGAGAAAAAAACAGGAGTGAAGTTGTGCCTGGAAAGAAGGGAGAAATGACGGGAAGCTGTTTAAAGATTTGGGTTTCTTTTTCATCACCCTCCTCTGATTTTATTTGTATATTATTAATTTCCCTAATTTTTCCCATATTGAATCTGTTTTACCCATGATGGTAACTGATAAGTGATTTCTCCATGGCTTTATCTTAAATCTTTCACTGAAATTTCTCTCCCCGCAACAACTTAGGAGGGGAATGAAATAGTCAATTTGGTGGGTTCTATTGTAGTTTAAAAAACAATCACAAAAAGGGGTTCTTCCAGGAAAATATGTGCTCCAGTTTCCAGTGGGCAATTCCTCAGACCAAATAGAAGGGCTGGTCTGACTTATGATTTTAAGAAAGGGACTTCTGAATCTTATTTCCAAGAGGTGAATTATGAATACTATGACTAGGACAAGAGGGGCCTTGCCTCCAGCCAGGTGGAGGAAGAGATTAACCAATTTACTGGACTGTGTGGATTGGATTCAATGGCCTGGCACATCAGACCCAGCTTGTTTCACTTGAACAGGCATCCTGTACACATAATTGACTGCCCCAGGTTGGAAACACAGCCCTACCATCTGCCATGGCCCAATCCAGAATGCACTGGAGCAGGGTGAAGCTCTGGAACACCTGCAATACATTGATGGCATCATTGTATGGGGCAACACAGCAGAAGGGGTTTTTGAGAAAGGGAAGAAAATAGCCCAAATACTTCTGAAAGCTGCTTTTGCCATAAAGCAAAACAACATAAATAGACCACACAAGAGAACCAGATTTTAGGAATAAAATTACAATATGGATGTGGGCAGATCTCAATGGATGTGATTAACAAAACAATGACAACCTGTCCATCAACTATTAAAAAGGAAACTCAAATGTTCTTCAGCTGTGGGTTTTGAAGAACGTATATTCCAAACTACAGCCCTGATTGTAAGCCCTCCCTATTAAGTAACTCATCAGAAGAAAAATTTCCAAAAAGGCCTAGGGAAACATCTAGCCTTCAAACAAAATATTTGGGAGACATTTCATGCTATAGCTCTTGGGCCAATCCTGGCAGTAAAAGACATAAAATAATGTGGGCTATGCTACATACTGTAAGAATGACCCTGTCTGGAGCCTCTGGAAGAAGGCACCAAGGGTTACTCCCTGATGGGTCCTGTTGTATTGTAGGAAAGCATCAGAAGTAGAAAGCAGCTGTATGAGCTGTATGTAACAAGCTGTATGTTTATTCGACAAGTTGCAGAAAGGAGATGAGTCAGGCCAATTTGCAGAAATGAAGGACATCCAGCTAACTTTAGACACTGCTGACCAAAACAAATGACCAGTGCTGTATCTATATTGGCTGATGGTGGAATGCCCTGTGAGGATGTTTATAGCAAAGGAAACAGAACAACTGGTTGTGCAGGGGCAAACCCATCTGGGCTGCTGCACTGTTGCAGGATATTACTGTTTGTAAAAGTGCTTCAGGCAGGTGCCACTGAAAGACACCAGAACAACCAGAGGGTGGATCAGGTGGACCAGGGAACAGTTCAGGTGGATCTGGACTGGTGTATTATTTATAAGACAGTGAGCCCATGACACCTATGGCCATCAAGGAAGAGACACACTACAGAGATGAGCTCGTGACCACAGGGTGAAGTTTAGCATGGACGCTTCTGCACAATTATCCATGAGCACAGAGTGGTGCCACAGTCAAGCAAGCCAAGTGGTTAAAATCTCTCTGGTATGGGGACAATGGTTGAAATCGTAGTATGTAGACGTGTGCTAGGATGACTTTATCATGGTCCTACAAACCTTCCAAGGGAAGCATGTGTTTACAGTGGTGGAAGCAGCCACCAAATGGCTGGAAGCATATGCCATGTTCCATGTCACTGCCCAGAATGCTATCCTGGGGCCTTGAAAAACAAGTTTTGCAGCAACATGGCACCACAGAAACAATTGAGTCAGACAACTGGACTCATTTCTGAAACTTGAAAGACATCTGGTCCAAAGAACATGGCATTTAGTGGCTATATCACAATCCCTATCATGCATCAGCCTCCAGGAAAATCTAATTATTAAATGAACTTTTAAAGAGTACACCAAGAGCAATGGGTGCTTGGACCTCCAAACATTAGGAAAAGTCTTTAGCTAAAGCCACCTTGTTAGTCAACAGTAGAGGATATCATGGTCAGGACCAAGCTGGCCATGGCCTATCAGAACTTTTATATACTGAAGAAAGGGTTAAAGTCTCTGTAGTGCACATAAAAAATATGTTGGGGAAGATAGCTTGGGTTACACTTGCCTGTGATATAATCAGTCTGCTGGGCCTCTCAATATTTATACTTCAACCATCGTTCTCCATACGAGAGGTGATAAACTGCACAAGAGGGAACATGTACATATAAATTCAGTCTGGAACATCTGTAATTATCCTGAACCCTTTGAAATAACAGCACCACCCACTGTATGACAAAAAAGACTGCCATGGTTTGACTCCTACTGGCAACTAAGCAGCACCTTGTCAATGACTCTCACTTTCCAAGATGCCTGTATGTATTTTTTAAGATGTGTGGGCTAGATTCAATCATGTATATCAGTGGTAAATCAACATAAGTATTCTAAGGTAGCCATGCCAGTTGTGGCTGTGCATTTTTATGATTTCAATTCAACAGAAGCCCAAAAATTACTCTGGGAATTTCCTTCTTCAAGCTCATGACAAAAAAAGAAATTATTTAAACTTGATAACTAGCACAATAATTGCCACACATATGTTTTGCAAGCACAGAAACTTTATCAATATCAGACTCATTACATTATTTATGTTAAATTTGTCTTGTGTTTAAAAAACATTTCATCAGCCTGCTGTTCTGTGTTGAAAATACAAGTCACTGCTAATTTAGCTGCAAGGTTTTATTCTCCTTTTAAAAAGGAAAAAAAATGTTTTAAAATACTTTAATTGTATCATACATACTCATCATAATCCATCTGTCTCTGTAACATTAATGAAAAATCTTGGCTCAGAATTTAAGAAGTAAGCAAGAGGAGAGATTGGATGAGCATGCAGAAGAAAAATAAGAACTGTTTCTCCCGGTAGGTGAGCAGAAAAAGGATATGGCTGATCAAGAAGTGTGAAACTGAAATGAGATAAAGGTGCATGTTAGAACTGTAGAAGGGAAACAGGAAATTCTGCCATGAGGAAAAAATACGACAGAGACAAGCTTGGAAGAAAACTGGGTGAAGAGCCTGCACTCAGTTATAAACTTTCTTCTTCAGTGCCCAGAAGAGAATCAAATCAATTCAGGTCTCACTAGCCCTTGGCTGCCTGCCTACACCTGTGACATCTGCTGCTTTGTGTGCCCACAGAGAGGCTGACAGCACAGCATTGTTATTAGTTGCTCTGGTAACTCCAAAAGTAAGTATTTGTGTAGCTGGTGTAAAGGCTGGCTTTGTAATAATATTAAACAGGTTGGATGTGGACTTTTAAAATAAATCTCCCCATAATCCCCACTTTTTGCACCAAGATTATCCTTGAGTAGGGATTACAAACTGGACCCTTTCTGTGTGGAAGTCAACCAAGGGATATATCTTGAGTCTGTTCCTTTGCTAATGATAGCAAATCCATGGGACCAAACAAGCAAATCTCCACAAAATGCCTACAGTGAACATCAGTTCTTCAGAATCTGCCCTGCAAAGTGGACCCACATTCATTTCCTGCTAAGACACAGCTTTGGATTCTACTACTGCTAACCACCAGTATGATATCCTATCGATATCTGCTTTCTTTTAGAAAGACAGACATCAGTACAAAGAAAGTCAGCATCAAATGAACAAGTGAAAAACATCTATTGAAGCTATAATTAAGACTACACAGGGAAATTTAATTAGCAGATTCACAGTGCATAAACAAATACACATACCTCCTATGTTTTGATGTTAAGATTTTCTTTAAGGATTCATCTTCCCTTTTCTCTTCTTCCTTGGACTCCTTCTTCCTTCATAGATACTACTACCTTTTCTAATTGATGCCTTACTTTCTAAGTGCAAAACATGACCTCACATGACCTTTCCTGCACACTAGTCAGACCCACAGTGAAATTGATTTCTATTTTACCTCATCTGGTGTTTATCAGTGCAGCACAGGGCTGCCTAATGGACAACAGTGGCTTTTTGCTCATCAGTACTATGGGGTACTGAATGATATTATTAGCACACATATCAAGCAGCATATGGACAATCTGGGAAAACAATGAAAAAATTGGGTTAGCAGTGCAATTAATATTGCATAACATATATGTCCTCATTTGCAACCATATTCCTGAGTGCTTACAATTTTGGAAAGACTGATCTAGTAGACAATAGTGATAGTTAAATGTAAAAATTGTTTACTGTAAACATAATATTGCGGAAGGACCAAGAAATAAACTGTGATCTCTCTGACAGATTAAAACTTCAAGATCTGCTTCCAAAAACTTAATTTGTTGCTGTCATCTAGTCAGAGTAACATTATACAGCCAACTTTAATCCAGACAGTACTTTTCTACCTTGTTTTTTGAGTGTTTGAATTTGTCACACTAATATTTGTAAATGTCTTTCATAGAATAAAAAATAAAATAAGGTGATTCCTTTGAATAGATGTCAGTTGCAGCTGAACCTGTGAAGATACTCAGTTCAGATATGTTGAATGTATAATCTCAGCCTTGCTCTGTGGTGTAGAACAATGTTATACTACCTCTTCCTGGTTTAAGGAAAGTTTTAATTTTCTTTTCAAAATCCTTAGTTTAGAGAGCAGAGCCTTTCTTTTGTTGCCATGGAGAAAAAGTTTAAAATTACATTTTATAGGGTCTTATCTGCAGCTGTTAATACAATAATGTTGCTTCTTAGGTGTGGGAAATCCTAGAAGAAACTAAGGATCCAATATTAATAATTTTAAGATATACTTAACAATACCAGTGTTTCCATCAACAATTGTTTAGATGCAGTTCAAAAGGCACTTAAAAATCACTGCTTAGAACTAATATGATCTTCCTATAATCCTTTTCTTGGATCAGACACACAGACTTTGTCTCTTTGCTTTTAAAGCATGGGTGAATTACTTGAATCTAGGAGAATATCTTACTTTATATCAATTGTGAATTTCATTAATATCTAATAATTAGAACATGGACTTTGAAAATTTATTTCATCCTAAGTAATTTATTTCATCAGGAGTTTTTTGCTTAAAAAGTCTACCATCTCTGTTAGCATGAAAAAAACCTTCTCTTTACAAAGAATAAAACTCATAAAGGATTCAGGGAGAGGGTAATTTCTGTTTTTGCTATGAGGCAGTTATAATAATCACAGCCATCAAAATGAATGCCCTTTTAAAATTCCTTTTCTTCCTGAAGTGTCTACCTATGATATTCCAAACAATTGTGTCTGCCTCTTGGCACCTATTTAAGATATACTTGGCAAATGAAAACTGAATTAACAATAGTACTTTTAAAATCCCTAAGGCAAAATTTAGACTTTATATACTTATAGAAGAAAACAGTTATTCTCCAAATGGCTTGCAACACCATCTCCAGGCTACATAGGAACAGATGCCAATGAAAATTATTGCACATTTCTTTATTCTCACTAGATAACCTTCAGGTATAATGATTTCAGGCACTCTGATTTTCTAGCTTACTTTCCACACATATTACATGCATTAGCCTCAACACCAAAGGTTGTGTCTCAGTCACACACAGAATAGGTGAAAAATATATCTAAGATTCAATTTATTGCACTGGGTTACTGCACTCCCAGGTGTAAGCACCACATCCCCCTGAGGAACTAAAGTGACTGCAAAGGCTGAGTCTGGCCCTTCCCAGAGATGGTAGCTGAAGCCCAGAAAAGTCCATTGAAGTTTGTGCTGTAACCCTCCCACACGCACTGGCATATTTTTGGGTGACTTTTGACCATTTGACTAACTTTACCCTTTGTTAGGCCCAGGGATTTTCTCAGTGCCTTGGTGGCCTTTGATCTCTTGTCTTCAACTTGCCAAAGTAGCTCTTCCTTCAGGGTGGACTAGAGAAATCTTGCACTCACAACTGGAAATCTGGCAACTGTGTGTAAGTTCCTGTTAGGATCCTGCTAATCTAGGTGAATCTTACTTTTCTTGCTTAGTGAATTCATTGATGTAAATCCATGGGAAGCAAGTGCTCAGACATATGAATGATATATATAATATAGATTAATAAACAATACATATCTTGTTTATCACAATGTGTGATTTCTGTAGTGTGCATTATGGATAATGGTGTTTCTTTTATGCCTTTAATATTTGAATACACAGAAGTATCTTTGGCAATACTTCTTGCAGTCTAAATTCTTACTATTGGAAAAAAGAGTATGTAATGAAGTATCAGGACTGTTTTTCAAAGTTACGCTATTTTTTCTTACTTCTAATGAAGTCAAATTAGTCTACTGAAAATAGACTGATAGATATAATTATTATGTTCATATCACCTAGTATCTCAAGAATCTTCCTCTCTTCCCTGACTCTCAAGTAGCAGAAAGACTTAAAAATTTCTACCACTAAAGTGTTACCCCATTTCAATATACACTAATCTACCAGATTGTCTACATTTATCTGTCTGATAATCTTATCTTTTCCTATATTAACAATAATTTGCATAACCTGTAAGTATAGTAAATGCACCTACAGTTATTTCAAATGAAAATATTTTACCATTAAACAAAACTCATCCTAACAACATTTCCTGAACCACTCATTTAATTGCTTTTGATCTCAATGATTCTTATTCATTACTTTCTTTATCTTTTGTTTATTAGTTTTTCAATTCTAGGACTAATCCCATCCTATGCCATTTTTTTTAAAAAGGTGCCTTTTCCAAAAATTCAATCATGTAGTTTCATTGTATTGCATTTGTCTGTGGATACTGATCAAAAAAGGACATTTCTTTAGAATGACATCTTCTTGGCAATGTACATGGACTATCTTAATTACAGCTAATAAGAGGTATATCAGTGATATCCTAGTTCACAAAAAATATTATATTCGGTGAAAAACTTATCTATCTGTTTCATAGTCTTCTCTGATTGTGTCAATTTTTTCAGCAGAATTGCTTGATGATATGAGAGACTATATTTTCAAATACTTAGCAATTAAGGACAGAATTTTAGAATGTTTTGTGTTGAAAGGGACCTCAAAGATCACATAGTTTCTACCCCCTGCTATAGGCAGGGACATTTTCCACTAGACCAAGTTGCTCAGCGCCCCATCCAAACTGGCCTTGAACACTTCTAGGAATGAAGCATTCACAACTTCTCCAGGAAACCTGTTCCTGTGCTTCACCACCCCCACAGTAAAGAGTTTCTTCCTAATATCGAATGTAAATTAACTCTCTTTCAGGTTGAAACCATCACTCCTTCTATCACTTCACACCCTTGTTAGAAAACCCTCTCCAGCATTCTTGTAGAGCCTCTTTAGGTATTGGAAGGTTGCTCCAGGGTCTCCCAGGAATATTCTTTGCTCCAGACTGAACAACCCTGACACTTCCTCTGATGTAGAGGCAGGAATATCCTGCAGGACTGTCTCAAAAGCTCTGCACAAGACCAGATAGGTGACATCTGTTACTCTTCCCTTATCCACCAACACTGTAACCCCATCATAGAAGGCAACCAATTCTGTCATGCCTGATTTGCCCTTACTGAAGACATTTTAGCTGTCACAAATCACCCCTTAGTTTTCCAGGTGCCTTAGCTTAGTTTCCAGGAAGATCTGCTCCATGACCTCTCCAGGCACAGAGGAGAGACTGACCTGCCTGTAGTTCCCTGGGTCTTCCTTTCTTTCTCTTTTTAAGAAAGAGGATTATGTTTCTCCTTTTCCAGTCAGTGAGAACTTTCTTGTACTGCCACAGCTTCAACTAGTCCATATCTTTTTCATAAGTTTATAAGCTTTCATAAATATATACTTTCATAAACCTTTGAAAAGAATGTAAATAATTGACTCCTGATGATTCTATGGAAATGATTACGCTAGATGTGTGTCAGAATGACTCAGTAATTTCTCACATTTATATTCCAGATAATTTATATGAAAAACAGCATCAAGTTCCAGGTCCTAGTGGTTTTTAAATCCTCTAATATTCCAGAAATGGTATTTTTCTATCGTAACTTACATATCTTATGTTTTTATGGTCTTCTTAGATTATACAAAAGTCGTCACAAATCTTTTTAACTTTTTAGACAATTCAATCTCAAATATACATATTTAGCTCACTTCCTGGCCTATGGAATGAAGACAAAGTTTACTTCTTATAATCATTCTTAGGAAAAAATCACCATTGTAAATATTTAGGAAATTCTATGCTGAAGTGATGAAAAATGTTTTAAATTAAGATGTCCTTATTTTGTTTTGTTTCTTCCTTGTTTGGGCAATAATGAATCTCAACATGACTGGTTGCACAGCTGCTGTCACAGATCTAGAACAGCAATCCTGATGTTAACCACATGTGGAACTTTTTTTATCCTGAGGTTGTGCTGCAATTGAAGTGTTGCATTGATGTCACAAATGTATTCAAGAGGGTATTTTCCATTTATTTCAAAGGACTTTAGATTCTAAACCAATTTAAAACTCTGAATATACTACATAAAATTCCTCCATTGACAGAAAATCTTCATCTTCACAGCTACTACTTAGGAATCTTTTCAAACTACAAGATTACTATACTGCATCTGACTCACAGCCTGATAAATAACTTCTCAATCAGAGTTTGACTGAAAAGTTTTAACTCCAACCTTCACAAACTCTCCTTTCTACAGAGAGAAATTTGTTGCAGGAAACAATTTTGGCTTTTATCACTGGTGGGAATGTAAAAATAAAGGAAAAGTTGAAAGTCACTCAAAAATGTATTTCAGGGGCTATTTAGCTATCTTAATATTTGTTTTACATAATTCTACAGTACATAAGAAGTAGACATAAATATGAGCAAGTTAAAATACAAAGTATCTTCTTGGTATACAAAAGTAGCAGAATTCAGTACTATGTGATGTTTCAACACTTTGTTCAGTGTATATTTTTTCCTATTTTGCTGAAGGAATCTTATTATTTTTAAGGACATTCCCACCCCTTAATTAAACTAAAGAGTTTGATTCTAAACATTGTAAGAGCAAATTGTTTTTATCTAAATTCAGACTTCAAATGTAAATGTGCAGTCCAAGTTAGCCATATACAATGGAGACAATTGTCTCCAGATTATTCATTAGAGATTCAAGGAAGGATGCCTATGTTTCTGGGACAAAATCAATTGAACAATGCACAAATGTTCTTCACAATCTCAAGACAAACAATTTTCTTCTATTTTCTGAACCGGGTCCAATACTTTACACAAGACCTTTAATAAGCAAAATATAGGACAAGAATAGCAGGATAGTGCTACCGGCAGTCACAGCAAAACCTATTTAAAATATATTTGACAGGGAATCTATTAAAAAAAAACTATAGAATGCTGTGTGTTAACCCTGGTAAACAGCTCAACCCTACACAGCCCCTCACTCAGTTTCCTTGGTGAGGTAGTGAAGAGAATTGGAATGGTAAAAATTAGTAAATTTTTAGGTTAAGACAAGTTTAATAGACAAGGAAAAGTTTTGAGTTTGCATCCAGAGGGGGTTTTTGTGGTTTTTTTGGGAGGCAGTAAGGGCATACTGAGGTGGCTTCTCTAAGAAGTTGCTAGAAGCTTCCTACATGTCCAAGAGAACCAATGTAAACCCTGTCCTTATAAGGATCCACAAGGTTTTGTGTTATATTTTTTCTACCCTGTCCAGTTGAGGAGAGGGAGATATACAGCAGCTTTAGGAAGCACAATGTGTCCAGGAAGGATTCGGTCACCACACTGTGCATGTGGACAGAACAAAACAAGTAATTCCTTCACCCCTTCCCGTCAGCTAGTGTTCAGTCATCTCCAGGAAAGCAGGACTCCATTTATGTAGGAACAGATGCTTGGGAAAACAAATGGCATCACTCTGAAACAATCTCCCCTTCCTGCTTCTTTCCTCCAGCTTTTATTGCTGGGAACAGTGTTGTATGTTATGGAATATTCCTTCTGTAGGTTGGGGTCAGCTGTCCCTCACAACTTCTTCTGGTCTCCTACCTGTTCACTGCCAAGACATCATGAGATGGGATTGATGTCCAAGCACTATTCAGAAGTAACAAAAACACTGGTGTGTTATCAACACCATTTTTGTCACAAATACCAATCATAGAACCACAAAAGCTACTAGAAAGAACACTAAATCTACCCTAATCAAACCCAGTACATAGAGGAATTAAGCCCTCTCCATTGTTAAATGCATTTATAATAAAAAAAGATTGAACAATAGATTTCAAAAATACTTAATAGACTGGCAATAAATTATAAAAGTTTAAAGAATTTATTAACTAGGTCAAAAGCTTTCAAAATATTGTAAATGGTAAAAAATCACATTAGAGTTCTTTTTCAGTATTTTCTTTCCCAACTGGAAGTTAAAGAAAGTAAATAACATGTGTTTTTCTAATGGCATCAGTTATTCATTTGCAATCTTTCATGACATGAAGTAAGAAATTGAATAAAATAGGGAAAAATGTGAGTCATGCCTTATTTGTCTAGATGCTTCTCCTGAAGTTAGAACCATCTGCAACGTTTATTTGCTACATTAGACAAATGAATGATTTTTCATTCCCAGGGCTAAACCCATTTTTAATTTAATTCAAGAGCACGTAGAGTTTGTCCTCTGTAATGACTTCTGCAACTATTCTCCTTTTACTCTGACTTTGCCTCAGGGCCTTATATCTTTAAACTGAAAGACAAAAAAGGTATCCTTTTACTAATCAAAATAAGAACCAAGTTTCCAAAAAATTGAAAATATATTTCATTAAAACATACAGTAGATATACAGAAAAAAAATCTTGTATTCAGCATAATTCAGTGTATGTGTTGATGTCAACTATGTCAGAATGTATCTCATTTATCACCGCTAAACCTTTACCTGGATTTAGTAGATTCAGGCAAATTTAGTGCAGAAAATCTACCAAAGACTTTTAAATACAAGGAACTCCACAGTATGACTCAGTGAGCTGCAAGACTGCAGTTAATCACATGCTAAAAGACTATTTAGAGGAAATATTTGTATGTTCTTTGTGCTTATATTCTTTTCTTTTAATATAGAGAATCAAAATTTATACTGCATATGATAGTATCAGAATATACTTTCTCTGTATTTATGTCTTTATATTCCCATTGTATATTGTACTAATCATTGTTACAGAGAGAGTGCAAGCCTACGAAGGCCTTTATTCTGATCCAGTATGGAATCATTTCCCTATGTTCTTAGACTCTTAACCTCATTTACCTGCAGGGGAAACATCTGCAACAGAGCTGCAGGGTGTCCAGGAACTTTTTGAGGAGAGTAGACCCAGGTAATTTTAAATTGTGGCTCATCTGACCTGTTGAATATCACCTTTGTATTCAGAAAATATAGGATGTATAACCTACACATTCCAGCCGATAGAATGAATTATCTTTTGCATTTGTGCTCAGTGATTATGTCTGTATCAGACCTTTTTATCCTCACTAGTGCTGTCTGGCCAGACAAAATACAACAGGCAGTTGGAATATATTCTTGTGTGATACAACTTTTTTAATCAGCTTCTCTGCTGATTGATTTATTGCAAGTATAGTAGGAAGTGAGGCATTTATTCTCTGCCACTAAATAAATCAACTGGTCTTGATTAAAATTTTTATGGAAAATGACAAAATTTATGGATGGAAACTAATTCTCTCACAATTCCCACTTCATTAGCCAGCCTTTGGCTGACTCTGTCCTGATGATCTTTGTTGGGCCCTGTGATTTCGGTGTGGTTTGGCATCATGCACAACAAGGTGGAGTTGAGCTACACTCCTGCAGAATCTCATGGTTGATCTATTGTATGTTAATGACCAAAGCTGGATCTTGAATGTATTTAATATTATATATAGTTTATATGAGCATTATGGCAAAAAGAAATTCTATAAATGTTTTATTTACAAAGATGTACATATGTATCAATCACTACATTTCAAGTGTCTTTCCAGCCATGCTAACTCTGAGTAATTTTCATGTGGAATTTCACAACTTAGTTATTTTTCCATCAAAATCATACTGCAGGAAGAGTCATCAAAGACAAGGCAAAAAGGACTATAGAGTAATGCCAAGACTACAACAATGGCTGGATAATGATCTGAAATTTCCTCCTCTACAAATATAATTAAAAAATTTGAATTCAAGAAACTTAGGAAAATGAAAGAATACTTTGCTTGACAGGACAGAGAAATTTCTAAACCTCCTACCCAAGTTCTAAGTGTGAGAACTATGTCAAAATATCTCTTCAATAAATACTACTAAGGGAAATGACAATTAAGCTTTAAAACACAGAATTCAGTATAAGACAATGATCCAAGTGGTTAGATATGAATTGCATAACAAGACATACAATATATCTACAACATGATAACTCTTCTGCACTATGAGTGGCTATTCAAATGAAAAATTAATTCTTTATCTATGTCTAAATCTGTTGGTAAATTATTTTCTTTGTACCTTTTTTACAGAGGGAAATAAAGGCGAACAGTGAGCAAGACATAAGTTGGCCATCAGCACACCAGGAATAACTCTCACAGTATGCAATAACATTTCTGTATTATCTGTACACATCTGTATTATCTGCCAAAATCTGTTTGGAGGTTATTCTTCCCCATCTCTTAATTCTACCCCTTCAAGCAGAAACAAAATCCACTGAGGTGTGTGGACACATTGCTCCAGATGTGTTCACACAAGTACTTATTACAGAAGGACAATTATTTCTCGCAACCTGCAGGCTGCTTTCTTGCTCATTATGCCGTGAGAGCTGTTGCCTTTTTTTTGCATTCTTTTTCTGCAAAACTACTCTCTGATGAGTTGGACTACAGCCTTTACTGCTATATGGGATATTTCTTCTCAAAGGCAGGATTTGGCACTTCAGTCAGGCCACTCCTTCAGTCTGCTGAGGTCTCTCCAAATAGCAGTCCTGCCCTCCATCTAATTGACTGTTCTATTAGTTTGTATCATCTTCAAATTAGCTGTGAGTGTCTTCTAGCCCATCTATCAGTTGATAAACAAATGTAAATTGATACTGGCTCTACTTGGTCCTTCACTGACTAAAGACAGGCTACCAGGAATGCTTTGTACTGCTACCACAAGCCGCTGAGCCTGGTGGTCCAGCCAAATATCCACCTACCGTATAACCCACTGTACTGGATTTGTGTGCCCATGTTTTGGCATCACGGGGACAGGGACTAGCTACAGGGGCTTCTGTGAGAAGCTGTTAGAAGTTTCCCTTATATTTTCTCTGATCAATGCCAGGCAGCTCCAAAACAGACCCACCATTGACTGAGGTCAAACCCATCAACCAGAGAGGTAAAGGCTCTGTAATTGTGTATTTAAGAAGGCAACAGTTACTGTGCAGGATCAAATTGCAGAGATGAGACGAGTGAGAATATGTGAGAAAAACAGCCCTCCAGAACCAAGGTCAGTGAGGAATGAGGGGCAGGAGGTGCTCCAGGTGCTGTAGCAGAGATTCCCTGCAGCCCTTGGTGCAGCCCATGGTGGGGCCGCTGTGCCCCTGAGCCCACGGAGGTCCATGGTGGAGCAGAGATCCACCTGCAGTCCCTGAAGGGCCCCACTCTGGAGCAGGTGAATGTCCAAAGGAGGTTGTGACCCCCTGGGAAGCCTTTGCTGGAGCATGCTCCTGGCAGGACCTGTGGACCCATGGAAAGGGGAGCCCATGCTGCAGCAGGTTTGCTGCAGGACTTGTCTCCCCATGAGCAACCCACTCAGAGATGTGATGAACTGACACAAAATCCATTCCCTGTTCCCCTGTGCCACTGGAGGGGAGGAGGTAGAAAATATCGGTAGTGAAGCTGAAGAAGAGAGGGGTGGGGGGAAGTTCTTTTAAGTTTTATGTTTGTTTCTAATTATCCTACTCTGATTTTATTAACTATAAATTAAATTATCTTTTTCCCCAGGACAAGTCTGTTTTGCCCATGATGGTAACTGGTGAGTAATCTCTTCCTGCCCTTATCTCGACTCACAAGCCTTTGGTTCTATTTTCTCTCTCTTTTCCAGCTTAGGAGGAGAGTGATAGAGCTTTAGTGGTACCTGGAGTCTAGCCAACATCAACCCACTACTTGCAATGGTACAAATAATGATAAATGTTGCTGCAAAAGTAGCATTTCAGTAGAACAACTATCCCTTGAGTAGTCTGACCAAAATTCAGTTTAGCTGGGAAGAAGCTATGAAAAAATAGAGACTTAGGATTTTCTCTCTTCGCCAGAGACTGTATTTACACTGACAAAACAGGGATTTTAGACAACTAGCTTAGGTTACAGATCCTTAAAATGGAAAAACCTAAGTGAGATGAATCCATTCACACTTAAGAAGCTTCCATTTGAAAACTATAGAGAGTGACTGACCTAGGAATCCTTCAGAAACAGATCCAAGTATCTGCAAAGAGGGACCTATAGACCACCAACTGGAGAGGATTTAAAGGACAGTCAGAATGCTCAGAAGTGTGGAAAAGTTCTCACATAAGGAAACAGCAAGAAATCCTAAGTTGTTTTGCATCTGCAGTTCTTTCTGAGTCTGTGGTGGAGAGGGCAAGAAGTAATGAACCTGAACTGCAGGAAGAAAGGTAGGAACCAGGCATTAGGAAAAGGCAAGTAAAGGAAGCACTTGAGCACACTGCCTGACATAGCTGCAGAATATTTCAGTCCCTTAAGAACAGACTAGAAAAATAGTAATATGCCTTAGGGTGCCTTCAGTCTCAGGATGTCTTCCAGTCTGATTTTCTGCATTTGCCAGCACTGTGGTTGTTGCATTAGCAGGTGTTTCTAGATAAACATACCTCTTTTTTGTGCCTAGCTAGAGGGAAACCTTTTTTCCTCTCATCAAGCAGGAAGCAGCTGTGTACCAAGCTATTTGATCAATCTGGATGAAAACATAAAATCTGGCCCTTAAGAACTCTTGTCTTGACAGCAAGCAGCATCACAAAATTAGCATTTTTCCTTCTAACTGTTGGTGGAAAATAAACAATGCATTAATTCTTTTATAACTGGCATGAAGTTCTATAAAAGTGTTTTGCCCATGTTTTATGAAGTTACATTCAGGCATGGAATTATTTAACCAATATTTATCGTTCACTTCAGAATATTTAAGTAAAAATATTAGAAGTATATAAATTAAATAATCTTTAGGTCCTCATTAGTTTAAATTAAATAATTTTTGGTACTTGGGTAGGTCATCAACCACAAAATTGTTTTAACCAGTTAAGTAAAATACTCATTTAATGAATGTTTCATTTCTCAGTAAATGAAAAGAATCAAAGTTGGTCTTACTGGGAATGTGTGTGTAACAGATACGATGAGTAAGGCACTACTTATGAATTAATACTTATGGCTCACAGACCATCTATTCCTATGGATACATACATCAAACTATCTAAGAAACAATAACAAAGAAATCCTAGATGCTCAATACTCCTAACAAGGCTCTGTGGCTTCTGGTTACATTTGAAAGTAGGTTTTCCCAATTCCTTTAATGTATAATTTCTATCTGTATTCCATTGTGTTGGTTTAGTTCTCCTCAGTGTGGATTTGAGTTCTTTGAGGAAATATTTCATACCCATAAAGCCATCATCTCTAGGTGACCTTCAACCCAAGGGGTTGTGTCCACCAACAAGACTGAAAATGACCAGATAGCAAATGAAAAGACTTTTTAGCTAACCAATCAAAAGCCCTGTCATGAACGTCAGACTGACTGGCCATCAAGACACATATCGTGTCTTACCTAGAATTGTCAAGGAAAAGATCTCAGCAGCCTCAGCAGCTGCACAGATTATCTGTGGTGACTCCTGGTGCCAGCAGGGTGCCCCAAGACAAGTTGCTATAAATCAGCAAACAAGACATTCACCTGGAAAAGTTCAGCAGAGGATCTATCATAATTGAAATCATCAGGCACACCCTCTACACAATAGAGAAATATATACACATCATCTTATCAGATTGTCAGAAGGCCAGACCAAAAATCAGTTATTACTATAGAAGTAGAATGGTTAACACCTAATTGTTGTGCAAAACCTGGTGAACTATATAAATGAAGGAAATAAGTTCTTTCAGAAAAGTATGACGTTTCTCTGGATTTAAAGTATCATGAAGGGTTCCATGATTGGCATTTTCTGGATCCAAACATGAATTTTGTGTGTTGTATGAGTGGAACTTGGATGAACAGATTAGGAGATTTATCAATCGCTGAATAAACACCCAGATTCTTCCCATCAAAATGTAAAACCATCCAGTGGGAGCCTCAGACTCATGCAGAGCAAGGCAAGCTACAAGGCATTTTCATCCTATCCAAAACTGCTGCAGAAAACTGCATCAAAAATCACAGAATTCTAATGATAGTTTTACAGCTAATATCCCCCAAGTACCCATGACTACTAGACAATAATAGTGGAAATATGGTGAAGTTAGGGGACTAACAATGTCCATTTGTATGTAAAATAAAAATATGAACTTTCTGGGTAGTGTTATATTCTTTGCACTTTCTTAACATCTAGCCTTTTACAAAGCTTTCCTTCAGTAAAAGTGATTTGCATTTACTCCAGATAAATTTTGTGAGCACTAGAAATTTTAAAACTAAAAGAGCTGTATAAGCAGAAACCTTATTCTGTTAAAGTGAGGAGTTCATATATAGTTTGAGTTTGGAAGGTAAGTAAAGACTAGAGTGAGGCCCCTTCACTTTGACAGCTGAATTCCAACAGCAGTTGGAAAGGGGAGATAAGATTAAAACCTCGGCCATTCATTAAATGTTCCATTTGGCTGAAAAAATCCTTATCTTTTGGTTTTATTAGATAAACTTCTCTAACACAAACTGTAATTATAGGAAGTATTTCAGGAAATTGTTACAGTACAAAGGAACATTTTGCAATAATAGGCAGGGTAAATACTGTAGGCATTAGCAGGTTTAACTCTTCTGAGGGCTCCATACTTGCCCTGGTCACTGGCTGATGTCCAAGGGGAGCAAACATTTGTTTTTAAAGATTATTCAATAGTTTTGATAACACTTTGCCAATACTTACTCTGGAAATCTTATAGTAAATCTTTTATTTCTCCACCCCAGAATTAATTCAGACATGTCTCATTTTCCATTTTCTCTGCTAGTATATGTTCGACTCTTCCTATAGGCTTTTGTTATTTTAGACTGCTTGACGCTAATGGTGAGAGGTACCAAAGAATAAATCACCAAAGGTCAGTGTTAATTTTTGTAATTTATATTTCTTAATTAATCTATAGAAAGCAGGGTTTTTTTTTCATTTTATCTTAATCAATAGGATTTTTTTTCAGAAATAGGTTAGCAAAATTTGATCTTACTAATACATTCCAGCTAAATAATTCAGTACTTGTGTCATATATTTTGCATGTTAATATAATGTATCTTGCAGGTTAATAATTTACTGTCATTTTATTTCTCATGACCCATAGAACTATGATTAACTAATATGTATTTAACACTTGAGAGGCTAATAACAACAGCAATAATACTAACTAATATATAAATAATACTAACTAAATAATAAAGCCTGTAAGACACATGCCCTGTTTCTCCCACAGGGAAGAGTAAGTGCCTCACTTCAATGAGTGCAGCTTTTCTTCCTGAGGGCCAGGTATTGCATTTAACCATTAGCCCATGTCATAGTGACACTGCAGATTACAGAAAATGAGGAGATGCTCAATATGAAGCTGGGATTGTTTTAGCCCTCCCTCCTTTCCAAGTAGTAGTAGAGAACGTTCCCACATGTGCAGTTGTCCACATTGCCCAGTTTATCTCTTTCAACTGTGCCATGAGGAACGCTCAAAACAATGAGTCAGAGAAATTGAGTTATATTAAATGTTCTTGGATTATATGTATAAGAGTAAAATCATTTTGTAAAAGTTCTCCTTTCACTGTGATGCTGTATGTAGATGAATCAGAAGAGCTTTATCCCAAACTGCAAAAGAATAGATAGATAGACAGATAGATAGATAGATAGATAGATAGATAGATAGATAGATAGATAATTCTTATGAAGAAATTTCTAATCAGTACTAGGTGAATTCCAAGCATTAGTACTAGCTGTAATTTGTTTTTATTATTAATGAAGGATTTCTAGCTATTCACATTTTTCATTACATGGAGAAATAAATAGAGCTTTCTAATTAAAAATTTCTTACAAAATTAGATTACAAGGGATTTTTTTGCATGCTGATTGTATATGGGTCAGGAGGAAGCAGATTTCAAACAGTTTTAGGGGTCTTCATGCAAAGTCATAATACATATTAGGATGGAAAATTAGAGCCCTCCCTTTCCTTTCTGTTTTCAAGACTCCTCTGTATCCTAAAAATCACATAAACTGTACAAACCCAAACCAGCACAACTGTCCAAGTTATTAAGAAATTTTTTTAATTAAGGATTACTTTCTTAACCTTCTCTGAGTTTCTTTGCTGACTGATTCATTTTCATTACACACATTCTGTTCTCTCCAGCTGCTTTATGTGGTAGCTTTCACAGCTTTCACAATTTAGCATTGCTGAGGTTTCCTTACCTTGTGCTCACAAGGATTTCAGAGGCTTGTGGCTGGAGGCTGATTTACCAAAAGTTTGAATGAAGATCTGATCAGCAATACAGTTTAACTTCCTTAGAATTTCCTCACTCTAAAAAATAAATTACGCCTTCAGAATGACTGAGGATAATGTGAGTGCCTTTGTTCTTAGTAGATAAAAAGTTCTTTTGACTGTATTTCTTAAAAAAAAAATTTGGGATTTTTTTTTGTTTTCAAAAGAAAATTTTAGAAAAGAAACCTTACTTTAATTCTTTCAAAAATCACTATCTGCAGTAAAACTTCATAGCCTTGTAAAGATGTTCAAGTTCAAAAAATTAATTTTTAAAGCATTTTAAACCAATTAGTTCCACATTTTCTTTTTAATAGAAAAGGTTCCTTTATTCTCTAGCACTTACTAGTTCACTGACGTTACCAAGGTTGTTGGAAAAAATAAAATTGTTTCTTAGCAGCAGCAGTAAAAATGAATAAAAGCTGACATATGTTCAAGTCTCAGCTTTGTATTCCAAATAGTTGAGTACACACACATCAACAGCTTTTGCTGGAACTCCTCTTAGGCTTCCACATCCAAAGGGAGTCCATGCATTGGGTGCGATTACCCACTGCAAGCCACTATTGTTCAGACAGCTTCTTACCAAAAGTGGAGACCAAGAGTCTGTTTTAAACACAGTCAAGAGCTAAAACCTTGCTCAGTCCTTAATCCAAGCAGCTAGGAAGCAAAGAACATGCCCAATGGAGCTCCTAAATACAGAAAGGATACTTATATAACAATGTAGCTGGATGGTGTTTCTTGTATATAATGTATACAAAGAAAGAGGTTTATGACTTGTTTTTGCAGTGACTTGTATTCTTTGAGTCACTGCCATAAAAGTATGAGAGTAACCCACAAACCCTACAGTCTGCTTAAATCTACTCTTACAGTCCTTTTTACTTTTCCTGTGCATGAAAGAGATTGAGGCAATTAATCTGATGTTCTTGGTAGGAAAGTAAAAGCTGTTCATGACGAAAATACTATTCTGGCAAAAAAGAATTTGCCAATGATGTCTTTAACTACACTGTGTCTGAAAGGACATGTCTGTGGTGTCATGGACAAGCCAGAGGATAATCTTAAAGCAGCTGAGAAAGACCCAGAAGAAAGTTCCATCCTGAAATCTTTTTCTGGGACACAAGAAGATGGGGAAAATAAAGTGACCATTGTAACTTACTGCTTTCATGAATTTATTGTAAAAAGTGAAATTATTAACTGTTTTTCATGTTCTTACATATATCTCTTCACCACAGCCAGATATCAGAACTGTAAAAAACATTCATGACTCTCTTTCAGAGGAAGAAAGCTCTATGAGAAGGAAACTAATCCCACATATTTCATTTTCTGCTGCCAACTCAGAGTGATTTAATTTTAATCCTTAGCATCTTTCAGGCACAATTCCTTTAAGACTGACTTTGTAATGATTGTTAGCATAGTCCAACAATCATTACACAATTGTTTAGATTGTTAGCACAATCTAACCTGGCTAATGTTCTTCCTCAGACCAGCTGCTTCTCCTTGTACTAAAGATTTCCATGGGAAAAATGAGTTGTGATTTTCAACCCAATTATGAGACTCTTTTACCTCAATCACCTTATATACAAAAATATTTACTCACCTGGTAATTCTGATGCTCCTACATTCTCATTTCTTATCACACAACATGGCAGAAGTGTAGCAGCTACACTTCTCCTGATCAGAAGAGCATGTGGCTCAGGAGGGGCACAGCAGGACTAAGAAAGTAGAGTGCTGCTGTCCTTCTAAAATGGGATACTGTAAGGAGCATAGAGCTGTTACAACCTTAAATTTAATGTGTAAAACTACAGCCCTAAACCTACTTCCAGTTCTTGTTAAATTCATGATATGACCTGTGTCTAAGATAGCTGACTTCCTAGAGTGATTGCACAGATTAAAAACAGGTTAAATGAGTAGATGTCTTAAAATAGATTAGACAAAATAGAATAGAATAGATAAACAACTATGAAGCTCCCAGCAAAATATTCTATACAGTCCTTGAAATGTTGCGTGGCTAAGTTATAAGCTCTCATTCAAGAAAAATACATTTAGGAGTGCTCCCAATACCATAAAATGTTGCAACTACATATGGGTGAACAATTTATAAAGAAAAGAAAATGTTTGGTTTTCAGGCGTTTTGCTCATGATGTCACATATTTTGGCAACCTCTAATTCTTCTCTTCTCCCCGGCAGTAAGAAACTTTGCTGTCATATCTGTTGTAATAATTTGCAGTTCCTATTTGGTAAATTTAGATGCATCCAGAGTGGTCAGATAGCTCTATTAACTTCTCTCCTTGTGGAGACTTCTAAGGTGATGTGACTATTCCCAATAAGAATAATAATATTAATAAGGATATTTTGAAATTTTAGTGTCATCATATCTCTAACGCTATTACCACTGAATCCAATCTGCATTTTAAACTATTTCTGGCTTCACTGCCACTGGCTATATTATCATCATTCCTATTTCAAAGTTCCCCTATACCTCAAGAACATGCACTGCAGATTAATGATAAAATTATCATACGGCTCAGAGGGAAATACCACGCAATTTTTCCAGCAAGTTGCTGACTAGCTGCAAAGCCTGAAAATAAAGAACAAGCCTTCCCAGCAGGTCCAAGGGAAGTGAAACCCAGCTCCCAAGTGTCCTTTGCTGACACCATATAGAGGACAAGAAGAAATGAAAGGTTCAGTCTACCACAGCAAATGAAATAGAGGCCTCATTCAGGCAGGAGAACAGAAATGTGGTCATCCATGCTGTCAGCACTCCAGCAGACTGCAAAATTCACTTTGAGACAGAGGGTGGGTAGCCTAGAGTAGCGACACTGTGTGCTTCCTTTTTCCTTATGATGTGCTAAGGACAGGACAGAAAACAGAGTGGACCTGACCAGCTAGAATTGCTCCTACATGGAACTCACGCCACTGTCTTTAACAAACACTTCCTCAGATGGAACCTGAGAGCGGTGCCCGTGCAAGGTTGCACCCAATCACATTATAGGTGATGCAGGAATGCACAGAGGTGAGGAGTGCTACAACCACACCATATGTAATGAAAGTGAGAGCAAAGCCAGACCATGAAAATCATGCAAAAATAACCTTTAATGTGTGAGGCTTTAGTATCACCAGTTATTCAGGGTACAAAAGAGAAGGTGGATGAATGCTTTATCACTGCATGCATTTACTTCTTGATGAAAGAGACATCTGACAAAGGAATTCTACAATCAGGTAGAATAGATTTTGAATTTAGACAAACTGGCCCAGAATGCTCTGCAGTTTTCTAGAAGGAATAGCAAGGATAGAAGGAATAGCTTGAAATTTGAGATTTCTTTGCGTGACTGGGACATATATGATTGAAATTCCATTTTTTTGGTGGGTTGCAGAAGAGAAGAGCCTGTATTAATGTTTATATGTCTGTAAAAATGATGGAAATTGTAACAAAAGTCTAAAACCAACAAGATTTTCATCATTTTCTATGAGAGTCAGGATGTGAAGAGATTTGGTTTCGATTTGAGGTTCGGGATTTTTGGAAAAGGGGTTAGTTGTTTCCCTTAATAATCTACAAATGTTCAGATGTATTCTAATTTCATACTACTTTGCATTCTTGAGAAAGATGGAGGTTGTTACCACCTGTTATGTTGTCACCACCTGTCTTTACCACAAGCTGAAAGACTGGGAAGGAGGGACCCTGTCCTGCAGTAGAACGTTTGTTCCAAGTGAATGGTCAATGAATCTTTCTCTCCAGTTCAAAGTCACTATCAGAAAAACAAAGAAACTGCTTGTCTGTTCAGTTTAGTAGTACTTTTTGAAATATTTTTAAGTACTGATTCCTGGGCAGGATGCAATCATCTTGAAGTATCTCACCAGAAACAGGTGGAGCCTCTGTCTCCCTCACAGTTTGCTGTGACTTAGCTGTTCAATATTTTGAAGATCAGAATCTCCAATTCTAATCAAAGTAATTTGTATTCCTATAGGAATTTCTGAATGTAAGTTAATCTACTGAATACACAAAATCAGAAATGATCTAAAGGTCTCCCACAGCCTTAAGCTCTAAGTACCTGTTTAATTAATGGCCCCATCATTTGCACATTCAAGTGTAAACCAGGTAGACTGTTGTAGTTTTACTCAGTTATGAACAAAATTTATGCAAAAGCAACTGATCTCACCCTGATTCACTCCTTCCCCCCTGCCCCTGTCCTGAGTCTTTTTGCTTTCTGAGAAACGAGGCTCCAATATCAAAATGAGTTTGAAAAGTGGTCATAATTCATGCTACTTTAGTCCTGAGAGAAATCAACAAACTAGGAAGAAAATATTTCACATCCCACAGAGAAGAATGAGAAAAAACAGAAGAAAATTAAAGAAAGAAAGCAAACACACCTGTTTTTGAAATGAAATCCCCTATATTTCATTTACAAATGTGGATAAAGTGTATTTGTCAAAAAAAGGCATGAGTGAAAAGCAAGTGATCAGAATATTTCATATTTGTGTAAAATATAATACTCCAGGTTTATTCTAATCTTCTTATGAACCTTCTTTTAAGGTACTTTACTGTAAATAATAAAAATACATTTCTTATATAATTTAAAATGAAGTAATATTGTGTAGCTGTAATATAGTATATTTGGTGCATTTAGCTTTTTTCTGAAGACAGGTGCACTCAGGAATCAGCTCTGCCCTCCCTTCAGTGCTTCATCAGGATCTCTTTGTGAACAGCTGGTGCACAGAACTGCTGGTGAAGGAGCAGGAGAGGGCAGACATCTGCTGTGCTGCATGAGCAGAGAGAGCTTGCTCTTACAAATATCAGCTTTCTTAGTGCTGCAAAAAGCAGATATGTGTGTGACCATCTGCCCACAGTTTTGGTCTGCAAAAAAATACTCAGTCTTCTACCTCAAATATACACTTGAAATCTTGAAAAGAGTAACTCCATTCAAATTCCCCTAATATTAATTTGTTTCCAACTCAGAATGCTAAGGTTTGGAAGAATACTGTCAAAGCCCAACATCGAGACAAGATCTTTAGCCCTCAGTTTGTTGATCTGATGTTACCAAAAGGGGAAAAAAAAACCAAAACCAACCAAAAAAAAAAAAAAAAAAACCCACAAAAAAAACCCCACAAAAAAACCCTACAAAACCCCACTTTTTAAAGTGATGACAATTAGATAATCCTCAGGAGAGATTCAGAGAAAGCATAGGGAAAGCTACTGAACCAGATTGCCTTTAGTTCAATATGCCTAAATTTTGCTCCCCTACTTGACATGAGTTTTCACTGCTGAGGTATGCTTGGGGCAGACCAGAGATAGACTGCAAATGTTATCCTTGGGTTTTTTGAATTTGAGTGTTTACACTTCATTTGTGCATCACAAACACACACTAAAGTCAGCATCGTTTCTTCCCTGTTTCCTTCAGAATTGCAGTAAGCATGGACTGGATGTAAATCTACTGTATTTTACCTTTTCTATTTTCTATTATGTTCACACTTAGGTGCAAAATATGAGTAATGTCAGAAATTGCAGTAGGAGTAACATATACTCAAGCTCTCTTACTAAGCAAAGATACAGTATATATACCATGAAAAATTGTTTATCAAAGGTAGATTAAGGAACATATGTTACAGAAAGTTGACTTGCACAAAATCCCTGGAAAACTATATTATCAAAAAAGTGGGTTAGTGGATTTAAAGAATTTAGGAAAAATAGATGCATTCTTTGTGTTAAAGTAATTTACTACGTTATGAATCTCAGGGAAAATGTTGGAGAGAAATTAAAGTCAATAGAACCTGAGTGAAGGGTGATTCTTAAAAAAATGTCAGATTGTGCTGACACTATAAGGTGAGCAGTCCTTGCACAGCTTTTTAATTTTCAGATGCTACACCCCCATATAAAATCAAGAGTCTGACTTTCATGTGTTTTGGGCATATGTTGAGACATTTTTGTAGTTTCAGCCTGCCTTGTGGCAAATCAGTGGAGAGGAAAGAAATAAACAGATAACATATCATAGATGTAGAATATAAATAAAAGGAATTGAAATAAAAATCCTTAAACTAATCAGTTTGGAGAGAATAAATATTTTAATAGAAAACAAACCAATTTATATTGTATTTTATTCATTTATCTGACTTTATGTATAGCTATGCAGAAAGACAAGGGAGATAAATAATCCATACTTAAGTTGAAGCCATGGACCCATGGAATATCTGGGTGCATTTCATTGCAAAAAATCCATTTCTTTCTTCATTATTTCTTCAGTGTTTCAGAAAATAAGATAATCTTAGAAATAAAGAAGAGAGGACTCCAGAGCTTTTATAAGTTTAAGTTGCTTTCTAGGATGAAAGTCATGTAAAAGTCTCAATAGAATTGCTGAATTTTAAGCAATTATAGCACAACAAGAAGAAGAGTTAATATCTCTTGCTTAAGAGACTTAAAAAATACTGGTATAAAAAGACTGAATAGAGGAGGAAAAAAAATCTGAGCAGGTCTTTCAGTAATTGTTATTAAACTAGTGAGGGACTTTGTGGGAGAAGTCATATACTTCCTCAAAGTGAATGCAATACCACACCTGTCACTCTGAAGGACATAGTTTAGAAATTGCCACAGAAGATGATATTCAAGAAGGAAGGCAAAGACCTATTTTTCTCCTCTGAAAGGCAGCACCTCAAACATTTGATTCCTTGCACTCCACGCAGTCATCAGACAATAAGCTGAATAAGATGTATAAAAAATCAGAGAAAAGAATGATGCATAGATGCTCATCTCTATCTCTTCCCATGAAATCCACTTCACCTTCAACATGGGCACACCTGTACATGGTAAAACGACAAACTTAAGCACTTGCAAGTTGTTCCTTACTTTTTTAGCCTTCTTTTTTGTGTATTTCTGTCATGTTTAAAGCATTCTCACTCACAAGAATTATTTAAAATTTACCTGAATTCCCTTTCTATTCATAGCAAATTGATTCCCAATAGAAGAACAAGGATTATTAAACCTCATATAATTAAGGGCTTCTCCATGGTACCATAGGAGTGCATATATCTGCACTCCTATTTTTCTTAAGCTCTTCATTAGCCTGATACTTGTATTAGCAGAAGATCTGAAGGCCAAAGGAAAAAAAAAAATTATCTGGATAGGGACATTGTAGTGGGACTTAGGTTACCTCAGACAAGGTTATTAAGACATGAAGTTTTAAAAGCAGTTGTGGGAGACAGCCTCATGTTGTGAAGGTATCAACATTTCCCCAAACTCAGATTTCTTAGACAGTCTGTCCTGTCTCTGTGTGAATTCTGTTAAGAATTTAATCAGTTCTCATGCTCCATGGCAGAATCTCAATGTAACTGTCAGAAGCATCAGGTAGTAACATAAACTGACACTAAGGACCTGTAAGCTTTAGGGATCCTTAAACGCACATAAAGAAACTTGAGGCATTCATGTTTCATCACAAACATAACATACCAGCTGCTGTTTGCCAACATCGTTTTTACATCTTAATAGAATACCTCTATCGTGACCAAACATGGCCTTGGTGTTTTTCCAGACTTGGAGCATTTTATGATAATTGGCTTTTTGGTAAACTTCTTCCACTTCTGGCATCTCTTACTCCTTTTCTAACCACTCTTCTCATAAGATAGTGATAACAGTTCTGGGCAAAAATTCAGTCTTCTTGGTCAGTCCTTTCAATTGATTCTTCAGGATTAAAGGGAAGAAAATCTCCCATTTGATTGTAGAATCATAGAATGGTTTGGGTTGGAAAGGAACTTAAAGGTCCTTTAGTTCCAGCCTTCCTCCTTTCTCCCCACCATAGACAGAGGTGCAAACCACTTGATCAGGCTGCTTAGGGCCCCATTCAAGCTGGCCTTGAACACTTCCAGGGATGGGGCATCCACAACTTCCCTAGGCAGCCTGTTACAGTGCTGTTACTCACCACCCTCTGTGAAGAATAAATTTTCAGGTTTTGTTCTTGTTATGGACTGTGGGGTAAAATTGATAGAAATCATTACACTTTGGAAAATGGCAGGCTTTTTGTAGTGGTAATAATCCTTTGGACAGTACTCTGGGCTTTGCTTTAGAGTGTGGGGAAGAGTCTGGGGTCAATGGACCTTCTTGAAACCATAAGGAAGTAAAGGAAAAGTGTTAGACTGTGTTAGTGAGTGGTCCAAAACCAAATTCAAACCTAATTATCACAGTAGAAAATCATTGAGATATAGGGTGAAAAAAGTTTTTGAGGATAGTGATTTAGAGGCACATAATTTTCCTGCATTGTGTATGTTGCCAGAAACACCAGGTCAGGAAAAAGTTCCATAAACTTACTACACAAGTCTGCTCTCCCAGACTCACAGGTGAAAAGATCTGGCTGGCTCTTTCCTGACTGTGTAACACACATCAGTGGATCACATGGTGACTATTGTAGTGTTTGTAGGAAGTACAGATGAAAAAAAAATAAAAGTAAATAAAAATATTTTGCAAGATCTCATCACATTGTAAATCTGGTGGTTATTGCTCTGTTTCTCTGTACTCCGTCCTAAAAAATCTTCTCTATTAGTATACCATGTATCAAGGAAAATATACCTCAAGAAAACCATCTGAGTAATCTGAGTAGAAAGATGAGAAGGATATGTCATCTGAGAGTTTTGTCTCAAAACTGTGCTTTTTGTGGATTCTAACTCTTATTGAATTTTACTAAAAGTAATTTTTTTCTTACACACACAAATATTAAAGCCAGAAGCTCTCTGCATCTCAATGGAGAAAAAAAGTGCTTAAAACCTACCATTGTTGCTGGAATCAAATCCAAAATTCTTCTTCCTCCTGAGTACTTTATTATTTTTATATCTTTTCTTTTTATATCTTTCTTTCTAAATAACTGATTCTTGACTTCTTTTTATGCCCAATGGATGTCTCAGCAGATAGGCCTGCAAATGTTTTCATGCTATGCACTCATTTATTGAAAAATAAACTAAAAACATTTTGTGTGGTGAGAAATGTGCACTTCATTATCTTGAGATAAAGTAAACTGAATTCTGGCATAGTAACGTGGAATACAAATGAAAGATACAGATACAGTTTATTCATTCAGTACAGATACAGTTTACTCCTTCAGATGTATTTTAAAAGAATACAGAACTTTTAATCCTGCTAAGTTTGATAAGGTAGGTATCCTAAATGAATTGAAGACTGCATATTGATCTAGGTTATAACCTTGGAAGTGAGCTAGAAACTTTAAATTTCCCCTTCAAATATTGTAATCTTGCTTTGCTAGTAGTCCTGCTGACATTCTCTTTGCTCTTTAGCTACATTCACTTTTGACTCCTGTCATGTTTTTCCTGCCCAGCTGGTTTAAGAGAAGTGGGGATTGCCTGGATTACAGCACACAGCCCAGCATCGTGCCTGGAGCCAATCTCCAGGCAGCCAGCAAAAGTTTTTTAGCTGAGTGTCACCTGCTCCCACTGAGAGCTCTGTCCAGCTGCAGAGTCTGTATTGCTGCATGCTTTAAACACCAGTCATCATAATGGCAATGGTGTATTCAGTACACTGTGAGGAAACACCATCAACCAGGTTGTTCCTTTATGCTTGTCTAGTCAATAAAGTTTGAATAATATCTAATTCAAATACAATATTAGTCCATAATAGTTATGGGTAGGAAATACATCAGATCCAAATTATCTGTCTGCTCTCTGACAAAGAACTATCTATAAGTCTTAGAGCAAATATGCATATTACTCTGCACTTTTACGCCTTCTACTTTTGAGAAACATGAGAAAGTTCAACCTTGTTTACAGGAAAATCACACTCAGAGACACTGAATAAAATCCCAGTTGCTTTATGCTCACATGCCATAGGACTGTTGAAAGATTTCCTACTGCTCCTTGAAAGGTTAAAATCACTTTTGAAATGCACCATTGGCCCCCAAATAAAAGTGTCAGCATGTAATAAATATGGACTACAGTGTTCACAGTTTACCAGGTATTTTTCCTTTATTTTCTATAAATATTGGTACACTTCTTCCAGATTTCTGACCTATTATATCTCAATAAGGTTCTTTGCCTGTAAAAGCAAAAAACAAAAGCAATATTTATACACATTATGTACAAATATTATGCATAACCTGTGATTGCAGGATGAATTATTGAAGTATACTTTCACAAATATTCCTCATTAAATGTTAATCTTGTTGAATTTAAGATACAAATAAATTTTAATTTAATGCCATCACAGCATTAAGGCTTTCAGAGACAGACCATAATAATCATATGGATACAAAACAAAGATTGGAATTTTGAAAACAAATTAATTCCTTGGAGTCCCATCAAACTTCAAGGCAGCTGCATCATATCTCCCTTATGCTGTATGTACCAGCATTTCACTAACCATGAACATGCTGCCATAGCATTGTTTTCTGCTTTCAAGTCAGATTTGCTTTCCAATGCAGTTGCTTTGAATTATATTGATCATTGAAAGTCATTCCAAAGCTAAGCATAAGAGTATCACATCAGTGATCAATGATGTTGATTCACAATGTCCATCATTATAAAATAAAATAATATATTGTGCTAGGAGGTTTTCTTATTTATATATAATGGATTTACTGAATATTTATAAATAATATAATTCATAAATATTTACTGAAGGGGAGTACCTAGAAACCGGAGTTTCCATCTCCTGCATGTAATGGAAGGCCTCCCAAAGATCTTGAATCAAAAAAAGTGAAAAGTGAAGTAAAAAAAAGAAATTAATAAGAAAAAAATGGCCAAGGTATAAATGATTGAGCTATTGTGTAGACACCCAGGCAGTGTAATAGATTCATTTTCATTTTCTGGTCATATGGAAACATAACCATGTTGGTGAAAAAGAATTTCCAGACAAATTCTTTGCTCATGCACTTTCCCAAGCACATTCATTCACATATTTGTAGTGTTGCCTTGACACCCAATCCAAAGTCACAGTTTGTCAGTAACATTGCCAGAAAAGGGCAACGCTTTCTGATGCATAATTTAAAATATTGCTGATGTATCTTTTTTCATTCCTCTCTAGTGGAATGAAAGATCATTTTATGCAATCTAATCCAGAAATAACCAGGCAAGATCTCATATCTTGAACTACACTGCCATGACATTTTTCTTTTTTGTTTTTGTTTTTATTTTACTTTCTTTTTAATTAATAAACTATTCAGAGAGCTTTTAAACTGATTCAGAACTCAGATATACCTTAAATATTATGAAATATTCTTGCTGAATTAAAGTTATCTAGCCTATTTGATTTAATCAATTAAGGTTCTTGAGTGCATCATAACTGTGCACAAAGAGACAACACTCATAAATCAGTAGAGCGTCTAAATTAATTGCCACAGGTAGCACCCTGCCAATAGCACACATAATTAACCTTTTGTTGTACAGAGAGGAAGATCAGAAAGTTGCTGCTAGCATTAATGAGAGAAAGAAAAATGATAAAAATTATTAGAATGCTTGCAAATGTTCCAAAGCTGCATTCCACTTGTGAATTACACTTTTAGGGGTCTCCATGTTCTGTAAATAAGAGAAGCATCCCTCACATCAAGCATGCTTCTGTTCTATTTCAGATTGAATTGTCAATTCCATACCAATGAAGCAATACTTTCAGAGCCACTGACTGCAAAGTACAATATAAGATAAAAGCAGTTCTATATGTCAGTAAATGCACCAGGAAGAAAACAAGAGTTTCTTTAATCTTCCAAATAGTAGAAGGTAGAAGATGAGAAGCTGGAAAACAAAGAAAACAGTTAAGATGAATTTTTTTCCTGGTAACAGCAAAACAATTTCTTAAATTCAAGAAGCCCAGATTTATGGTGAGATGAAATAAGCTGTATTCTTCATCCCTCCTTTTCAAGTGTCAACCAGCAAAATACATGGATGTATGACATGGATTATGTCTGTGCAGCCTTTCTATCAAAAATAAGGTTCTATTCTGCCTTCCTCTACTTAACTCAAATACTTTTGAAATCAGCTTAAAGGTTTCTACCAACTTCATTTGAATGGTCACATGGAATCATGACCCATGAGAAATCAGAGAGTGATGTCCAAACTCCAACTCAGAGAAAGGGTAACTTTGACATTAGATCAGAATATATCCATAGGTGGAGGAGTAGGAGGTTCCCCAGTCTTATTAATGTTTTAGATTTAAACTAAATTTAGAAGAATTTTTAAAAATGTTTGGAAGTTGCAAAAAATTTTAACTAAGTTCAAGATTTAAAAAAATCTGAGTCAGGAAAGAAATTGTGCCCTTGCTGGCAGTTCGTGTTTCTCAGTCTTGTCCAACATAGAACCTTACATATATAAGTAAGGTGTATATATAAATGGTATATATACACATATATACCCTTTCCTGCCTCTGCGGTAATCGTTCAGTCAAATAGCCCTGCATAAGCTCCTTACTGCTCAATTTCTCTAAAAATGATTTGCAGTTGCTGTGCCATGTTGAACTGAGGTGGATTTGAAGTGCTTTTATATTTTAGGGAGCAGTTGGAAGAAAACATTGTTGGAACACAAAGATGTGAACTCCAGGACCAGAATGGACTGATTGGAAAAAAAATTGTTGAATGTTTTCTTTACAAATAAGAAAGAATTTTGCAAAATGGTGATATAAAATTACCATCTAATGACAATGCTTTTACAACCACTCTATATTCTCCCTAGGGAGGTACCAAGAAGCACTAAGCAATGTAATATTTTGGGGAGAAGTATTTCACATTTTTATTTGCTTATCATATTTGAAAGTTACAGCTAACTGAAAAATTATTTAAGGTGTAAATTCAGCATTTTGAATTATTATTTTTATTAACCACAGTAATTATTGCAATGTTGCCTAAATAGTAATTTTTGTGNTTTCAATTAAAAATTTTAAAAATTTTAATTTCTTAATTAAAAATTAAATGTGTTTCGAAACTGAATTTTTACACGGTTTTGTGGTCCTAATTAATATGTATCTGAAGTGCTTTTTTTCATCTTAAAATAGGTAGCTGAGAATGTGTATTCAATATACTTTTTATTTACACATGTGGAAAATGTGTATGGACATAATCTCAAAAGAAACATTGCAAACACAGAAGGATAGGAGTTATTGACAAGTGTAATTAAAGATCTGGAGGAATTCCTGTGTGGGAATTCACTTTGAATATTAAAGGCAACAATTTCAAAACTTTTGTATAAGCAATTTGTGTAAGTAATATTTTCCATTTTAAAACCTTAAATATTCATACTATAGGCACAGGAACTCTCAAGAAGACTACTAGGCAGATGAGCCAAGAGCTTTTTCTTTCTCTTTCTCTTTTCTTTTTCTTTTCTATCTTAGAAATCTGCCCAGTATATTGCAGAAGCTTTACTTCATTCTTGCCTTACCCAGTTTCCTAAAGGTTGCAAAACTGGGTACTCTATAAAAATATAAAGTCAAAATGAATGTAGGTCTTCTGACAGGATAAATTTCCTATTATTTTTAACAAAAAATAACCTTTCTCTCTGACTATTTTTTAAAAGAAAAACATTAATGTTCTTCCTAAAAGACCAATGTAAATACTCTAAGGCCTAAAGAGAGAGTCACAATTTTAAAATCTACATCCGACAAAAAAAAATTATTCTGATCTTCACAGAAAGGAAGAAAGGTCTAGTGTTGAGTTAAACTTTGTAGACATGACCTGCAAGAGTCTCAAGGAAAGCAAGATTTAAAATACTTATGAAGTATTAACTTGCTGTGTGAGACTACAGAAAGGAAGGACTGTTTCTGTTACCTACATTAATTTCATCTCTAGTTTTGCTCCACACTGTATTGTAGAACTTTTTAAATTACCACTAGACAGATTTCAATCCCAGGAAAATCATGTGGGAAGTCTCTTGAAAGCCATTTAAAGGCTCCTGAAGGAGTGAAAAACAGCTGGGATCATTGCAGCTCTGGCAGCATTAAATGCCAATAGAATTCTGTGCAATATTAAGAGGACCGTAGTGAGTACATGAGGGAAGCAATCATTCTGCTGCACTCTGTGTTTTCTAGATCACATCCTGAATGTTGCATCCAATCTGGGGACCCCAATATTGGGAAGATTTTGATCAGCTGGAGTAAGTTGAGCTGAAGGCCACCAAGATAGCTGGGGCTGGATCACATTTGTGCTGTGAGGAGGGGCTGAGGAAGCCAAGTTGTTCTATCTGGAAAAGGATCACTGCAGGGAACTTAACAGGAACTTTGGCATCTCTATGAGGGGCTTACTGAGAAGTCTGCTGAAGCAAGACTTCTTTGCTAAGGTTCAGAGTTGAAATATGAAACAATGGTCAAATTTACATGAGAGAGATTTTGACTGAATATGAGAAAAATTATGAGGGTAATAACTAAAAATTATTGCCTTAGAGGTTGCAGGTTTCCAAATTCAACCATAGTAAACCCTGAGGCATCTGCTGTGAATTCAATGTAGACCTTTCTTTGAGCATGACTTTGGATTACAGACCTCCCAAATTCCTTTGCAATCTGACCAACACAGCAATTCAGTGATTTTAATGGCATCAGCCACTATGAGAGTCCATAAGCTGTTAGACTAAATACTTACAGGCCTCAAAGCTTCTAATGAATCATGCAGTGCATAGTCCAGTGATGTTCAGGTTTTGGCTCCCTTCTCTGAGAGAGAACTGTTCCTCAAGCAACGAATATGCAATTAATCCCATGATGGGATTTAGTATTTTCCCAGCTAACTCATAACGCAAAGCACTTCTAAGTGCCATTTGTTGCAGAGCTAGTGCTGTAAAGCTGCCTGCTCTGTTCTACTCTTAAGTCTCAATGTTGTATTTTTCCTAGACAGATGCCAAATTGATAAAAATCTGATTTTTCTGCACAGCTGTTCCAATTGAATCCTCATTGCTACAATCACATAGGAAACAAAGAGAAGTGTTATGGTTGGAAGGTTTCTTTTCCTACTAAATATCCAGACTGTTGGTGTGAAGGTCTCTAGTCTTTGTTTTGGCTTCCATTTGCAAACTGGCATTAACATCTGCTAACTGCTAGCTTCTAAGGGAATTTAGCTTAAAATATATTGTATATGCAAGACGAAATTCACTGTGTGCCAAAAGGTGAGATTGTTTTCTTTCTCCTGTTTTTTATTTACTGCTAAAACAAGTTGGAAGGAAACTGGTGACTATCATGAACTGGAGAATAAGGACAACAATAGATATAAAATATAACTTCACTAATGGATCCAGTTGCAAAAACTTATTTAGCAGCTGCTGTCTCAGAGCATCTACACAAGTTCCTTATAAACCCCAATTCTGGACTGTGTATGGACTAAAAAAGCTATAAAAAACAAACTTTATTAAAACTGTACTACATCCAGAATCCTGTGGTCAAAGGCACACAGGAAGTACACCAGAGACAGCTTAAACATGAGGATTCTGGAGCTACTCATGGTATATTTAAGAACTGTGGATCAGGGTGCAGGGGAGCTCCTGGGTGTTAAATAAAAGATAGATTGAAAAGGATATCTTACCTGCTGAAGCTTGAGTTCTGCTCCCTGAGCTTCTCCTGCAGCAGCACAGCTGGTAAAATCACCAGACCTCAAAGCAGAGCAAGGTGATTTTTCCTAGAATCTTGCCCCACAGTGAGAGAAGGAGGCAAACAAGCAGCCCCTCACAACTCCTAATCACTTCCTGCAATATGTGACTGCAGATTTGGTTCCCCTTTCTCTCCTTAAATCAGAGGAGTAGCCCATACCTCACCCCACTGAGGTGCTTTTGTAATTGGCTATAAGTGAAGCATTTTCTGAATGCCAAAAACATGATTATAGTCCCACCCACACAAATGTTAATCTGAAGTCACTGGAGTCTCTGGTGTGGAACTTCAAAAATCAAGAGATATATCAAATTACAATAGCCAGTATTGCCTTGAATATCTAGGACGTTACATCTGCAGTAGTTTGCTTAATGTGATTCATTGTTTCACTTATTTGAATGCACTTTTTCACTGGAGTGTTGTGCCAAATGTGACAGAGGCCTCATACAGCCCTGCAATCCTTAAATGCTCTTTCAGTCTAATGCCGGTACACTAAAAAAGGGGAAATCTCACCTCAGCAGCCCTGCTCCATTTTGAAGAACAGACTACATGGGGTCATGCTCAGCTCTTGGCTTGTCCTCCTCACGGTACAGCCACCCCTTCACTATGACAATATGACTTCTAAAAGTAGTCTGAGTTCCCCATGTTAATTTCAACAAATTTTAAGATAGGGCTAGGCAGAGAAAACTGGCTTACTTCCCTCTCTTGTTACTTACTCTGCCATTGTATCTCATTTAATTTATCTAATTTAAGTTCAGTCTTGGCTAACAAGATGCTACAGAAAATACAAATAGTTCTTCTGAGGCAGAAACTTTTTGTTGTCACAGTGTAATCATGGTGATTTATATTATGGTTCTTGATTTATATTATGGTCTGTTCATCCCACCTCAGGAAAAAAAAGGGAAAAAAGATGGTGGAGTCACCACATTCAGTGTTTCAGTCTGTCAGCATTGCAGACAGACTGAATGTCAGAAATGTCATTTAACTCTGATTTGGAATCATGAGACTTCACTTTCCAGAAATGCCCACTAACAATGAAAATGGGCTTCCTATCTCTATTTCCCTTCTTTAAGAGGAAACAAATAACTAAAGAGCGGAAAAAGATAGATAATCTCTTGAATATATCTTGAAGACAAAACATATTATGGGTTAAGTTCAACTCTAATGTATTTGTAAAAACAGTGACCCATTAGAAAAATTAAGCCTGGTAATGTTATGGCTTATGGAAAAATCCTCTAATATTTAATTAACAAAATAAATATTTTTCCAAATTTTAGCGATCTAAAAATGAGTACAATACTATCCCAATTATCAAGGTCTGTAAGATGTTTATAATGTTGAACATTGGTTAAGATTCCCTGGAAATTCTATAGCCTCTTAAAAAATTCTGAAATACAGAATTGTTTTTCTACTAATTTTAATAAGAGCATATTCTGACACTTCATTAAAATTCCATACAATCTACTGCTGGCTTCATCCTATTAAATTTCATAGGAGTCCTCCGTAAAGTTTTTGTCATATCTTGTTAGGACTCATATCCTGTTAGAATCTGATTAAGAAGAGTCTTGTGTTCCCATTTGTTCATATGCACATTCTGGAGATGAACTGATGGTATCACCAGGTGCTGCAATTGAGGGTAAATGTAAGATATTATTTGTTGGCTTTGCAGTGGAATTCTCTTTACTTTAAAATTCAGTTTCATCTGATATACACATTCTGTAGTCAGTTTTGCAAAAGAGTTTTTCCAGAAATATTAATGAATGGGATGTCTGGAAGGCTGTGCATTACCTAAAGCACTCCCTATTGACCTGAGAGCATGGACTACACTGCATATGCATTTCTCTCCACTCCCCCCAGTGGAGAGAACTCAGCTTTGTGCTTATTATAATAAATTTTTTATGGGAAATATGTGTGTCAGTATTAACAAGCAACAAGCAGAATTTCTGGCAGATTTAATGCCAAAATATGGGCTACTGTTTCTGTTACTAAAAAATGAATTGCGTTTTTTTAAGAATCCTCTTTTATACATCATCAATTACTACATTTAGATCAGTTTTGTACTAGGCAAACTGAACTAATCAGGTCTAATGGCCCATCTGCTCTTAAGACAAAAATAGTACTTTCCACCAAAAATATGCATGATGCTAAAAATGTCTACATTGAATTTAACTGCTAGGTGAGAAAATATGTTTCAGCAGAAAAATACGTGAGCCCCATCTTGTAATTTATGTCAACTTTACTTTATTTGCATTAATAATGGAGCAGTTTTTCTTAAAGAGTGATGATCCAAATGAATTTTTTAATCATCGAGCTAAGATTTGTTTCTTATTTATTTCCATCATCTGTACAGGGTGATATTCTGGATCTAGTGGCAACAGAGGGATTTTTGTCAATAACTTCACCAGTTCCAGGGTTTCATTTATAAGTTACAACTAAATTACCTCTATTCTTCACCCAAATAGATGATAATTCTATATATGTGTCACATGTTTTCATATCTTCATTTAGATTATTTTATTTAGTGGTTTCACAGACAGGCAACCACTTATTTTCTAAATATGAAGTTTTCAAAGTGAGTTTGCAAGAAATCTTTGATTACAACAAGACAACTCTACAAGTTCTCTAGACTAAACTCATTTCATATGATAACATAATTGTTGTAATAAACAACTTTAATTCTATAAATTAAATGAAAATGACTGAGTTTTTTTCCAAGTTCTTAATAGCCCATAAATAACTTCCAGTGCTGTTCAGAGAAATTTTGGATTCCCCATCCCTGGCAGTCTTTTAGACCAATTTGGATGGAGTTCTGACCAGCTTGGTCTAGTGGAAGGGGTCCTTTACCCATGGCAGAGGGGCTGGAGAGCTAGATAATTTTTAAGGTCTCTTCCAACTCAGGCCATTCTACAATTCTATGTTGTAACTTTGTTTTCCTCTTGATGAAAAACATTACAATTTCAAACTTGTGTATAAAAAACATCAGCAAGAAGATACAACGGTATACAACTTCTGTATCAGAGTTGCAGCAGCTGACTAGAACTGTTGCTATTTGGCAGGGAAGGGGAGCAGCCATTTTCTTGCAGACATGAGGCATTTGCTGATGGAGAAGGAGGGCAGCAGCTGCTTTCACATATCCCAGTAATTCTACAGTGAGAACAAGGTGCTAAAGAGTGTGTCTTTGCTTGAGAGAAGTCAGCCAGAAGCACATTGTCTATGTACTTCTTATCCACATGATCCTGTCTTGGTTTGCTAAATGCTGTTGTGCAAGATTTCCCTTTCATTTTTTATCTTCTTGTGTTAGGAAAACCTGACCTACTGCTTATTGATCTTGGAAAAAGCTTGTGATTTTGTTTTAGTGTATGTGCATGAGGCATTCAGACCCATCTACACCATCCTGTTTCAACTCATCTTCAAGAGACTATAGTACTCAGAGGCTATTCAGACCCATAAAAGTTAGTAACTGGAGATTATGACCATTGGAGAACAATGTACAAAAGTCATTAAATGGAAATAGTAGGAATGTTCACGGACATTGGAATTTGATAATACATACTGCTAAACTGGTAAAACAGCCCCTTCAACAGTTTTCAGCCTGTTCAAATAGTGGTTTTTGAAATAATTTCAAGGCACAATGTTGGAATGAGCATACACCAAGGATCATTCTCAGTCTGGATGTAGCTGTCTTGTTTTGGAGAAAAGAAGAGTTTAGCAGTTTGACCATGAGCTATATGGTGCCAGCTGAGTTCAATGCCAAAAAGCCATTCCAGGCACATTTATTATCATTGCTATAGCCAAAATAATCCAAGTATTGTACATTTTGGCAATTTTCCCCCATTTTATTCCAGCCCACTCCTCACATTTTTAGTGTCCTGGAAGCAAGCAAAGGATTTAATCTTCAATCCAGAGAGCCACACAAAAACCCATACCTAAAATCAACCAACAGATTCTCATTGGGAATTTTGACTTGAGATCATCAAGGTACTCCTTTGCATATTCTGAGAAATATTAGGGTGCCTACCACTGACAAGAAAGGTTACCAACCTAGACTTATGACTTCCAGCAAGCTCCAGCAGCTTCTAATAAGCTCTGTCAGATGCTCTTGATCAAAGGGGGTGTCAAGCATTTGTTCCAAGTAACTCCTGATCAGGGAGGCTCAAGCACTCTTCCAGCAGGCCACAGGGGAATTTCGCAGAACTGCTGGCTCAGGACACAGTTTCCAGGGAAAGCAGCTAGAAGAGGCAGCAATTCTTGCAGAGGGGAGCCAGCAGCTTTGCTGAGGGCAGCACAGATGGGCTGAATGATGGTGTTGATATGCCACAGGGCATAGTTTCAGCAGTAGCTGGAGCAGCAGCAGTAGGGCTGTCCTTGGATAGAGGACACTATGAAGGATCACCCAATGAAGGACACAGCCTCACAGACTTGGGACTTCAGGGATGCCTGGGGCCTCTCACTGGTGCTTGGGTCAGAGGGTAGGATGGACTCCTTCCCTGCACTAGGTGTTCATGAATGAACAGGTTGAGATGCCAAGGAAAGAAGCTTCAGGAGAGAGACTGACTTCACAGGACCAAAGGCATTGAGGAAAATGTTCACTGGATTTTCTCCAAAATGTCACAGACACAAGAGCCTGAAAATCCAACTGGCAGAGGCAAAGGCAGAATCTGTACATATATGGATAGGAAACAAAGATTACCATGATGACCAAGGCAGGAAGGTTGTGATTTCTGTCTCCTTCAGCTCCTTTCCCCCCTGCAAATCTGCAGCTATAGAGCACAGCATTGCCCTTGTAGCAGATGAGGGGATGTCAAACAAAAATACCCAACATGGCTGAGCTGAGCAGCAGCAAGAAGTAGCAGAACCTCACTTCCACCCTAGGGAGATTTGCTGCTTTATAGTGCTCAGATATGGGACTTTGGGAAGAAGCTGCTGGGGCTGACTAGTCCTTCTAATCCCATCCACTGCTGCTCTTCCATGTGTGCACTGATATTTCCAGGGGGTACATGAAGATTATCAAGTGTGACTACATGACTGAGTGCGAGATCCAAGAGTGTGGAAGCCTGGATGGTTTTCTCCTTGATCCTTAAAGAAAAGGAAATAATAGAATAGATTAGGTTATGAAAGATCTTTAAGTCTAACCCTTAACCCAGAACTGCCAAATACATCACTAAACCACATCACTGAGAGCCTCATCAACACATCTTTTAAACATCTCCCAGGATGATTCAAACCCTTCTCTGGAGAGCCTCTTCCAATGCTTGGTAATCGTTTCAATGAAGAAATGTTTCCTAATATCCAATCTAAATCTCCACTGATGCAACTTGAAGCCATTTCCTCTTGTCCTATTTCTCATTACCTGCCAGAAAAAAACAAAATTTGTCTCACCCCAACCCCTTCTTGGGCAGTTTAGAGCACAATAAGGTCTCTCCCTAGCCTCCTTTTCTCCAGACTAAACAAGACCAGTTCTCTCAGAGCTTTTGAAGGGCTTTAGGAAAGGGTTTTGTGAGGACTGGATCAATTGTACAGTCAATGCCTGGATGCATAACAGATGTGTAAAATGGAGATTTTGCCTTCAAAACTGTACTGCCATTTTGGAGGGCTGTGGTGTGCCCCCCACTTGATAGAGGGGGGCATAATCGTCTTTGCCAACAAGCTGAGCAGTTTGGTGAGAAATGCTTAAATCAGTGAGAGGAGAATGACAGCCAACAGTTCACTGAGGAAGTGGTAGACCAGGCTGCCAAGCAGAGGGTTCAGGGTGATTTGATGGGGAGACGCCTTAGAAAGAGCATTGCTGCAGTGAAAACACAGCAGTGCACAATCAAACCAGGTTTATGGAGTACATTGGTGACAACTTCCTAACACAGGTGATTGAGGAGCTCATAAGAAAAAAACCCTGTTGGAGGTGGTACTTACAAACAAGGAAGAACTAGCTGGGGATAACAGGTGGGATCAAGTTCGGCAGCAGCCACTATGAGGGTGATCACCAGAGGATGAGGACTAAGGCAAATAGCAGAATCACAGCTCTAAACTTCAGGAGAATACATATTTGGCCTGTTCAGGCATCTTCTTAGAAGAACCCTATGGGATATGGTCCTGGAGATAAGGGAATTTCAGCAGAGCCACGGGTTTTTCAAGAATCAGCTCCTCCAAACTCAAGAAGAGTCTTTCCCCAAGCGCAGAAAAGCGAGAAATATTGTCAGGAGACTTGCGTGGAGAAGCAAGAAGCTCCTGAAAAATTTTTAAAAGATGCAAGGGAAGGGAAAAATAAGAGGTAGGAGCAGAGTCAGGTAGCTCATAAAGGATGTAGGAATATTTTCCAAGCCTGAGGAAAAGCCTAGAGAAAATGTGGATCCACTGCTTAATGGGATATAGGACTGGGATAAAAAATAAATGGCAAAGGCCAAACAACCCAGTTCCTTTTTCTTATCAGTTTTTACTGGTAAGACTAGTAGTTCCTGCAATTACCAGAAGAGTCTGGACAAAATTATTTTCCTGCCATTGTACAAAGTAATAACCATGCAAGAGCAATTATTTCTTTATTCATTGAATTTTTCCTATTTAAAGAGGGAGCATACTTAAAGGGCAAAAAACACATTGATGTTTGTTAATGTTTGGATAGTTCATTGGTAGTTAGGATAGTCTGATAATGTCAGGATACATTCATTGACGTATCCATTTTTCTCCTTCTGAAAAGGTTATTCTAATGATGGATGAACACCTAAAGAAGCTCAGGATTGTACACAGTATTGATAAATGCATGTTAGTTTATACAGTTTATTCACCTTATGTCAATTTTTTTTTTTTTTGTATTACACCATATGTATCCAATAGTTGTCTACTTAATTTTCTGGGTTGTTTTGAGTTTGTTTTTTTTTTAATGTGTCTTTGTGTGTCCACCATCTCAGAAGCCTAGTGCAACTTTAAATATTTCTTATCCATTTATTTTTGTTTACTTCTTCCTGGACCAGCTTTAGAATCCACCCACCATGTTACAGTAAATGAAAGATAAGATTGCAGTGTTTTTCTTGTTCAGGAAGGTGTCATAGGAAATAGATTATTACAACATCATGAGTTTTTCAGTATGAGTCAATCACTGTGACTTTATGCTGTTTTAGGTGCACTTTTTTAATGTAGAGATGCAATTTATGCCCCCATGAAAAATGACTTAGTTTTCCTTAGATGTCCTTACATGTGTTCATTATTACATTACTGATCACCAGCAATTTCATAAAGATCTATTGGTAGCAGTTAGGCTGATTGTCTAACCAATGGAATTGGGTTTATATTTTATGTTTGCAAATAAATTTTAAAAAATACAAAAATGAAACTTCAACAGATATAAAATCACATACAGGATGGAACAAAAGATTTGCTTGTTTCAGATACTAAAGAAAGGGACTGAAAACTAATTTTAAGCACTCATGTCCCCATTAATAAGTTATGAAACCCCTGTCTATAGAGAAATCCATTTTTATTAAACATAATATTCAAACTTATGATACTGGAAATGAGTTCCATCCATTAAATACACAGAAGAAATAACATTTTTTGTTTTCCTAGTATTAACCTATCATAAGTTATTCTTCTTTTTCTTTCTATTCGATTACATCAGTCTTGCTTTATTATTCAATTTCTGTAATACTCATGGTAATTGGAGTATTTCCTCTCATTGTGCTTATTATTATATTTCTTATTACTTTTGTGCATGCATCTGTTTTAATAAGGAATTATTAAAATTGTAAAACTGATAATCTTTACAATATTTTGATTGGCCACTTTAGTATTTATATTTGACAACAAAGAAAGGATGGGAGTTTAAACCAAAACCATTATGCATAGGTTAGATATTAGAAAACACAGAGAGGCAAACCATTGACTCATTACAATTAATGAATTCTTACTCCCTTTGTGCTTTTCTTCACTCCTAGCAATGTGTCATATAGCATGAAAGCAGCAAAATACATTATTTTATCTTTGATTCATCAGTTCAGTTCCTGCTGTTGGGAGGTTGGGAAAGGACTCCCAAGTCTATACTGATATACAACAGTTTGTTTCTTGATAAAAATGTGAAATCAAAGGAAAAAATATATCTAAAGGATCAATGAATTCCCTGGATAGGACAATCTAGCACATTTAAACCAAACAAGTAATGTTTAAAAAGAAAAGCTTTCCTTATATCCTGGCTTACAAATAAATCACTGTTAAAACTAAAGTATTTTGTAAATTTTTATCTTAAAAGCTTGTGTATTTCATCAATTATGTTTGCAGTCCTGCAACAGTAACCTGATCAACTCTCTGGTTTTTAAAAGGAAAAATAATAACCAAAATACTTACGTCACTCTCCTGTTCAAACTGTCATAAACAGACCACTCCTCTTGTGCAAATTTCACTTCTACAGGAATACAAATGAGCAAGTCTTCCAGAATACTCATATACAGAAAACTTTGTGAATAAACTTTCTATTCACACAAGTTATAAGTTATCTAACAAATAAATTTTAATTTGTCAGCTCTGACCAAGACAATTCATTCTGATACGAATTAAAATTGTAACTCTAGTTCTTTAAATTGTATGGGTCTCCAAGTGTATAACAAAATCCACCTTCTCTGACTTCCAGTTTTTGAGTGTTATTTCTAACGTTTGTTCAAATAGCTAAAATTTTCTTAAAACATATTTGGCTATTGGACTTTTTATTCAGGGAGAAACATATTTTCAAGAGATGAAAACATTGATAGCAGTTGAACTACACAGACACAGCACAAGCAGGAAGGAAATACTGCATGGTCAGAACATCACACTTAATGGTGAGAGGAGCAGGCTGTGTCATGCTCATGGTGACATACACATTTCATAGGATAAATGAATTCATTTCAGCTTGGAAATCTAACTGCAGAGTCTTTGCCCAATTTCGAGTAGAAGAGGCCTCTGGAGATCATCTCTTCCAACACCTTTCCTGAAGGGCCAGTTTAGATCAGATTGTTCAGGACCTTGACCAAGAAAGTGTTGAATATTTCTATCAGCGGAGCCTACACACCTACAGGCCCCTGCTCCACTTCCTGACCATATTCATGGTGATTTTTTTTTTTTTCTAATGTCTTATTAAAGTGTTCCTTGTTGCAAGATGTGTTTATTAACTGTCATCCTGACTCTACTCTCAGCTTGGCATCACCTGTGAAATTGTTAAAGGTACACACAAAGATATCATTCATGTTTTTAATTAAAGTGCTAAATGTGTTAGGTCTGATGTTTACCCCTTGAAACACCCCTGATGGTCAGCTGCCAGCCAAGCTTTATACTGGGCCTGGTGGTCCATAAAGTTTCCACCCATTTATACTCTCCAGCTTTCAGCCATTTGACTAACAGCAGACTATGACAGATCATATCAAAGGCCTTGCCAAAGTTCAATATATACCACATTTACAGCTCTGCTCTCCTTGACAAAACCAGATCTCTAATCCTAGGATGCTAACTGGTCAGGGACACGTGCTGCTTGTCTTTTCTTGCCTGCGGGTGCTGAGATATGGCTTTCAGATGGATTGTTCCATAATCTCCCTCAGAAATGAGTTTAGGCTTGGAAAANTATTCAGGGAGAAACATATTTTCAAGGAACATATTTTCCATAATCTCCCTCAGAAATGAGTTTAGGCTTTGAGAAATCCTTCTTCTTCTTCTTCTTCTTCTTCTTCTTCTTCTTCTTCTTCTTTTTCTTGAAAGTGGGTATACGTAGCCTTTTCACCAGGATCATGGACCTACAAGGCCAGCAGCAGACCTTGCCAGTTAAATCAAAGAGGAAACAGAGGCTTTTGTTGAAGTTCAGTGCTTCAACCTTTTCCAAGTACTTCAGGTTTAGATTAATCAGGCTCTTTTGGATGAAGAGGGTACACACCATTGGTTTCTGGAGAGTGGAGTGCCGTGAGGAAGAAGTACTTAGATTCAGAGCGAGTTACTAGTTACAACTGAGATTCCAACAGCTGTGATAGGAACTAATACATAGAGAAGGCTGAATTTCTCTGTATTTTGGCTAGAAATAAATCAATTTTCTTTCTTACTGGAAACATGGAAAATAAATTTTCAAATAAGTTTTTTTCAAAAAAGAATCAATGCAATTTAATCTTTCTCAGAAAAGTCTTTTTTTTTATGTCTAGGAAATTCCTATTACAAAAGAGCAGATTCCAACTGTCCAAAATCACCATCCACACATTGTCAGAGATTTGAATAATTCTTGATTCTGAGTTTTCATAATTGGTATGAATCTTTGCAGTTACTTACCAATTTTCTGTCATCCTGATTTTATATTGCTAATATAAAACACCAATCACCTTATTTGCTGATACATTTTACAAGGGTTTTTTTTTTCTAGGAAATTATTTTGTGTGGCTGTATGAGAGATGTATACACAGCAAAAAGGAATTGTCCCTTCCTAGATGTTCAAAGGAAGCTACAATATCCATATGGAGTAAATACATATTTTTTATTCAAGCAGTGTAGCTCAAAATTCTGGGAGGTCCTTTAACTACCTTAGAGTGTAGTCTCCAGGTCTTCGGAAGGTAGATGTTTGCAACAGTTGTCTCTCATAAATGGAGTGTGGATTGGTTTGGTTGGTTTTGTTTTGGTTTTTTTTTTTGCTTGCTTTTGCTTTTAAAAAAAAAAAAATCGGGACAAAATGGACCCCCAGTGTATAATGGTTTAGCAGTTAGAATACTCACTCATAGACATAAAGAATTTGATTTTAAGCCCTTCTGTGACTGATGAGGTTCAAAACCATAAACCAACTTCTGCTGAGACAGTGCCCCAGCCACCTCATTATCATCCATTCTGGATGACAGAGTGAGGAGCACATTCCATCTCTCATCCTAGAGTTATTTCCTTTCATTGTGAGGAAAGCAATATATTGGGTCAGAGAAAGAGCACTTGAGGAAGCCTGGCTCTGTAACAGAGCACTTTGCTCAGCAAAGGATTTGGGTCCCAAAAGGGTTTTTTGTGTCTTGCAATAATCAGATATTAAATAATATGAACTGAATATAATCCCCAGAGCTGAGATCAAAAATATAGTACTGTTCCTTCTAGAACGAGGACTCCAACCAGACTCTATATAACCTATATATTTCTATGTTACTTTGAAAGAAGGCCTTTATTGTTTATGCTGTTTCTGGGGGCTATTCAAATTGACAGCTTGAAACTTCTGGAGTAACTGTTCAGAACTACGAAATGCCCAAGCTAAGATGGACAAGCAGCTCAAAGTCCACTTTCATCTCAAGAGACTTGTAGATAGAGGATTAATTCTCTGATGATTTCTTAAATCTGACATTTAATTTACAAAGAATTTTGAGCAAGTTAAGGAAACCAATCTGAGGAAGTCATATTCCTCAGTGTTTTTTTAGCCATTTTGAAAACTGCAGTCTATATTTAGAGTATTTTCCAGAGGGGGAAAAGAATCATTATCTAGGTTCTCTTCTGTTGACTTTTAAAGCAGGAGGGATAGGTGAGCTGTGAACCAGTGCAAATCCCATGTATTAACCCATGAAAAAAGCAAGTAAAAAAATGAGTCCAGGAAATTGTCTCTGAGGAAAGAAAATACCTTGAAGGCTTGAATTTAAAGCTGATTTTGCTGAAAATATTTACCAAGGATTACAGCAAATTATGTGTGAAGAAAACACTTCATAAATGGCATATGTGTGTTTATGTATATGTATATATATATATATATATATATATACCGAGAGATAGAGAGATGTACACAAAATCCTTATAAACCGACCAACAGGGAAGGAATCCTATTTGCTGAAATATTTTGATATATTGCAAGAGGTAACTAATGACCAGACAGTTAGGCATAAGTCTTATTCGAATATTAGATGTGAAGCTGTGAGCTAGGATGATGCTCATTTTGATTGCAGCTGGAAATCTTATGATAAGTAAGAGCTGAACCTTCAAGGAACACTGGTAGAAGAGGCCTTTTTTCATCAACCAGTCTCCAATGTTAATTTGCATTCACATATATGTAGCAGATGGAAATTAGTAATTTGTCACAGGGTTTCTGCACAGATTAGGTATAATTTTTTTCTAATTTTCTTCCCCTACTCTTTGATGAACCACCTCATTCACTACCTGGGAGTTAAATTGATTCTATGTGAATAAGGTAGAAAGTTCATTCACTTCATATATTTTTATCATTTCCTTTGATCCTTTTTCCTCTAAGCTCTTCATCTAACTTAGACTAAATGCCTTGATTCTAAAAGCCTGATTATAAAGTAAAAAGCCATACTGCTTTAAATAATTCAGAGATTGTCAGAAGTTCCTGAACATCACCACATCCCCTATAGCTTGTGTTTGATATGCTTCCTACTTGTTCTCTGTGGTGAGAACAGAATTTCTGCTTTCTGTTTGTACAGCAACAATGAAAACAGGGATCAGGACCACCACAGGGACATTTAAATAGTGGTGAAAAACCTAAACTGCTTTACTATGACTGGGGTTGCAGAAGAGAAGCTCTGGGGAGTCCTTAGAGAAGTCTTCCAGTGCCCAAATGAAGCCTATAAAAGAGGGACTTTGATGAGCACATGTAGGGATAGGACAAGGAGAAATTGCTTTAAAAGAGGGCAGGCTTAGATTAGATGTTAGAAGAAATTCTTTACTGTGAGAGTGGTGAAGCATTGAAACAGGCTGCCCAGAGATGTTGTGGATGCTTCATCCCAGAAGTGTTCAAGAGGTTCAGGCTGGATGGGGTTCTGAGAAACTTGGTCTAGTGAAACACGTCCTTGCCCGCAGCAGAGGGTTTGGAACCAGAGGAACTTTCAGGTCCATTCCAAACCCTTCTATGATTCTATGATTCCTAAAATAAGCAAGCAAAGACCATCCTCCAAAGACTTTCAGTTTAGAGATTTATTTTTTTTTTTGGAACATCAAAAGCATTAAAAAATCCATAACCCCATCTTTAATGGTATTTCTAGCATTTTCCACTTTGTGACAGGACAGAAACCAAAAGGGGAAAAGAACAAGAAAGTTAATCTATTCAGATGTGTATATTTTGCAATATTTATGCTAGTCTGAGCTAAGTCACTCAATTCTATTGGTTTCTGCTCAGTTCCAGCCATAGTGGCCAAGAAAAGCAGAACTTTGTTTCTCAGTGTTCCCTTGTATTGTAGAGTGAATACTCCAAACCTGGAGAACAACTGAGACAGACCACAGCCTTAGTTTCTTCTTTCAGCACCAGGTAATAAGACCAAACATCACTGACTAGATGTAATTGTGAGTGGAATTACTCCCTCAGAAGGCATTATATCTAGTGACGTAATTCACTGAACAAGAAGCTAAAGAGGGATTTTGGAAGCTTAAGTTTCTCTGTCAGAAATTCACAATGTGTACTCAAATAAAGTAACCTCTGTTGGTTGTCTATGACCATTCTACCTCTAGCTTTCCTTTTCTTGTAGTGATCGAGTTTTGTGTCCTGTTCCATGTCTGACACAATGGTATTGTGCACTTAGCTGAAGTCTGACAGAGTTTCTGTACCAGATCGTGTAGGAGTACTTCAATACCTGGCAATTTAACTGATCAATTTCCATAGAATCTTCTACTTATGAGTTTTGACCAATAACAATTATTGCATATACTGTCATCATCTATGCTATCTGCACTACTTTAATGTAATAGCTATCTGGTAAATTCTGTCTGTTGATATCCTGCTTAAAATTACTTACAGCAACAATGCAAATAGTGCCAATAGCAGAAGGAAAGAACTAATTATGATGAAAATCCTTGTGGCAACATTACCTTACTGCAGTAGATATGTTTTATATAAAAGTCCAGTTTTTATTCATTTCAAGGATTTTGCTGGAGGAAGCCCCTAGGTTATTCTTAAAGACAGTGGAGACCTGGACTTTTACAAGCTTTCAATTCTAAGTTTTCCCAGTGTGGAGTTTCCAAAAGCATATGTTCATCCTTTCATACAGTTCCTAGTACTGAATGTCTTCTGGGCATTGTACTTTTCTTCTGCTCTATTCATTTTAACAAAAGGGGTCTTCCTTAGTTTCTTGAATTTTTTGCTTTTTGCATTCAGATTTTTTCACATTATCAAGGAATGGATTTTGCCTGCAATGAACAATAAATCCCTATTTACAAAATCCTTTCAACCTGAGCTGTTGCAAGTTTAGTTGGAGTTTCTAAATTTGGAACTGATTCATTTTCCCTTTTCACTACCTAATATCACCAGTAAAAACCTAACAATGGTTGAAGAACTTGGTAAGACCAAGAGTGATGATGATCTCTCCTTACAGTGAGCTTAGACTACTAGTGGCAAACACTGACAGAGCAGGGGAAAGGTCTTTGCTGTCTCATTGCTTTCTGTCTTAATTACTTTATTGCTTCCATTGTTGTACTAGATTTTAACAGATTTATTTTCTGAAACTCACAGGGCAGGAAAGTACTATTACTCATACTTTACAGATGGAACTGGTAAACACTGATAAGCCATAAGATGCTGGACATAATTGGATATAATCGTATTCTAGAAACAGCTTTCAAAACCAGATCACATTGCAAATACCTGTTATAATAAGCTTGAGTATAATTTGATCATTTGATCAGCAGAATGGATATTGCAACAACACATGAACTTGTAGCTCTTTTCTGTTTTTCTTGCTTAATGTGCAGCACTGAATTTTTTATATTATTTCTTGGTCCATTTCATGCATTTTTATAATACATTTTAAAATACACTGCTTTTTCATCCTAAATGACCTGATCATTTTCTGCAGACTTCCCACTATCACTCATCACAAATTTTGACTTACAAGAAACTCACTCTAGTATATACAGCTTGACATAAAACTTATGCCAGAGTCTGTGTGCTTTCCATCCAGTCTAGGCCTCATGTTACATGTAGGAAGGCTTTGGCCAAATCTTTTTTTTCAGTTTGTTGTTTTTTGGTTGTTTTTTGTTTTTTTTTGGTCCTAACCTCAACAAGCTCAGAAATTTTTCTCTATCATATCCTAACTGAAGAAGATTTAAAATAGAAAAGTGTATTCAATCAGCTTAAGGTGTCATACCATTTTAATACAAGTACAGAGAGCTGTGGAGCTGGAGAACATTGCAAAGACACCTGGCAGAACCAGGACTGCTCCAGAGTGCCATCTTGTGTCCCTGAGAGCTGAACTCTCACATACCATTTTATCCCCCCAGTAGCACCGAGTGCTGATGGTTGTCTCATGTTTATTCCTGTGTCCTGTGAAGATATCATGAACTCAGAAAGAGATGGTTTGGAAAGCAATATCACAGAATCACAGAAAGAGTGAAGTGGGAAGGCAGCTCTGGAGATTGGCTAGGTTCAACCCCACTTTATCAAAGCAGGGTCACCTAGACCGGGATGCTCAGGGCCATGTCTGGGCAGGGTTGGAGACTCTTCAAGGAATAAGACTCCACAGTATCTCTGGGCAACCTGTTATAGTGTTTGATTGCTATTAGAGTAAAACAAATTTTTTTTATGTTTAAACAAAATTCCCTTGAGTTCAATTACAATTAATTGCCTCTTGTCTTCATCTCCACCATATCACGGTCACTCTCACCAAGGCTGCCCCCAGCCCTCAAACTCCAGTTAGTACTTCCTTGTTTGTAGTTCCCAGGTCTAAACATAAATTTTTATCTTAATCAGATCTATTATCTAACAAAAGCTAAAGTTTTTGTCCCATGCCTTCCAGAAAAATTTTGACCTGCTTATGCCCTGCTGTGTTATTGCTCTAGCCAGTCTATTTCTTCTTCCTATCAGGTGGTCTGACACCCACCAAAGTGCCACCCTCTTATCCTGACTCATGCTGTGTTATCTGATTCATCATCCTTTCCCAGGCAGAACTCCATGAATTCCCCTGTTCCTTCACATGAAGGGCAATTATCCCTTCACTGTCCCAGCCTGTCCTCCCTACAGAATCATTATCCATACATGGAAGTACTCCAGCCAGATAAGCTGTGGACCACATCCATGATTCCAATTAGATCACAGCCCTGCAACAGCAGACCAGCCTCTGGTTACTCCTGGTTGTTCCCTATGAGGTACTTCACAGAAGCACAGAGTCATGAGGATTTCACAGAAACTGAAGATGTCAAACAGGATCAGACCCAGTGTTGACCTCTGAGGGTATACTGGTAATGACTGGACTCCAAATAAACCTCATGCCACTGATCATCACCCTCTGGCCTCAGCCATTCAACCAATTTTTAACATAACTCACTGTCTGCCCACCCAGCCCATAATTCATCACCTTCTTTGTCTATGAGGATCTTATGGGAGGCACTGCCAAAAGCCTAGCTGAAGTCAAGGTAGAAAATATCCACAGTTCCCTCATCATTCACTAAGCCAGTCATTTCACTATAGGAGGTTTTCAGGTTGGTCAAGCATTACTTCCTCTTTTTAAATCTATGCTGACTGCTCCCAATTGCCTTCTTGTCCTTCATGTGCTTGGAAAACATTTGCAGGATTAACTCAGGAACCTGGAAGAAAGGTTATGAACATACTCAGAACTTGCTTTTAATGGGACTACTCTTTTGTTTCCAACCAGATTTCCGAAGAATAAAATGTAGAAAGCAGAAGCACAAAGTAGTCTTAAACTCCATCTCATTGTGTGTTGTGTGACTACCATTTAGCTTTCTTAGGACAGTCTAAGAACAGTTACACAGCTGAGTCCAGCATGTCAGTCCCTGACTGCCAAAAGCACAGATTAAAACATACAAACCTAATCCAAAGTAAACCATAGAGACGTATTTCCACCACGAAATGTGCACATATACAAACCCAAGACTGTTTCAAGACCCCCACACTTTTACCATTGGACCATTGCCAGTGGAATCATTGTCTCAGAGAACAAAAAATGTATCAAGGGTATCAAGGGACCTGTGCTGGGCATTGGTGAAAATTAGTTTACACTCCTTTGTTGCCTTTTGTAAAGCAGTATTTAAGATAAGCCCTCACACAGGTACCTAACACCTGACTTGCCTTGAGGTGCTTTTTAGTTGTTTGGGCTGAGGTCACAGCCCCAGATGACCCATCCCATTTTAAACTTGGAAATGTTTGAATTGTTTTTTAAGATAACTGTCTATTGATCAACCTTTTGTACCCTCAATGGTATTTGCAGATTGTTATAATACAGACATCCATAGCTCACACCTGAGCTTTCCAGACTGGTAAAAGAAAAGTCTGTCTACTTAAAGTCAATTCAGTATTGAGTTTGAACACTGAAACTGAAACAATATCAAAAATGTAACTTTTAAGGTGCTGATCAACCTGATATGGGCAGTAGGAGCAAGTCGGTATCTAGAGACCGGAACCTCTTCATCTAACCCTGCCGGAAGCAATTTTTACGAGTCAGACAGACTACAACTAGACAGACTCTGACAATATTTACACTCACACAAATTCTCATAAAGTAAGGGAACGTTGCTTTTCCTTTTCCTAGAGGGGAACTGAGGAACAGAGGAGTTAAACAATTTGTTCCAAGACATACAGGAAATTTGTGTACAGAACAGGAAATGAAATTCAGTAAGCTGAAGCCCATTATTTTACTCACTTCCTTGTAAAAAGGATCTTTCACCATTTTCCCCGAAGCAGGCATAAATTAGAATTTCCTCCTTTCTTCTAATCTGGGATGTTCTTATACAGATGCAATGCACACCTGTTTCTATCTTAATGAATATGATGGCAAGTTATAAATCCTTCTTGATAATTTCCATTACCCTAACTATTGATTTTTTCTTGCAAAAAGCTGAATTTAGTTTCCAATTCCATTTACCTCCTGTTATGCTTTTCTTTGTTTTATCTTAGCTTTGTAGTTTAGCATTATTGTTCACAGATTTGCTCATGAAAGTGAAAAGTAAGCACACAGGATGCCAAAAAGCAGTATTTCAAAACTCACTCATTAGCACAACGTTTGAAAGAAAATTAATTTCATGCTTTAAATATCTAACAACTCTGGATGAGAATATATTAGTTCTGTTATTCTTTTCTTTAAATTTTTCTTTCTAAACTTAATTCTATTATATAGTAGGGGGGAATATTTTTAGACTATTTGTCATCTAGCCCTTCATTATCATTTGGAGTTTTTTTAGCTCTTAGTACCTCCTTTCTCTTCATGTGTTTTCTGCCACAGTTCAACGTTTCATTCCAGACTTCTGTTGTGTGGGTATCCAGTGCAGCCAGTGGACCTCTGGTTTTGATTCCTCAAAGCATTTAATCATCTACCCAATGAATTAAAAATGTTTAAGTCCCTTTAGGATTTAAGTTAAACTGGAGCACATACACAAATGTTTTTTGCCAGACCATGCTATGCCCTCATCTTTTTAGTCAACCATGTACATTGATTTATGTCAAAGACTTCAAACTTGGCTTCATTTTTATGTTCACTAGAGATCCATCAAACAAATAACAGTTCACAAGAAAATGAGATGAGGTTTCAAAGCTTTGAATTTTTCAGTTAGACTAACATTGATGTTGAAATAATGAGACATTTTCAATTAATTTATCTATTTATCAATCTAAAGAACAAATCAGACCATTTACTTTATATTAATCCAAAAATACAAATTTCTGACCAAAACTAATATGTTTTTGTACAAGCAGCTATCAAAGTAGATTACAAAGAAAATTGATTTCAGCTCTAACTACTGGGAACAACACATTACTTCTACGAATTGTTCCTCATAAAATCTTCAAAATTTTAAATTTACATCCCAAATGTTAGGTATTTCCACCAATATCCTAGCCTAAAAAAGAGAAATCTTGACAGGCTTTCTTGTGGAAATTGCAGTGCCTTCTATTCTTATTCTCTACTTATTCTCATTGGAAGTACTATAGATAACTTGCTGTGTAGTGTTTGTGGCTGTTTTAATTACTTGATTGGAGCAACATGTAGAAGTCTAGCTGCAAAGAGGGCCCCATGACGCTGGGAGTTGCATAACAAGACCTTTGGTATCCTTCCCTTTGGAGAGAAATGAGAGATTCAGGGAATGAAAATAAAACAAAACAACAACGACAATGACCAAACAAAAAACTGAAACAAAATCCAACCATCTCCAAAAGAGAGAATCATGCCATGAGTCCACCTACAAAAAGGTAGTTCTTCTTTTCAGCCTTTCCTTTCAACACTGGGAATATTACTTTTACCTGAATGGAATAGCACTGACTAGGGTACAGCAAATCACATATTGAGGCTGAATATAGATTCTTCATGGGAGAAGTTTTAGCCTCACTAAACTGAAGAGTGAATTAAAATTCCTCTTCACATGAACGCACCAACCTGTTGCTACATAAAGATCAGCACCAGAGGCATGGAAGACTTTAAAGTAAGGAGTTTTTTTTCAAAGAGTAATTGTAGACATTTACTTTTATAAGGGAATAATGCAATCAAAATGCTTGCAGAAGAAACAAAGAAGACTGGTATTTCACAGAAAATCTTATGTTCAGCATTAACCCTCTAGGGATAATCTCCTGTTCCCTTCAACTCGATCCTTCACCTTTTAACTGTCAAGATATCTTTAATATTTTTACTCACACATTTAATTTTCTTTGTGCAGTGTGTAGTTATATTTCCAGCTGCAGGTTTTAAAGCTTAATGTCAGGACCAGGAGCCTAAAACTTAGACATTGCAGCACTGAGCTTAAAAGCTCCACATCCCCTTATTTAGTTAATTCCTAAGTGAATACCCTAGGATCAGCCAGGAAATCTGTGGCAAAGTCAAAAACTATATATCAGTCTCCAGGAACTTGGGCAAAGGGCCATTATATCTATCACAGTAGGTTAAAGATTCTAGTCCAAGGTGGAATGAAGAAGTGGGGAAAAAATAACTCCAAACACTTCCAAAGAGTAGTCAGAGGAATCCTAAAACCAAGAAAACTGCATATCGATCTTTAGTTTTTCACGAATTCCTTGATTTTTCAGTATATATGAGAGCTTCACAACTGGGAGCAATTATGGACAAAAATTATTACATGATGTATGAGTCAACATACAAATGATCTTTGGGAAAGGAGGTTCTTGAAAGGGACTTTTGGCATACAAAATGGTATAAAAAGCACTGCATGGTTTGATTGTTGGGGGAATTATACTGGTATGTGACACCTTTGGGAAAAGTTATGAGAAGTAGGTCAGGTGCCATGGGTCTATTGCAGACTGGTTACTTATTCATTGGGATGAGCTGTTTTGAGCTTCAGGAAGTTTGGGTCTCAGCAGCTGCTGTGTAATCAGGATGCAAAATGCTTTACAATGGCTGACTATAAAAGATGGGAATTGAGTGAGAGGGCCTGAGTTATTTTCCTCCTGTGACTGCAACATGCAGCACTTAGAAAATTCCCTCATGCTTAAGCCTTTCCTTTATATTTCTAGTGTTCATGAAATTAATTTTAAGCCACCAAGGGTTTCTCCCCCCTTTCCCCATGTCCCCACAATAATTTCTGGTTCCAATTCAAGGCTTTTTTTGTTTGGTTGGGTTTTTTTTTAATTATTTTTATTTTCTTTGATTTTGGTTTGTTTTTGGTTTTTTTTAGTAAATATGTTTTAGATGCATCTAGTGCTTGTGAAAGCTGCCAACCTCTTTGATCCTGGACTGGGGGGAGGGTGAACCTTAAGCACTGAAATGAACTAGGACCTCAGAGAAGGAAGAGGCCTAGAAAACAATTGACAACTTGGGAAATAGGTAGTAATGGAGGATAAAGCATCAGATTACCTGATCAAAACAAAGCTAAAAATCCTGTCTGCCTCAAGTAGGACCCTAAGGAGTCAATGGATGTCCAATATATATCTGACTACCACTCTGGGAGATTAGTTAAACTAAAAATGGAGCTGAAAAAAATTTTCTGCCAAAGACGACTTCTTTAGTGAAGGGCAAGAGATGGAATCTGAAAGAGGATGGGTGATAATATACTTCTGTTTTTGGATTTATCAGTCATCACTGTTCCTTAGATCCCAGTGAGAATTTACCCCCCACCTCCCTCTTCTCATCCCTACAACTGACCTAAAGTCCAGTTTACAGTCAGCTCAAATATTGCTTTCATTGAGATCCTTTCTCTGCTAAGGGAAGGTGTTGTTTCATAATAACAATGTGACCATTGCCATTTTGCTGTGCGTATTTGTGTCATAAACACACCAAACTGGCAAAGTCAAATGGAAGCAAAGAAAAAATTGCTTAGTGCAAGATGGTTACAGGGCTATCATGGAAATCATCACAGGGACCAACACATAACACCACTTGTGCAAGGACCTCCATTCTCTTTGAACAAGTAGAGAAAGCACAGTACCATTTCAGTGATTATAGGAGAGACCTATGCAGGCCATTCAATCTGGCCCAAGTTATACATCCAGTTATTAGCAGAACAGGAACAGGAAACTGGGGTGAAATGCTAACACTAGAGAAATTATTGGGAGACTTGTCATCTTCCTCATGAGGGCCAAAATTGTACATTCAAATGTTCTTTCAATGATTTAATCACAAAAAAAAAAAACCCTTTTATTCAAATCCCTTTCTAAGCACAATAATAGCTTTGTAAGAAACCTAAAATTGTTTCTTCCATGTGTTAATAATAATTTACACTGATATCCTGGCTTGCCTGTGCTTACACATCCAGCTACTCATAGAACTCAAATTATCATTCTGTCTTACTTTCTATGTTAAAATTTGACAGAAATTAGAAAGGTCTTTTTGTAACCAGCATCTATACATGTATAATCCTAGAAGTCTTTGCCATGTCATGCCCCTAGTAATTTTCCTTCCCTCTGAATAAAAGAGGTTAATCAGGGTGACAAACAGGGTAGATACAGGGTAGTTCATTTCTTTCTTAGGCCTGTCATAAACTTGAGATCTTATCTATAAAAAGGGAGTAAAGTGGGTAGCAACAGACACAGAGAAGATGTGCCAAGGAAGTGTTTGTAAACCTAGCCCTGATTTCTCATGGTGTTACAAAGGGGCATGTGGTGGCCCTATGGCAGTAGTTTTGTTAATGCACCCAGAGAGAGCCCTTTATTTCCTTCACTGCTTGAAACTAGGACAGCAGCTCTAACATCAGAATTACATTCCCACAGAATCAGGCCAACCTTGCAGGTTGTGACATTTTATTTATTTGATCATCTATCCTCTGCAAGTGTGAGTAGTAGTCACTCACTCACTCTTCCCACCTAGGGATGGGGAGGATAATCAGAAGAGTAAAAATGAGAAAACTCATGGCTTGAGATAAAGATAGTTTAATAGGTAAAGGAAAAACCATACAAGCAAGCAAAGCAGAACAAGAAATTACCTCACCACTTCCAATGGGCAGTCAAGAAGGAGTTCATCTGCCCCAAGAAAAGCAAGGCTCCATCACGCAATGGTGACATGGGAAGACAAATGCCATCACTCAAACCTCTCCCTCATTGCTCCTTCCCCCAGTGTCCTATGATGAACATGACACCATGATGGTGTAGAATATCTCTTGGGTCAGTTGGAGTCAGCTGACCTGACAAGATTCTCTTCGGGCTTCCCAAACACCCTCAGTCTCTGCACTGGTGGGGTGGGGTGAAAAGCAGAGAAGGCCTTGACTCTGTGTGAGCACTGCTCAGCAATAAGAAAAACAACCTTGTGCTATCAACATTGTTTTGAGCACAAATCCAAAACCACAAACCATTTTAGCTACTATGAAGAAAACTAAATCTATCCCAGCCAAAACAAATACATTTTCCACCCCTTCTTCCATACCATTTACATCATGTTTAGGTCCCAAACTATCCAATATAACCTACTTAACAACTACTCCCCTTCCCAAGCCCTGATATAATATGGAACATCACTCCTTTAGTCTATGGACTACACATAAAATGCCCATAAAATATCCACTGAGTTCATTTAGTCCATGACTTTGGGTTCTATCTGTTATGGTGGTTACTCAGAGCAGTAGATGCGGTCTATTGTGTGGAATTATTTGGCATCAAAACCAGGTCAGGTTAAATCCGTGCTGCACTTGCACTTGTAAGTCTTCTCTTTCTTTGGTTTATACGAGTCCTGTTACAGTAATTCCCACTGAATTTCCACGACACCCTCGACCCCTGGTTCTGTGCACCAGACCACAGTGTTTACCATTGCAATGAGCCCTTCCCCTTGCTCCTGCCCTGGCTTAGAATTATCCACAGAGTGCAGGCCCTTAGGGTTGTACCTGCTTCTAGTGGAGCCTTCCCTACGAGCCCCAGTCTCTCCAGGGGTATAACTTCTGCAGCGTAGGTTTGTCCACAGTCACTTTGGGAGACATCTCTTCCAGTATAGCCTTCTCCATGGGCCAGGAAGCCTTTAGCTCTCCAGCTGGATATAAGCCTTGTCAATGGCTGCAGTCCCTTCACATGTGAACCTGCTTGGCCTTATTGTGGCTGCAGTCAGTGTCTGGTTCTGTTATGTCTTATCTATGACCACACACTTTGAGGTGCTGCAGCATGACCTCATATGAGAACTAGTGAGACTCAAACATTCATCCAGGTGCTGTAAGAGACCAGAGTGTTGGTGCTAACGGCTCAAATAATAGGCTGTGTGCTTCATTAGTGGTGCACAGAAGGGCATGCACTTCTGAGGCTACAAACTGGGTTCCAGATAAGTGAAAAGGCAGATAAGAGGTGTTTAAAATAAATCCTGTGAGGTGGTATAAGTCCCTGTCATGCCAATGTCCTTCCTTTCATAATGACTCAGCTGTGAAAACTCTCCTCCAAATACTAAGAGACAGCTGCAACATCTTGGAGGGTGTCAAGACTCCTGAAGTGTCCTGTGATCCACAACATTTCATCAGCCAGTGTGAAACTCCTGCCCCAGGGGAGGTACCTGGGCATTCCCACCTGAGTTTGAGCATAGTATAGACTTAATGGACAAGGAATTTTGCACTCCTACCCCCCCACCATTTGATGGATACACTCTGCAATCAACAACTTGTCAAGACTGCAATCCCTGAGATGAGGATCCACAGGATGTTATTGGAATCTATTGAATGGTGATATTTTTCCTACTTATTGTTTATCTGTCACTCTCTTTCTCTCCCCCTGACTCTGTCTCTCTCTACCTCACATTTAGTCTGAAATAAAAATCTATACTTTTGATTTTGACATATAGTCTCTTTTACACATTAATTTGGGCAAAGGCATCTCTCTAATAATTTTAATAATTACATCTCAGTACCTCGTGAACAGCCACTGATGCTTCAAGGTGGACCTGCTGTACCATGGACTTACCCAGAGCAGCATGTGCTTTGAGGTGTACATTCTGCAGTGTGGACTTATCCTTGGGCCACAGACCCTTCAGAGGTACAGCTGGTGTGGCACAGACATAATCATGGCCATAGGCACCTTGAGATGCACCTGCTCTGACATGGGCTTATCCACCACCACAGATGCTTCAGCGTGTCCTGCTCCTGCATGGACACTTCCACAGGTCAAAATTCTCTTGACTCAAGTTCCCACTGCAGTTCCAGCCTGTCCACTACAGGAGCAGAGAAAGAGCAGTGATGCCTTGGCCACCATCCAGCCCAGGTGTGTCACCAGGTGTTACCCCAGGCACAGCAGAGGGGGCTGTTCATCAGCACTACAGAAAGCAGTGAAAGCAAAAAGCAGCCAGTAACCAGCACTGGTCTCCAACACACAGTGAGGCAGGGAAGCCCCATGGAAAGTACAGGAGACAGTCAATTAAAAGCCCCACACTGGGTGCCAAAAAGGACTGCCAGAGTTTAACCAGCCAGAAACTCAGCCCCACACAGCCTCTCACTCACTCCATGGTGGTAGGATGGGGAAAAGAATTACGAGGGTAAGAGTGAGAAAACTTGTATGCTGAGAGTGAAGTGTGTTTGTCTTTCCTGCTTCAAACATGAATTAGCAGAAATTCCAGGACTGGCAAAACACTAAATTGTGAATATGTCTCTCTGAACAAGAGTGTGAGCAGGGAAGAGCTCCCAGCTCAGTGTGATTTCATATGAGTAAGTTCAATAGTATTCATAAATTCAAATATGAAAATAAAGGCACCAAAGAAGAAAAAAAATCTCACCCGCCCTCCCTATTTCAATTTTTTTTCATATCTGGTAGAACAAACAGAGCTACAAAGTAAGAACATCTGTAGGTAAACCCTAAAAGGGACATATGTGTTCCACACCTAACCACAGCAGGGTGTCACTATAACAGCTTGTTTACTACTTATCACATCCAAGTCCATATGGTGCATTTCTTCCTTAATTGGACATTTCCATGCTTTTGTTGATTTCTGTCAAAACCTTAATGATATTTAAATATTCTTTTGCTGAAACCAAAACTTTTTTATTTTAAAGAATTTTAAGCACAAAAGGAATTCTGTTGTAGGTGTTCAAAATATTTTAGTGACCTAAGAGATTCTCTAAAATGGACAAAAATGTAGCGTTATTTTACCTACATTCCTATTTTAATTTCTTGCCAGCATTCAGCCTATACTGCTCCAAATCAAATAAACCACCAAGGCCCACACAGTGAGAGAGGTTTCATTATAGATCATGAACAGCTCAGGGTGGAAGTGCCAAAGTAAAAGAACAGATAGCACTGAAAGACCACAAATAATGTCTGCCCCATAACCCTCCAAGTTTAGTGCACTTTTCTCAGAGAGGCTGTTTTATTTTGGCCCTTATGTGAAAAATAAGTGACTTTACGAGTTTGTCTGAATGTAGAGAGTTATTTTGATAGAAAGGTGGGCAAAGGGAAGTGTGAAGGGGTTCAGTCATTTGCCAGAGTCTGATGCACAGCTTTAGTAACCTGAGCCATAAAATTGGGTGAGTACCAAAGGAGTATGGTCTGGACAGACCTAGCTAAGAGATAGCATTGATCCTACTGACTCAGAGCCAAGGATAAAAGATTCTGAAGGAGCTGCCATGTATTAAATTATCTTCCTTGTCTTGCAGATAGGTTATTGTCATATGATAATTTCCTTTTCTATAGGCCTGAGAAGCAGGAAGGTGGATGTTTTTCTGTTTTGCTAGTAATATGGGATGCTTTTGCTGAAACCAAAATGTTTTTATTTTAAAGAATTTTAAGCACAAAAGGAATTCTGTTGTAGGTGTCTGGGGCTTTTGGATCCTGACAATCCCAATATCTTTGGTTAAATAAAAGCAGCAGTCCTTGTCAAAATATAGATTTTGTGAGGAAATACATAACACACATATGCAATTACAGAACAACATATAGTTTCTCCCTTTAAAATGAGAGTAATATGAATACAGACTTCGGTGATATTTCCTAAAAGAAACTGGTCTTCAGTACACCCACAGCAACCTTATTTCTACTTAGTTCAAGGTTCCTTCCAGCAGACATTCCTAGATGAATAGGGAAACTGCATAAATTGCTTAAGAAACAATGAGGAAAAAATGGCAAGGGTGAATAAGGAAAAACAATGTGTGCCCTGCAGTGTTCAGGATGTCAGTGACAGTGAAGGAGATGCAGTGTGACACTGTCTTTTTTTCAGGCCACGGTAACTAGCAGTAGACACCTCTCTCCCACACAGACCCAGCTTAGGATGCAAGGAATGATCTCTGCAAGGAAAGAAGAACTTAGCTGTGATCACATCTTTCACAGGCCAAGTTCTCCCCACAGTTTGGATTTAAGCTGACCTTAATATGCAAACATCCTAAGCACAATTTGTTTGTAAAAACACAAGAACAGATTTGATTTTAGAATCAGGGATCTAAATAGCTCATGTTACATAGCCCAGATGTGGCCAAGCGAGAAGACTTATTTTTCTTTCTGTGTATAAGTTTTATAGAAAACACTAGTAAGCTTCATTCTTGACTGTTTTTTCTAGCTTCTGTATTCAAGACTATGGAACTCTCACAGATTATTAGAGTTCAAAGATGAAGTTAAAACATAATGAATACTGATAAAATCTCATAGATTATCCTTGCAGCAAAGCATCCATTAATTCAAGGTTTTAATCTTTTTATAAAAATAAGAGGGGTTTTTAATCTGTTTGAAGTATTTGACTCTACTCTTTGCCTTCTTGTAATTCCTCTTTCTGAACTTCTTAATCAAGACTGCAGTAGTTTAAATTGCAGAGTACCTCAGTACCCATGAGATTTAGCATATATCAAATCCCTCTCTAATAATCTCCTAACCTCATGCAATCTTTTTTTAGTATAAACAGAAAACTCAAAAGACACAAGATTCCTAAAGTACTTAGTTGAAATTTACTTGCCTTTGTTCACAGTAGCAAGCCACAAACTATCACAATTCTCTTTCATGTAACCACTTGGACATCTGAGATGAGTAAAGAAATATGTATTGCAAGGGAACTTACTTAATTGTCCTAAATTCTGTTCTGGCATAAAAACAGAATTGTCTCTAACAGAGGTGAGTTTAGCAGTTTGATACCTTCCTCCTCTGTGGATCATCTGAAAAGGCCAAACAAGGCACCTTGTTACTAATGCCCATGAGGACAGGAGCCAGTAAGTGATATCTGAACCTGTTAAATTTGTGAAGGATGCTCTGAATGCAGTACAGCATGGCATTCAGATCCATTCAAACACTTGCCAAACAGGATACCACCACCATATCCTGCTGAAATCACAGTATTCTGCTTACAGAACTTGCCCTTGAAATTCAAAAATGACAGCATCATCAGCCTGAGTAGATACAAATCCACAGCTCCCACCTCTTCAGAGAGTGTCTTTGCTGCATGGCTTTCATTGAAGCTGTGCCATTTCTGTGCTGCCAGGAAAGTGGAATTTGTTTGGCCTGCAAAGAAAATTGCAAAAGGGAGACTATTTCTGTAACCTAATAGGCAAAACACTGCTAGAGAGGAAGGGAAGCTAAAATAATTCTTTCCCGAGGGCCTGCTCAGAATATATATTTTCCATGTAACAGTTTTAGGATAAAATCCATTAGCAACACTGGAAGGAAAACTGAAACATAGGAACTTTCTTGTTTCCACAATAGACACGTCCCACTGTCTCACAGTTGGCATCTCCTGCTTAATTTTTGTTTCAGGCCCCAGTTCTTTCACCATTTCTTGTACAAGGACTTTGTTTTAATGGATAAGTATAAGACTAACATGGCATAAGACTAGTCAATTGATGGCGAATGAGACTGTCTTATGATAGAAAAGCACCAAAGATGTTCAATATTTAGAAAAACATCTTGAATCCTGAATTTAGCTAGTGGGTACACAAAGGCACCTCACTCACAGCTCTAAAGTTTCAAAGCCTAGGGAAACACAGGGTACCAAACATATTCAGCAACATATTTCTTTAAAAATGGCTTAGATATCTTCTGGAAGACAATAAAAGTAGTCACTTCTACGTACTCTTAATATTATATGAGTTGATAAATTTCACCTCTAGAATGTATTTATAAACATTACCTACAAAGAAGCAGCAAACTCATATGCTAACTTTGGTCCATGCTGCAACTTCAGGAAAATAAAATATCCCAACTTAAATGCTCAAATCTATTTCTGAGAGTACTAAAAATAATGTCTAAAATTGTAGACTCCATAAAAAGACAGGAATGCCTGCTTAAGAGCAAATTTCAGGCTGTCATGAAATTTTCAAGTGCCATTCCTAAAGAGATGAGGATTTTTTAATCCACTAGAGAGATCTTTAGCTACAGGTAAATTCCTCTTGCTTGACTTTACCTCCTGATAGTGGTATAAGGAAGAAAGTGCTATTATAAATGACTGTATAATTCAAATTCAAAAGCAGAGCTTCAACCATGTTCTGGAATGTGTGCAAATATTCAGAGTTTTGCATACAAAGTCCCATGAGGTTTGCAAAGCCTCAGAATATTTTATATGAAGGAGCTATTCCTCTCATACTATATTTGCTACATTATCATAAATAATGTTTCTCCCATCTTGCAGTTTGAAATTAAATTGTCATGTTTTTTTCCATTACCTCTTCCTATACTACCCAGGTCACAAAAAACATCTGTCATATTCATACAGGAGAGCTTGCGAAATAGAAGTGGCAGCATTATGTCCTGAAAACCTAGAGCTTCCCTGTTCTCAATTTTCCTGTTCTCCTCAAAGTGACTCCAACTGGAAACAGGTGGCAGCATTGTTTCTGATGCTACAGGTCCTAAATCTGAAATACAAAGATCTAATCTCTCCATACTAAATGAAAACAAAGTGAAAGCTGCTCTCATTGACATTGGCTGAATAAGGCAAGATTTGATAAAACAGGAAAAGAAACAGTTTGGCTCTGGCCTTGGAGAGTCAAGACATCAGAAATATCTTGAAGGAGTCTAAGCTTGAAAAATGTTTTGGCATTTGGAGCCTCTAACTTTAGCTCTGGTTTTAGCCACGTCAATGGTGTGGAACCATCCTCATGCTGGACATTTGAGGCCAGAGTACTTGGGGAAAAGTAAGCTTTACCAACAGGATGGCATATGACAAACTGTCATCAGATATCTTTTCATGTTGCATCTATTAAGTTTGGATTTGATACACATCTCTGTCCCACTTAGAAAAAAAGCCTGAATTCTAATTGAATGAGACTGTAAACTTGCATGTAATTATATTCTTTTTTAACATATTATAACTTCACAATACTTTTGTGCATAAGACATTTCCATCCTTATTTCACATGTTCAAAATATCAGGGTTTGTTATTATTTTTGTTTGGCATATAGAAAGAAATAAAAGAACAAGGACTGAAGAGAATGACAAGGAGAGAGAGAGGGAAAGAGCAAGCAAGCAAAAGAGAATTTTATAAAACAACTGTGGCTTTATAAATAGAGGTCACAATCTCATATTCAGTCTTTCCTTCAGTGTATTTACAGAATTGTAACATGGCACTTTTTATGGTGTAAAAAGATATTAATTCCAGCATTGTTTAAGTGGGAGGCAAAGAAAGATATTCTGGTTTCAATTAGGAAAGACAGATATATAAACAGGTTCTCTTGGAAGGTCCTGATAGGAACAAAAGAATGTGATATTGATGGACACAGGGGACTCAGACCTGCTCTTGTTCAAACCACTGGAAAAAACTCCCATTGGCTTCAGGGCTGCAGGATCCAGCACATGCCTAGGTCACGAACAGGTTTAGCAGACATGTTGAAACAGCTTTGGTTTCTGAGTACTGATGGCTCCATCCCCAGGAATCTGGATCTCACTGCCATTACCCACAGTCAACGGCAGCCAAAGGCCTGAATTTCTGCCTTAAGAAAGGTTGAAGCCTTGCCATAAATACTTTCCAGAGAATGGCAGTTATGGCAACAGTGTTCCCATTGCTCTAGTTAAGATTGTGTCAGCATTTAAATTATAAACCCTTGTTTTCAGAGGTTTACATCTTGGCCATAAACATTTGCCAAGAGATGAAAATTGGCATTCACTGCCCTATTTTTTAATAACAAAACTTGGAAAAAAACAGACTGGGTTTTTTATACTGCAAGAGGGAAAAGAGTTGGAGGCTTGTTGTGGGAGGTGAGGTGCATTTTGGTGTTATATAACATATAACGTGTTTATACACAGAGATGGAGTGCATGTTTATTCCTAAAATGTAAAATTTTCTCTGCTTTTTTAAATTAAATTTTGCTAGTCACTGAGAGATTTGTTTGTTTTAAATGAATTTGTGTAAGAGTACTAAAAACAAAATGAGAACACTGCAGCTAATATATTTCTTATTAACGGTGCAATTTTTAATAGGCATTTAGCAATCTATATCAAAAATACGTTGCCTCTAAAATGCTAATATTTTTGCCCTTTGTAAAGAGATTGTCATGCTTTCTTTTGGGATTTTTTCTGAGTACAAGTAATCCTTTTTTAAACTATAGAAAACAAAGTTTTCTACATTTACTTGTAACTACTCTTCCTTAAGGTGTCTTAGATGTTTCCACTTTGAGTGTTCACATATGAAAACACTGCTAGCCAAAGAATTCATCCTTTAGCAGGAGCCAGAGGTTCTTGCTCCAGCCTTGATCCTCTGCATGCTAACCTCTGGCTTCCAAAGGGATGGTGCATACTGTTCTCCCTGAGTTTCTCCCACTCTAAAAATCCTTCGAAATCCCCCTCTCTTTCTCACTGACATGGTGTTTTGGACTGTGTGTGATTGTGGTTTTGATTGTGTTTTGATATATATATTAATACTTGGTGACTGCAAGAAATACTCCCCAGTGGAGTACAATTTTCTTGAAGGAGAGTTTTACATTTCTAATGAAGTTAAGACAGAGAGACCAGATTCACAGAACAACATCACTGGATATGCTGCCAGATGAAGGTACCTGAGGCCCATGACACAAATTGAAAAGGCAATATGAAAACTTTGGCAGGAGTGATAGTTTCCAGTGCTCAGTGAAAGCTGTGAAACAAAACAGATTTGGCATTCCCAAGGTCAAAAGGATCATTATTTCGCTATAATATGGATACAGAAGGAAAGAACTGGTGAGAAATACACATCCACCACCCTAGCAAGAACTAGACATATGTCTAGCAGTATATCTCAAGCAGGTAACTTCTGGAAGAAGACTGAAATGTCCTGTTTCAGTTTAAAAGAGACTATATGAACTTGAAGTCCTTCCAGGCTTGGGTGTCCAAGATATCTTCTCATTCTTTCCATTGGTAATCCACTACTTCGATGTGGCCAAGTTGATCTCCCAGGAGAGCCAAATCTGTGGTCTGACATACTTTATGTTTATCTATTGATCCTTCTACAGAAATGGGTGTTTTGTCAAAGTTACTGATACTGCATCATGGTGGTGGACATGTATGTGCTTATATAGGTGAGTTGGCACTGACTATAGGAATAAAAAGGCCTGGAATAAATTCTTCCCATTTCTGACCCCAACTAATTAATGTGTAGCTACATAGGAAATAACAGGCTTCGAGCTGTGAGAGTAGTGATGGAAGTTACCATCTGAGCAATGAAGACTTTATTACACAACGGTAGGGGAAGCAGGAACAGAAATCTCCTCTAGGTACACCCTGGTTCCTACAATCAACAGGAGCCTTGGATCTCTCACAGACTAATCTAACTTATGGATTGACATTGCAGATCTGCGATGCAAAGCTCTCAGGAGCCCTAGAAATGTCAGGTCTGCGTAGACTGGAAACAAATAAGGTAATTACCACCTTTAATTTAATACTACATGTAAATTAAAATTATTATTCCTTTGTTTCTTTTCTTATTAAAAGAAAATTATTTTTACAAATGGCTTTAGACTCATAAATCTTTTCTGCTATTCATTACCTTTAATACATAATACAATACTTTCAGCAGTGGTCTTATGGCTCTGAGAGGTCTGTGACTCAGCTACAAACAATAGCCATCACTATTTTTTCTTGAATGATGATACACCCCTTAATCATATCTTTTGAAATTATATTCCTAGGCAAAAAAGGCTCTATGGCATCTTATACTTTTCTCATCCTTAACAATTTTCAGAGAGTACAGAAAGGTCAATATAATATTGAAAACCAGCTCATTATGAGATATTATTGAGCATGATAATTGTTTGAGCTCTTCCATAACATGACTACGTACTTCACTGCATATATTAATGAATAAGCCATTATTTAAATGCCAATTTGTCTCTGACTGTTATAAGTAATAAGTCTCTGAGTACATAAATTCAGATAAGGCCCTTTAATGCAATGTATAGCACATTATTTCATCTGGTGAAACGAGAGAACAAGTACCAGCTAACAAAATAGAAAATCATCAGGGTTTGTTTTGTTTTATTTTTTTTTCCTGAGGCTGTAGAGATAAATTTTTCCTGTTTATTTCTTCTGTCAGCAAAGAAAGGCAAGTTTAAAAACAAAACTGAGACCGTCTGGTACAATTCTAAGCAATTAGCACCCCTGAGATAATGAACACTCTTATTTATTTGTACTGACGCTGTGCTACTTCAAGGCAAAGCTTCACTGAACACCAAGGCCTTTTTCTATTAGGTGGTCAAATCAGTCCATCAATCTCCTGCTCTAAAGAGTGTCCAGTATAGTTTCAGAGAAGATAAAAAATGAGAATGATGGCAAGGGAAATGAAAGTTAGTTGGTACCATTGGCTGGAAATTGATGCCCAGTCCAGTAATTTCAAATCATGTGTGAGGGCCATAGAAGAATTACAACTATGATAGAAACTGTCAAGATGTGCAGACCAATATGTCAGAAACTTTAAACCTGCACAGAACTATAAAAAGGGAGGAAATAATGTAAAAGGGCAGATATGGATGTGGAGGTATGGCAAAGTTACGAAGCTTCAATAAAGATTTAGAACCTGAATATGATCAGGTGAAAAATGGAGAATTGTGGGGACATTCAAAGCTAGAGAAGACAGTGGACAGAGACAGAATCTAAAAATACATTTTTCCAGTAGTGTCTTGTATAATACAGTAGCAGATGATGAACTGGAAAAGTAAGGAAAACTTTGTGCTCAGATGGGTTTAGAGAAGTCAGGAAAGACTGAAAAGAAGGAGATGCCCTATAGATAAATGAAAGGAATCTAGAAACATGGAGAAAGCACATTATAAACATGATACAGGAGTGTGTGTTACACAGACAAATGGTGATGGAAGAATGGGTTAAACCCCGCTAAATCTGTTTTTCCAGTCAAGAATTAAAGAAATGGAAATGAGGATCTGTTCAAATTAAGCCCAAAGGAACAGTCAGGGAAGACTGCTGAAGAGTCAGAATAACCACTACAAAAACTGAGGGAGAAGACTTAATGAAGATAGCAAAGGTAAATAGACTGAGGAAAGAAAGAAAGAGAGAGGAAAGGGAGAAGAAAGGGAGAAAGGGAGAGAGACAGAGAAAGAAAGAGAGAGAGAAAGAAAGAGAGAAGGAGAGAAAGAGAGAAAGAGAGAAAGAGAGAAAGAGAGAAAGAGAAAGAAAGAAAGAAAGAAAGAAAGAAAGAAAGAAAGAAAGAAAGAAAGAGGAAGAAAGAGAGAAAGAAAGAAAGAAAGAAAGAAAGAAAGAAAGAAAGAAAGAAAGAAAGAAAGAAAGAAAGAAAGAAAGAAAGAAAGAAAGAAAGAAAGAAAGAAAGAAAGAAAGAAAGAAAGAAAGAAAGAAAGAAAGAAAGAAAGAAAGAAAGAAAGAAAAGAAAGAAAGAAAGAAAGAACATATGGAAGTTACAGCCTTCATTTGACCAAGAAGCCTGCAGAATGCAGACCTCCAAAGAACATAAGCATATTCTCTGTTCATTTTTCCTCTTCTCCTCTACAGTTCCACTAGTACTGTTCATATCCACAGACTTCTTGATATCTACTCTTCTCACAAGATTTGAAAGGTCAGAAAAGGTTTTGTACAAGCAATTCTGCCACCACAAAAGGTGAATGTGACTAGAGGTAAGAGGATAGTTGTCACTGGATAAAACTCTGCATAATAATCTATTGAATGACTTAATTTCATCTGATCTGTGTTGATAAAAAGAAGAGAAAATGAAAAACGGTAAAGGTAACCAGAAATTACAGGTACTTGGCCAAGGAAACTTTAGTAATTCCAGGCAGTAAAGGAAACATATCACTGTTTAAGTGCTGGACAACAGATATGGAACACTTAGCAATTCCCACAGTACTTTTCCCATGGTGGCTTTTCATGTCTAACAAGGAGAAGAGATGAAGGAAAGAACCAAAATCATTAAAAGAGTGAAGCAAATCAACCAGTTCTTTAAAGGAAAACATTCAGGATGGAAAGGAAGCAGGGCAGTTAAGGGACAATAAGGACACAAATGGGAACAGATCAGACAATGCTGCAAGGATATTAGATGTAAAATGAATAATATGTAATAGAAGTAAAAGTTTGAGAATACGGCTGTATGTGATATCCAGCCTCAAAATCTCCTAGGAGAAGAAAACATTCTTGAGATCAAACAAAAGATACAGTGTAGCCATATAAACTTGTTCAGAAAAGAGGCTTAGTAAAGCAGTGCAGCTTTTGCAGGATTATTTTAAAACTGTTTAATCTCAAAGCCCTGCAAAAATCTTGATTATCTTTGGGTATCTAATTGCCTCAGTGTACTTAACTAGCTCTTGGATTTTTAGATATGTGGAACTTGGAAAACTACCGGTGCAGGCTCATACTTGGATAGATAGATCTAAATACCAACAGTATCTCCTAACTACAAAGAATCAAGAGGTAATTTGCCTACCTCTATTATTTGTATCCCACCCTATAGGCAGGATCAGCTAATGACTGCTACAGCCCCATGTTTTTCTATCAACATTGCAATTTTAGGAGAGAACATATTAACTGAGATTGCATTTACAGCATCAGAGCATTAAATTTATCGAAAGAAAATATTGCCTGGGATTGCAGCTAGGCACTGAATAAACAAATATGACTTCTTAGGCAAGACTTGTTGGGTGTAAGTGCCATGTTCTGAAGATTTGTTCTGTAAAAAAATTACACAGGCATTTAAGCCTGGTAAAAATGTTGTGCTCCCTAATAAGTAAGCCATCCTCAGGATGTGAGTGACACTTACAAGAACTCTCAGGTTTAGATTTCTCTGCATCAAACATGAATATCCTTCACAAAGACACTTGTTTATTTTTTTTAATGTGGCCATGACTCTGAAAGCATCTTGTCCTCAGAGAAATCAGGCCTTTTTCAGAAATCATCTTCATATGAGAAAATACTGGAAGGTGAAACACAGTGATAATTTCAAACATACTTACTCTGGCTCTTTTACTGGAATGAATCTGTAATGCTACTATCTCTGGGGGAAGGACCATCAATCAGGACACTCCACCAGTAGTGTTTTTTAGGCTCATTCTTGCGGGGAACAGAGAAGTATGAAAGAATTTCCATGTGTTTACATTAACATTTAAATAATAGATGAACTAGGAAGATATGAATCATGGGAATCAGTTGTCCCAGTCAATGCAGCCTGAATTGAATCATAGGACAATTGGTTTTTATTTATGTATTTTTGTAGTTGATGCCAAATACACAGTACAACAAGTTCTCCAGAATATAACATCCAGTGAGAATTATACTCCATGTCATGTCATAATTCTCAAAAAAACACCAGAAGGAATCAAGCTGAACATCTTATTTCTGGAAGTTATTTTAAAATAGGGTAAGGGACAGTTTCTTTGTCACTGAAGGCAGAGGAGAATGAAGTTACTACGGAAGGGCAAATAATTTCCAAAAGGAATCAGCAGCCTACCCAGACAGAACTGATAACTGAGCAAAGAAGGACCTGTCCACATCTTGACATTACCTTTTTTGAAAGCATGGGGACTTTTATAATTTCAGACATATTGAAGTATATCTCTATTACGAGTTCTGGCTGAATGTTTATAAGATACGTTCGCTCCAATATTGCATTAAAAACCAAATTAAATGACAAAGACTTAAAAGTATCCCCTAACAGAGAAGATATTGGTGCCTGTCACTGCTGGATACCTGCTTGTTATACAACAAATAGCAGAACACAATAGAAGGCAAAAGGTTTTACAAAAGGGGCATCTGTATCATTACAAAGAAGGTATAATTCAGAAAAACTATCTACATTGTATTGATTTGTGTTACATTTACTTTACATTAATTCTGTTTAATTTTTATTGACATAATAAAAGTAATAAAAAAGGGGGAAATATATGGCTATTTTACAAAAGCAGATGTTGGCTAAACATGAGCTGCTTTCCAACTGTTACAATTCTTGTCCAATTTGTGATCAAGAGAAGGGATAAACACCCTTCTAAAGTTGCCTTACACCAGACTGTCATAATATTTCATCTTAAGTATACCAATTCATGGTGATTTATCAAATACAAATAATTGTCACCACCTATTTTTGGAAGGAACTAGCAATTTATTATGAAAGGGAAATTTTAAAAAATTAATTACTCTCAAAGGAGGTAGAGATAATAGTGACATCAGTGTGCCTATGTGGCAATATGAATATTTAGGCACCAGGCACAAAATGCCTTCTTTTCCACTTCAAACTGTATGAGAGAAATAAACTAATTTCAAATACACATGTGATATAGTAAGGTAAAATCTACTGTGATTTCTTCAAGAGAGCTAAACAAGGATTTTTGATGAACAACAAAGAACATTTTTGGAGTGATGCTGGACCTCAGGATGCCTGAGCTGACCAATGGAGTTCCATGGATCTTCGGATGCTGACCTTCGCATGCATTATCATATAGTTTCTCTTACTCTCTTTTTTATTTTTATAAATGCATACCTCTCTTTCTCCCAGCTAGGCAAATTTGGGATTTTCGGTGGAAACATCACTGGTATTTGTTGCAGGGGGTGCAGTATCATTTATTTGCACTAAAGCAACATAGTTACTATCAAAGGAGCTCCCAGAACCTAGGCCAAGGAAGACGGTAGAAGCTACACAGCAAGATGCAAGTCAAACACTGTGTATTCTTTATTCACTACACCATGAAACATATGGCACAATACACCTGGGGAGCCACCCTCCCTTATGGTGATTCATCCTGCTGAATAGCACAGCAAGTTCAGCCTGGCATTAAATGTTAGCATATGCAGTCTGGCATACCAAGAAGCTCACTGGAATCTGAATTATTGACAACGTGAATGGTCTGTTTGGAAACCTCAATTCAGATCAACATCACATAGCAAATGAACTAGCCAAAAAAACCAAAAAATAATGTGAACATATTACAGTCAGATTTTATTCCTTAGCTGACAAAAAAAAAAAAAAAAAGAAAAAAAATCACACAGGAACATTAACATCTGCTTCTCATCTGTCCAGATGATGTGGATTTATTACCTTTGTATCCAGGTGTGCATCATTTCTTGTTACATCTTAGCATCCAATACTCATATGTCATTCATTTCCAGAAGTCCCAGAAAGAAATGGTCTTTCAGAAAAGAAACTGACCCAGGATGATGAAAAAAATAGTCTTAATACTGATGGCAAAACTAATATTGAAAATAAATACATTTCAGCATTGAATGCTGAAAAGATTAAATAGATGGATAACAAATATTAATTGCCATTTTGCACTGCAGTATGACAGGACTGTCTGACAAGCCCATGAACCCATGTACTTTCTTGTGGCTTTTGCAGTTCCAGTCCAGGCTGCTCAAAGGTTCAGGGACGATCAAAGGTGATCCCATATTTGTGGAGTGTCATTTTTAGTACAACACCTGGGACTTTGAGAGACCCATTAAAAGGACATAAAACCTAGAAAGAACACCTGTAGTAGGAGTATGGTTTTGGCTTCAAAATTACTTGGGGTTCAGGTTTCTAATATGAAACATTTGCCTTCAGTAGAATATCCTGATTCAAGCCATCATAAAGGCTGGTAAAAATCCCCTAAAACTAAAGGAAGGGAGGTGAAAAAGGTGGAGAGTAAAGAAGCCATTACAAAATGCCAGTATGTGTAACTCTGCAGTTTGAGTCTGATCCATGCTGGAGTCTTCCATTTCATCCTCTCAAGAGAAAATGACAGCAGGAAACTTCTAGTGTCAACCTTCATCTACTTTTCTGCATTTAGTGATGCTTTTTGACAGAACTTTTTTCCCTCTGTATTTCTTCCCACAACTTTTCTCATTTAATCTCATCTTCTTTCAGCAGCTTGGACTAATTCTACCAATGCCTGTGAATTTTCTGAATGTGTTGTTGCATTTGTCAAGAACCATCCAAGTTCTCAATTGGAAAGATACTGGTTATTTGCTGTACAACTATTACAAATATGATGCAGGATAAAGTAAGAATTTCTCCAGACTAAGATATGAGATTGGAATTTACAGTGACAAGGAGAAAGCTGAAGGATTCTCTGGGGCTTTGTGGCCTTAGAAATCCTCTAATGGGGGACAGGTTGAATATTTTATAGTCTTTTTTTTGAAAGGCAACACTAACATGGATTCTTGTAAAAGGGTGAATATATGGCAAGTACCCCTATTTTTTATCCAGCCCCCATAAAAAGAGCTTACAGCTATAGTCTCTATGAATTAGCAAGATAATTATTCCATTTGTGCCAGTTAAGACAAAAATATCTACCTATGCATTGAACTATGAACAAAATTTTGTCAAACAGCCTATAGAGAGGGTTGTTCCCATACATATATATCATCTTTTCTTAATTTAATTGCATAACCCTGGGTTGCAAGAAGGTGGAGTTACAGAATGCAGAATTTTTCCTTTAAGAAAGCATCTTATCCATTTGCTATTAAGCTTTATGGAAAAAAAAAAAAAAATAGAAAAAGAAGATGAAGATAAGTTGGCCCCCAAAAGACACCAAGCATGTAAGAATTAAAGGATTAGCTAAGAAGAAGTTTCTGCAGATTTATTCATATTTTAGAAAAATACAGCACATGCACCTAAATATTGCCAGGAATCTGCATTTTCACATGAATCCAGTAAAAGACCACAATAAAACAGTCTTCAAAGGAAATGTTTCATAAATACAAAAAGCTCAAGCTCAATGATAGAGTTCTTCGTCCAGTCTGCAGGAACTAAGCAGAGCAACTACAATTGTTTAAAGCATTGAGGAAATTAGAAGACAAACATCATGAGGTATGGGGAAAAAACCAAACTTTGGGTGGGATAGCCATGATGAAAAGTAGCAGGTGTTACGGAGAGAAATGTACATTTGTCTTACAACAAATTTCACAAATTTTCACTAGCAAAAGGTTAATTGTTTAACTTTTCACTAAACTTTACCTTTTGTTGGATTCAGTGGCCTAGGAATTTTGTCTAAATCTGTGATTTTTTTTCAGGATAGGGTACAATGTCAAGGATCAGCTTATAAAAGTGGACCAGTTAATTTTTCTACCCCTTATGCTAATTTAAACCTTGTCTAGTTCCATAGGACTATATGATGCAAGAGACCAAACAACCTGCAGTAAAAGTTTTCATATGAAACTTAAGGAGACACCATATGATTCTTTTTATGTACTTATTTTGATGCAATAATAACACTAATAATACCCATGGTAAAATTTCATTCTTTAATGTAATGTATAAACAGTAAAAATTAACCTTTAAAAAGTCATGGAAAATTACACCCACCTTATAAATGAGGAAACTGACTTTCAAAGAGTTCACAAACTCAAAGATATTATATGTATTAGCACGAATTAGACCCATACTAATAACTGAAGGAGACATAATTTTCTTTCTTCTGACTATTTTGAGATACATATTTATATACAGGTCATGGTATTAATAGTCATGATTAATGAAGACAAAAAAGAAGCAGTGGGAACAAAACAGAAAAAGATATTAAATAGACAGTCTCCTAATTTCCATATTTGGATGGTTTACATTACTTTTCTAATCACTCTTTTCTACTGACCTGTCAACAGAAGATCTGCAATCAGGTGGGCTGCACAGGGGATGATTTTGTTAATGTGCTAAGGGGAGAATGAATGAGACAGAGTTAGCTGTTGGAAGATCTAGATGCCACTTAACAAAGATAGGAGAAAGAAGACCTCTCATCACAGGCTATGCAGCCATAACTTCCACCAGAACTTCCTTGACTGTGGTCCAGTTCATTCACTATCTGTAGCACTAACAGGCAATAAAATCTTTGGATATTAGAATTTGAATACCAACAAAGAAAAAATCACAGCTGAGATGTGTGAAGTTTTTTGAGAACAGTGCAGATAATGGAATGCATCTCTCAACATTCAATAGGAAAAAACTGTACAGTGTTTTTGGGGGGGTTTTGTGGCTACACAGAACCATCTATTCATATCTTCCTTCTTTTTAGGGGAAAATGGCTAAATCAAGTTGTCATTATTATTATTATATTTCTTGTCCAAAGAGTAATCCAAACAAACTGGAAGGAGCCATAGAGCCAAAATTCTCTTAACTGCTTTCCTCATAACCAGCTTGGACAAGAGCCACACCTCTTCCTCCTCAGCTCAAACTGACACCATAATTTCTGTCTGGTTCTTCTGTCTGGGGACAGCATCAGTAAAATCCAGCATTGAGATTGTCCTCATGGTAAGACTGAGATAGTGAGTTTCTGCTGGCAAGCCCAAGGAAACCCCTGAAAGCTTACATAGGCAGGCAGAAATCTGTGTCAGGCAGGTGTGATTAACCTTCTAACATAAAAAATAAACATATGTCTAGTAGATGCTTTACAAATATTCTGCATTCCACAATCTCTTCACACTCTGGTTATAAGAAATTTTCAACAGATTTTTTTTTAAGCCTAGAGTCTGTTTTTACAAGGGATTCTGTACTCAACTCCTTGTCTATTCACATTTGTACGTAGAAGTGTAAAAACTCATAGAGGGAAGTATGACAAAGAATTCTGACTCAAGAAGAAAAAAAAGTCTTCAGATGAGATATTTTCATTTTCTAAGTGTTGTCAATTTAGACATATTTCTCAGAGAGCAGAGCAGACAGAAATTAGATATTAATTCTCTTATGGTAATAAAACTGCAAAACTGCCTATCTGCAATGGACACTGCATCAGTGATCTGTGAATCATGAAGGTTCAAACAAAAAGATGTAGCTGGCATGCAGAAAAAGGTATTTAGACAACTGAGTGTACCTATACAGTTTTTTTTCAGATTTCTAATCAATTACAAAAGAAAAGAAAGAGCAATTAAAAAAAAAAAAACAAAACACCAAAACCTCCCAAACTACCAAATGAAAAACCCAGAACCTTTTATGTTAGTAAAACTGGGAGAATTTTTCCAACCTCATCTGTTTTCCAGGTCTTAGTTCAGTATCTGTAGTCACACTATTAAAGCCCATCTTATCACAGATCCTTTTGTATTTCCCACAGAACACAAAATAATGTAGTCTTGTATTTCTCTTCCAGCCAATTTAATTTCTTAGACGGCATGCAAGAACAATGGTGTTGCTCTGAATTCATATCACTGCAAGGGAATGTTTAAAATGCAAAATGAATGAGCTGAGTTTTTTCCCCTAAAGAAAGAAAACATTTGTATTCAAAGTTTCTGATTTGATTAAATTTTGCTTGTTTTGAGTTGTGGTCTTGTTGTTTTTTTTTACAGAAGACTTGAATTCTATGCCAAGTCTAGACTGATAATGACCTTTCAAATTTTCTGCTACTAAAAAAAAAAGGGTTTGGTGTTCAATTATCATAAATTACAGTGATAGTTATCATTGATTGCCAAACCATTAAGAAACATTCAGTAATTAATCTTCACATTAGGCTTGTGACATAGGAATAACAATGCAATGCATCTTTCCAGAATCCAAGCAAAATTAAAGCTCAGGAAAGGTATAAATCACCTACAGGCTTTCTACTAACTGTCTCTTATTCTCTATGGTAAATTTCACACTGATATTAATTTTGACATGCTCATATACTGCTCTGTTTCCTTTTTCAAAAACAAACCATCCAGCCACAGTGATAAGCAGTTCACTGTCATAGCAAGGCAAGACAATTTCAGAATTCAGCCCCTAAGGTTTTGCTGACTTTTTGAATGTCGCAAGGATGTCCCTCTGATAACCAGCACTGGTTTCTTCTATAAGGAATAAGAAAGAAGAATACTAAGTGATAGTGATTCCCAGCCCAGATACTTTGAGTAGGTTTTAGAATAACAAAGACAATTTAATTGTATTTCTTTGAGTATCCAGTTTCTATTTGGGACTATGAAGTCAGCATCAGAGACAAGATTAGAACTTCCTGATTTCAGTCTTTTGTCTCCTCTCAGATTTGCTAAATAATCACGACAGTTTTTTCTATGATTTGACACTCTTTCATAAAGGCTTGTCTAACCTCTCTTTTATTATGACCCAAAGTTCTTTACACCTTTGCTTTTATTACTTTTGTAATAAAAATCTGAAATTTGATTTTTATTTAACGAAATTCAACACTAGATTATCTTCTAGAAAGTAAATGCAGAGGAGAAACTGAGAGCAACAAAGTGAACAAGTCCTTCATCTCCATGAAATATATGCCAAATAAACCATAAGTGAAAGCCATTGCAGTATTTTGAGAAGAGAAATTGTTCGGTCTTGTTGTTTGTTTTTTGGGTTTTTTTGTTTGTTTGTTTGTTTGTTTGTCTGGTTTTTTGGGGGGGAGTTGTGNACTGCTAATTATTGGCATTTAAGATATCTGAAAGCAGATCTGGGTTTTTTTTTCCCTTTCTTTTTTTTTGTTTGGTGGGGTTTTTTTTGTTTTGTTTTTTTTTTATGTTCTGTGCTTTCCTCACCTGACTTTGGGGAATAGGATGCACAGACTTCTCTCATCTGCAAGAGTTGTCTTAAATCTTTCCTTTACAGGCTTTAGAGTGCTAATGAACTTGCCATATTTTTGTATTCATCTGAATAATAACTAGCTGCAGGGGCTGGTGAAACAAGAACCATATTTTTTCCAGAGCTGACTGGTTCTGAAGCTCATGGGAATGATAAATTCCAACAGAGCTGGGGTTTTCTCAAAGCGTTTCTCTGTCCTTTACTACCTACAGCACTGTGGTCACGGCAGTGCTGATTTGGTAAAGTTACTAATTCATCTCAGGCTATACTCCTTTCCAGTGGCTAGCACTTCATTAAGGTAAAAAGCCTCACTATGAAAGGAAATATTCAATGAGAATTCAGCTTATGAATGGAAAAGTACCAAGTTTTTTACCAGCTTTCATGTTACATTTCTCAGGAGTAAGAAAGACAAAAACATAGCACCACATTTTTCTGATCTACCAAATGATTCTTTGTGGTGACAGTGAAGTATTAAGAGGTGTAAGAGTTGAATCCTGACAGAATGGGGTCCAGTTTATGTTACCAACTTTCACTTAATTAAAAAAAAAAATAAATCTGATTGTAAATATTTGACTTTACAGCTCTACAAATGCCTTCCCCTAAATACACCTTCCTCCTTTGATCTCAAGCAACTACATAAAATTCCACATCTTTAGACCGCAGTTTTCAGCTATTGATACTATTAAAAATTAGAAAAAGCCCTATTTTTTTTTCTTTTTTCAGGGCCACAAGTCAGACCCCAGATATCCAATTTTGTTTGTAATTTTCTCCAATGAACAAACTAAAGCTTAGGCTGCAAACAATCATGGAAATTGCAACCCCACAGGAATTTGTTTAACAAAGCTCTGAGTATTCTTAAAAAAAAAAATAAGTAGAAGGTGGAATTAACTTTAGGGAAGTTGAAATTAACTTTAACAGCTTGGCTATAGCAAGAATAGCACACATTTTTAACTGCAAGGAAAATCCATTGTGTGAACACACTACAACGAAGAAAAGTTGTAGATTGTCCATTTCTGTTTTATCAAATCAAGATGTTTAAAAATGCAAAATATGTTTGCATGGAACCAGCAGTGATCATAAAAAGTTTAGAGATCTCACTGTAAGAGAAATTGATGTGGTTCAACAGTTTGCATTACTCAAGTCAATCCAGTCAATGTAATGGTCCCTTCTCATCTTAAGGGACTCTATGTATGTATGAAAAATTCTAGTTGAACATAATAAAGCTGTTTAAGAAATATTACAGTTTTAATGAGCTCTTAACAATTTATTAAATTGAAGGCTGGAGGTAAAAAAGAAAAAGGAAAAATATTATGCAACAGTGTCATGAATGTTTATACTATAAATCAATAACATTTAAATAACAAACATAAGTCCATACATGTGATCTGGACTTCATGTAAATTTTCTCTACCTTTACTACATTTTACAACATGTGGTGATCCTTGAATCCTTAAGAGAGTCCTTTTATTTCTTGTGACACTCCATGGCTAAGACACCAGCTACCGTACAGTGTAGTTTCTGAGCCATGAAGGAAGCACAAGGCTCTTGATGATTTGACAAAGATGAGGATGTATTTGCTTTACACTGGACATTGCTATGGACTTGTCACATATTGAGGTTGATCACCAGCTCAGGAATGGCCACATTTCATCAAGAGTGTGGAGGACACAAGTTACTGACTATCAGTGCTGATGTGTTGCTTAAATAGTTTAAAATGTTTATTATAGGTAGTAATCTCTAAAAAGTGTAAGTATCTGGGTTCACTGTAAGTATCAAGGTACATCTTATCTACACATGGTAATATCCTACATTATGAGAAGAAATTCTTCATTATGGAGAGAAACGTAGTTAATACATGTTGATCTAAGATGAGATAAATCACACCTTCAGAGTGGCATGTCTGTTTAAACAAGGAGGCTAGATCAAAACTCTAAGTGCAGATACATCTATATGTGTAAGTCCCACAAAGGTAAAACACAATTTGTTTGGCGAGTCAAAGAATAGAATAAATTTTTTAAATGTCATTTTTTGTTTCTTTTAAAACATCTTCCACTGTGAGGAATGAATGTTCCTCTATGTTTTCAAAATACAAAATAATCTTGATTTATGATTGTTATACTATATCAGTGGTTTTGTTTTCAGTTTAAATTCATCTCTTTGGTGATATTCACATGTAATCTGACAAATGTCATATTTATAGAGAAGAAAAGAGTTTGCAGTAAAAGGGAGAAATAAAGACCTATATCTATTGATATTCTTGATGCATGTATGTGCATCTCTGTGTAAAAAAATGCACAATAACACACACTGAAATTTTGTGCATATTGCTACAAATATGCCTAGTTAAAAAAAAAATCAAATGGACTTTACTGTGGTAGAATTAAAGCTTTAATCATGTTTTTAATGAAAATCATATATATATAATAAAATGTCTTAAAATAGAAATTCTAAAGTAAAAACAGAAACAGAATTATAGTACAATGTTCTGATTACATTCTCAGAAATATCGCTTATTATGCATGCAAAACCAAAAGGTAAAAAGGATGTCCTGACACATTACCACATTACAATAATTACTTATAATAAAACATTGACACAATCGCTCAAATTTATTAAAAAATACATAGTTTTCATTCAAACATTTTTGTCTAACCCTTGTAGGGAAATATTTGACAGTGTCCACTTAAAATGTGTGTCAAAATAGAAGTGTCTGATTTTATATATCTAGATAAGAGGAAATTGCTATCTGTTAATTACTATTTTTTTCTTCAGAACTTTCATAATTTCACTGAGTGTTCTTTGTATTCTTTCAGTGTCTAGGGGTTCCTGAAGAAAATAAAACACCGATATTTAGGTAACATATGACTACACAGTTGATGGGGGAACACCACTAACACATCTGTTTGATGTCAGTCACAGGGAACCTCTGCAAGGCCCTGCAGTGTGTATGGGAAAAGCTTTGGCTGCATCAACGTGGCTGCCACAGCACCAAGGCTGCAAGAGACCTCTACTTGCACAAGGGGTGGTGCCAGTTCAGCTTGCTATACCTACCTGCCCAGAAATCTATCCAAGACAGACACCACAGGCTTGCATCAATAAAACACTGACTTGAAAGTGGGTGCTGCCCTGGGGCTTATTCAAAAGGCAAACCCAGGCTTTCAACCTGGGGCCCCAGGTACTGTAAGCTGAGACCTGACCAATTCAAGTATGAAGTGTTTAATGCAGTCTTCAGGGTAACATTGCTTACACTGTAGCTTGCAAGAAAACGTCTGAGAACAGTTAAGAAGAAAGAATATTGCTCTTTCCTCTAAATTGATAAAAAACAAGGTCTGGAGAGAAAACATAACTTACCTAAGGTCGCACAGGAAGCCTGTGACAGAGTCGAAAATTGAAATCAAATTTCCTGACTTTCAATCTATTGCCTCAGCCATAAGAGGATCTTTCCTCTCTTATTGATTTAATTTATTGATTTATCTTTTTTATTCTAAGCATCTGGCTGACTAAAAAACAAAATGGTTCACATGAATATTGTAAATACTTTACATTTTGATGCTATTTTCATTGCTTATAGATATTCTGAAGATACTTCAAATAGGACCTCTATTATATATAATCACTGAATAGGTACATCAATTAATTTATAAAGATGTTATAATTAATTTTCTCCCTAATTTCCATACAACAGAACAATTTTCAAGAGAATATATCATTATTTCACAAAGAAATTAACCTTGGGCACTTCAAAAGTGTCTATGCATATGTACTTCATTATCTATAATTTACATGCTGTGTCAATCACTGCTAATTTCTTAGAGAACATAATCATACAGTGAACAAGAAGCATTTTGATCTCTCTTACAGAATAATTTTAAGAATAAAGAGGGAAATGGCACACAATCCCAAATGCTTCTTTTCCTTCTACTGCTCAAGATGAAGCTACCATCCCCATTTCCTCTAGACCTAGACTGGCCCCTCAAGGCAGAATTAAAAACATGTTCAGGATTATTCACTGAGTCATCACATGCTTTACACAGGGAGGTTAGTATTAAGCTAGAATGATGCAAAATCAGGTCATCTAAGGCCTAAGTCTGCAATTTCTGCTTTTAGCTGTCTAAAAATGACAGGCACTGACTCAAAATAAGTAAAAATTACTTCTGTGAACCAGGTACTTCAGTCCTTAGAAATCTCAATATCTCTTAAGTGTTACATCTCAGTGAAGAGATGAAGCTATGAAGCGAATCAACAAATTCTATAGACCGTACTAGAACACCAAAGACTCTTATGATTAAATATGAAGATTCCTAAACACGAACAAAATGAGAAACTAGCTTAAATTGGGAGCCAATTCCATTTCTTCTGGCTGAAGAACAGCAGATACGTGTTTGCTCAAGTCATTTTAGACAAGAGCATAAAATATGTCTGAATCATTTAGAGATTTAGATAATCCAGGGAAACTAAAACAATCAAATTTATCCATGTATATTTAAAGAAAAGCACCCAAGAGTTTCTAATGTAGAAAGTTCCATGGTTGTATCCAATATTAAGCTGTTATCAACTGATCTGAAAGTAGTTTTCTGTTTGCTGTCTTGCTTAGTTTAATATATTTGTTTTATTATGAGCAAGATTATGGCAGAGCTGACTAATCTGGAAGACACATCAATGCGTGTTTGGTCAAAGTCTATTCTTCTGTCTAGTGGTGGTCCATTCATAGTTCACATCATGTGATTGTTACCACATCAATTCAAGTTAAATATTTTATATATTCATTTTTGGCTTTTTTAGCAAGGAACTTGTCTTCCTAAATTCTTGTTCAGCATGTGTATTGTTAGCTCCATCCTGAAGAATTTTTTTAAGCATACACAAGTAACATACACACAGATAGTTCATATTCTACAGATTTTAGAAGGAGAAAAGCTCCTTTTAGCACACAGAGATTTTCTGAACAGACTTTCATAGCAGTTTATCTAATTATTAATAAGAAATTAGGGCATGATGAACCTACCTTTGCTATTTTTGTATTCAACAAAGGAATCCCAATAACTGAGACTATTGAAAGTGTGAAATGGAGCTTTTGACCCTGCGAGGTTTTAACACCAAGACTGTAAAGGAATAGATATCCAGGAGAGAAGGCTGACTCTAGGGATACCTTCAATACTTAAAGGCAGCTTATGAGAAAGGCGGAAAAGAACATTTTAGTAGGGCCTGTAACAGGACAAATAGTAACTTTTTTTAACTAACACAGAGTAGGAAATTTTTTTTCAATGAGGGAGCTGAAACTGTCACAGGCTGCCCAGAGAGGTGGTAGATGCCTCATGCCTGGAAACATTCAAGGTAAGGCTGAAAGGGTTCTGAGCAACCTGATCCAATTGAAGATGTCTCTGCTTACTGCAGGAGGGTTGAAACTACATGATTTTAAAGGTCCCTTCCAAACTAAACCACTTAATGATTCTATAATTGATTCTATGATTCTATGATATGCGTCTAATTGCTGTTTAAATTAATAATCGAACTGAATGGGTAGAATATTTTGTTGTTGCTTTGAGCATTAATAGTACTTCTTTTAACCCTTATGACCTACAGGGATTCTGTTCTAATGCCCAGAGGAAAAAGGAAAGTGGTACTCATCTTGAATAGCTTGTCTGGAACATAACATATATTTTACCACTATCAGAACTCACACTAAGAATAAAAGTATTAAAGAAGATCTAAAATATCTTTAGCCTTTTGTAGGATAAAGAATATTCATATATATATACTCAATCTATGCCAGAGAACAGCATGCAACACTACAGGAGACAAGCCATCAGGGAAAAAGACCAGACTAATTAAATAGAGAAATTAGGCTAGATCTTGATTTGGTCACTAAAGTTAAAATAAAAAAAATTTCCGTATATACACTGGCAGCAAAAGGAGAGTCAAGGGGTGCTTTCACCAGTTGTTGAATGCAATGTAGGGGATGAGGAAAAAGTAGAGGTACTTAATACTTTCTTTGCCTCAGTCTTCAAGCAGTTGCCTCAGGATACCCAACTCCCTGAGATGGAGTTGGTGATGGGAAGATGAGTGAAGTGCCCACAGTCTAGGAAGAGATGGTTAATGACCTACCTTGAAAATAAGACATTCACTACGGGCCCTGATGGGATCCACTCCAGAGTTATGAGGGAACTGGAGAAAGAACTTCCCTGATGACACCAAGCTGGGTGGGAGTGTTGGTCTGCTCAAGGGGAAGAAGGATCTACAGAGAGACCTGGAAGGACTTAAACAATGTACTGAGGACAACTGCAGAAGGTTCAATAAGGGTGTCTGGATCTGGCACTGGGTAGTCTGGGTTTAGTTATTTAGGGATTACAGCGGCACTGCTGGGTGGACAGTTGGACTGGAAGATCAAGGTCCCTTCTAACCCTGATGACACCATGATTCTAGGATGAAACTGTCATCTCAACAGTCTGACAAAGTGAGGAAAAGATTAATTTGTTTCAATCACACACACAAAAAAACCCAACGTATTTTAAACCTGAAGGGAATATTTGTAGATAAATGGATACTGCTTTTTCTGTGGAAGTACAAGGATAGTAAAATATGTACAACCCTGAGATTTTCTTTATCTGCTAATCTTACTATTTTTTGTGCAAGACTACTATTTTACTACTATGTGTGAGAGGCCAAGTATCCTAATGATTGCTTCTAACACCGTTCCTGTTTATAAATGTCAGGTAATTGAATAAATTAATTAAAATCACATGACTTTTTCAGATGAACATTCACAAAGACCAAATTCGTAACAGAGGATCATTTAAAAAAAAAATTGTGAAAATCCTCAGATCCTATTTGTCATAAGTGTTATTTGTCAAAGAATGAAAAATAATGAAGAAAAGTAGAGAAATCATCACTTCATAAAAATACTTAATCAGCTGAAAGAATCAAAGTTGGTGCTATTAATTATAAAGTGAAAAAATACAGTTTGTCTTTTCAGTGAAAAAATACAATTCGTCTTAGCACTTACATTAGGGAAGAAAACGGCATGAAACAACTGATCCCTATACAGAAAACTGAAAATAGTTCAGAAAAACTATTTTTGATTTGCCAACTGCTTTTCTGTTCTTTGCACTCATTTTTTACAGTAATGGGCTGAGACAACTATACAGGAAATTAAGATGTACATTTGTATCATTGGTAAATGAGCCGTTAGATAATAGACAACTGATTTGTTCAGCTTACATATTATACAGAATATTTCTCTTTTAGAAAGGAGATGAAGAATTATCCATGAATTGTCTGGCATTTTTATGCATTGGTGAACTTTCCTAGAGTGTAGCTTTAGCAGAGATTTTTTTGTTCATTGATCCAGGAGAGTGGAGTAATAGCATATATCAATACATCTCACATGTAATAATGACTGTAGGTATTTTGATTTTCTCTGTTGAAGGCCAAGTAGATGTACTTAAGAGACAGAGGATATCATGTATTTCCTATGAACATCAAAAGTGGTGGGTCAGGATGGCGAAGACAGTTCAAAAAGTTATTTTAAGTTTAAAATACATTTCACAATGGTTGAGGATTTTGGTGACTTGAAGATCCTTTACTTTTGCACAATCATGTACAAAATCAGGGAGAAATTTGTCTGGGAAATCATACTCCCAAATTTCACTTCTGCAGATACTAAACTAAGTTTATGTTAAGTAAGATGTATGCCCTAATAGGCAAATAACAGAAGACCTCTTCCTGTGAGAAGAGCATCTTTTTCCATCATTATCTCTTTTGAAGCAGCTGCTTGACTAATGAATTTGTACATATCCCTCTTCCAATCTTACCCATCCCACTTTACACATATGTCTGAATTACTGAGAAATAATTATAATGAAAAATACAAATCTCGTGAAAGGAGAAGGGATGTGACCGCTGAAAAAAAGACCAAATACACCAGAAAACCCATCATCTAACCATTTCTTCTAATCCTTCAGCAGCCACCAGACCAAATGAGTAAAAGGATAAGGTCAACAGGTAAAAAACAGACACAGCAGGAATGATTTCATTCATTGATCTTGAAGGCTGGACAACAGATAATTTTTCTTAATGATTCATCAATATACATAGAAAAAAATGCATTTCTTTACAGAAAAGAACCATTTACGTGTCGGTGTCCATTGTAAGGGGCAAAGAATGGATTGAATCTGTTAGTTATTCTTTAAGCAAGAGCATAAAAAATGTACATAGATTTGTCTCTTTCCAAGAAAAGAAATGGTGGAGGTATTCGCAGCACTTACCTTCAAGCACTTATACTACACATTATTCTACCAAAACTCTCCCTAAAATCAGCTGGATGAAACACTCCTGCAGGCAGGAATTTTCAAAGTGTCTTAGTTACATTTATGCTCTGAACATCTCCTAGAGAATTTTCATGCTATTCAGTAGAAAACCTATCCCAAGAGCCTAATACCAGATCAGTAAATGGTTGGACTAATTCAAGTAGGTGAACCAGTCTTCATAATTATTTTAATGAGTTTAGGATTGTTTCAGGACAATAAACTAATAAACTAATAAACTTACCAAAATATGGTTAGTAAGATTCTATTTATATAATTTTTTATGACTGTCTGGAAGACTGGTGTCTGTAAAGACACTTTATAAAGAATGGTTGGAATGAAGATTCCTTCACAAAACTAATCCAAGCACACTGCAACATCATTCAGCAGCAAGACATACAGATCTTAGCTATCTGAAAGAAACAGAGCACTCATTGCAGAATTGAAGGATGGACTCTGATTTTAAAATAGCATTTTTAACATAGGAAAAAGTAGCCCAGAAACTGAGTCTATTCATCATTCAGGAGACTACAAAAGCAGTCTCCTGAAGACTATTGAAGACTGTTGGAAAGCAGGCTTTCTGATCATTGCTGCTGAATATCAAGACTTTTTAATTGGAAAGTTGGCCAAAAAAAGGGAAAGGAGAAGGGTAAGGGTAAGGAAAAGGAAAAAAAGAAAATATAGCACATCATCATACCACAACACAACAATTAAAAATTAGAAACTAAAACACAGAAAGATCACTGGCTTGCCCCAAACAACTCACAAAGCCTGTGCCACAGTCACTGCCAGAAAAATTAACTTTAATGTTATTCATCTACAAGTTCATCGTTCTTTTTAGAGGTCCAGGTTTAGACTATGTTCTTTTACATTTCAGTAAAGAATTCAAATCTTGTAATAGTATGCAACTAAATAACACAAACTCAGCTAAGTTTAACCATTTCTTCTCTTCTTTACTCTACAATTCTTTCATTCGTAGTAAGTAAAATCGAACTCTGTGCCCACACTGAAACCCTAAATAATCACTTGGATAAAGTTGTTTATATCTCAGCATAGGTCACTTAAAATAGAAATCTTTAATGGAAATGCTGACCAGCCTTTTACAGCTCTCAATAATGAAAGATTCCTGTCTGGTTTACTCACTCATTGCTATCTAACCATTTTTCTTCCATTCATTAGTGGAACATCATATAACTTAACAGAAATTAACATATGTAAAGAATGTCATCCCAGAGGGATTTCTAGAACAAAGGAATATTTTTCTATAGTTGGCAGTTTTGCTAAGAGCTTATTTTCTAATCTACAGTAGTTGTTAACTTCACAAAGAAATGAATTCTCTTTCCTCAGGTTTTTAACCAAATGCCCCATTTTTGGCTTTGTGTCTTGGACTTGTGGATGTCTTAAATAAAAATAAAAGCACAAAATCCCACCCTCCAAGTTTCTGATTGCTTTTTATAATAGCTCAGTCCCTGAGGGCCTCAGCTTGTTATTGAAATTGTTTTCTTTAATGGGCATTTTGTGCTTTTCCCCTGGATTATTTTACTTACTTGGAGTAGTGAATGCATGCCAGTTCAAAAATCAAACACTGGGGCAAATGCTACAAACACATTGCCCAACATGTGGTCAGCATTTAGACAAGTACATAGAGCAGAGAATTATTCTGAGCACTGGGGAGAACACTCTTAATTCAGTGTTACAGCAGATAAATTATCTATCTCATGATTTAGATTATGCTGACAGTTTCATTATGTATTTCCATTTCCCAAACATACTAATAAGTGTTGTAGGTTTGTCCCAGTTCAGTATAGAAACCAAATTCTGCCTTCAGATGAATGCTGAACAGGCACAATGAAGGGCAGATGTGTTCTATAGGATCTTGGCACTGTCAAGACATAACATCTGAACTTTGAATGTATTTCAAAAGCCTGAAAGCTTATTTAGCTGACACTTGGGAGGGAGGGAGAGGGAGAGGATCTGATACTCCCCTCACACATGTTTTAAGCCATTTTTGGATTTCTGATTTCATTAGAGTTACATCTGATTTACATGGCTGTCAGTGATGGGATACAGTCTGTACAAAACTAAATTAGAAATCTAAGGAATATTCTGCCATATTTCTGATGCTATACCCAGCAGACTATTGAAGTTATAAACTGGGAAAATAACTTGCTAAAGGAAGACAGATCAAGAAACAATCTAAAGGGATGGTGGTTACTGAGTTCCTAACGGATCAGCTTTGAGTCTGTGTTTGCTGAATTTTTTGCAAGGCTAGTGCCTAACTTGTCACAAAGTACTTTACTGAGTGTTATACTGAATCCAAAATATTTTGGAACCTCACAATTTCTCAGTGGTCTCTTATCCTACCAAGTTCTGATACTAGTTTTGTCTATGTCAATCAGTCTTTTGTAAACAAATTCTTCAATTTCAATTTTCCATCTATCATCATACACTGAACAAATCATCATAATATATTAAGCAGTAATGTATTCTTTTGAAATTAATCCATCAGAGTTAAAGTTTCCAGGTTATTTCTTCTCTTTAGGATATTTTCTTCATTTAGTTTTAGGCATTTGGCCAACTAGCAGCCCTAATTCCCCACTACAGACAACGGAGAGCCGACTCCACTTGAGAAAGAATCAAAAACATAAGATTTCTGGTTTAAATAGCCTTCTGAAAGATCTGTCTCTCTGTGTTAACTGGATAGGTTCATTTGCCTGCATAATTAGACAGCTGAATAAGGATTGTCTGACCATGTGTTGCCACACTTAATCTGATGTTACAAGTTCTTATTATGGAACTTCTAATTTCCTGCACAAATTCTTTCATCAAATTGCTTGTAGCTGTTGGAGTTACAAGAGTATGTACTTAATTTACTTCAACTAACTCTTTGGAAGAAAGCACCTTAATCATTGCATTTCCTTAGTCATAATCTGGTTGCCATATTTACAGTAAAGTCAGTGGACTTGCTGGATGAGTAAAATCAACTTTATGTTTTCAGTTTCTAGGACATCTCACTTCAGCCAGCATTAAAACATTAGAAATCACTGTGATAGTGTTCTTCAAGCCCATGTGACAATGTCAGGGGAGGACTTGCAGGTTCTGTGGGAAGGGAGCAATCACAGTTAGGCATTCTTAGATCATGCAGAAATTTTAAGACAAGCACAGTCTCTAGATCTGGGGCCTCTAGTATTTGTACAATTTTCTCTGGTCTTGAATCCTGAAGTTAATAGCTAAGGTTCTAATTAGACTACTCAATTTTCATGTTACCCACAAGAAAACTCAAAGTACAACTGCTCAAAATTGTTGATGCCAGAAAACGACTCAAGTAGCAAGAACAGTGACTCAAGTCCTGCTTCTGTTTCACGTCAGGAAGATAATTTCTCATTGTAATCTTGAAAAAAAAAATGTCAATACAAGTTTGAACTTGATTCCAGCAATTATTTAAAAATACTTGCCCTGAAAGTAATTAATTAGGAAAAAAACTCTTACTAGTAAACTTCTGCTGACCATCTAAATGAAACAAAACCAGTCTCCAACAGGAAAAAACTTAAAATTTCTGTTAGCTCTTGTGTTGCACCTTATCGCAAAAAGAATAAAACACAAGAATAAAACAACACCCTTTAGGCTAAAACACCTGAAATCCCCAAAGAGCAGTTTCCTGATCTTGCTGCAGCTGTGCACACCTGCTGTGAGGAGAAAATGATAAAACAAAACCCAGCAAGAAGGAGTGAATGCATTTGCTATACTTCACCAGGAACAAACTGCCCATCTTAGGAGCAGGAACACTGAAGGAGATGGGGGTACTGCTCTGAGGGGCACATCAAACAGGACAGAGTGGCATAAAGGTGCTGTGGTCATGCTGTTGAAAACAATGCAGCTAATGGGAAATTACAATTCAGACAGTAATTGCAAGGTGAGCTTTGCTTCATTAACTCAAAAATAAATATTATTTTTCACTTTTCTATACATCTTAGTGACAGAAGTCACCCAAATTACACCTAAACAAGAAATGACATGAACTGTCACCTTTCTCAAAGAAAATTATGTAAATAGAGCTTAGGTGAGAAGGGAGGTCAGAGAAGACACCATCATAACTTCAGGGATCAATCAAGATGCTCAGCCTGTCTTCTTCCCCAGTAGGGATGGCTCTTGGGTAAGAACTTTACTCCATGCACACTAAAGATTTCAAGTTAGCTCTTACTGGTAATTGCAGCTTGTCTGAATGCCGCTTCAAATTCATTTTTGCATTCAGTATATTATCAACAGCAATCTCGGAACCTTAACCTGGCACAGTACTCTATTACCAGTAAGTTTGTTAATAAAGGGCCTTATTCCATAAACTGGAACTCAGTGCAAGGCCTGCAAGGGCGTAAGCAGAGCCTGGCAGCATCCTTGGAAAGCAGAGAATACACCAGCTGAGAGTGGGGACACTGTGGGCACGAGCCCCTGAGCAGTTGGTCGGAGCAAGCTCTGATGCAGAGAGCTGCTCGAGGAGTCCTGCAGCAGGGCACTGACAGCTGCTGGGGCATAGGGGGCTCATCTTTCCTGAGGCACTGACGGAGGGATCAAACAGCAAGGGTTCAAGGACACCCCCCTTTTTCATGACATCTGCATCGGGGGGTGCTATCAGCTGTAAGTTAAACTTTCCTGAAAGAGAAAAGAGGACTGTTCTCATCAGTCTCATACTGGGAAGGAAATTACTGGGAAGCACCCCTGACCTGTTTTCCCCCTCCCACCTTGCCAATGTAATTTTAGAAAAGCAAAATGTCTCTTACCCCATTGTGCAAAAATCAAAGGCCACCTTGAGAAAATTTAACTCCATTGCTGTACAACTAATCTGAAGAAATAAACAAGAAAATTTCTAAAGAAACGCATCTTCTGCAAATCATGGTAACTTTGTTTGCTTATCTGTGAAGGAAATGAACACCCCTATCAGGCTGGAAGTGATTCAAAATCATAATGTATATTTTAATTTTCCACTATTTAATGCAAATTATTTTGAAACTTTATAATGAAAATTATATAATTTTAAATTAAAATCATATTTCCATGATTTTTAATTCCATGTACATTCTGAAAAATAAATTTTAAAAACATTAAATACAATATTGTTTACAGTAAAAGTTTCTAATTCATCTTCTCCTTTGCTTCTGCAAAATTCTCATTATATATTTGTCTGAATACATACATATATATAAAATATATTAATACTGCAGTTCATATGGATTAAGTTATCTGTAGTTTGCATCAATAAGAGTCAGTACTAAACGTATCTTACAGCATAAAATACCGATTCAACTCCCTTCAAAATCAATGTATAATACTGTAAATCTGACAGGTGATTCAGAAAATAATATATATATAATAAATAATAAATGTAAGCCATCTACTGTTTATCATTTAAAATTGACCTCAAGAGAACAGAAAATAGATATGGACTTTGATTCCAACCAATTCTAATTTAGATTCCAGATTAATATCAAAGCTGAAAAATTATCTTGTCCACATGGAGTTTTACTATTTATAATTCATAAATGTAATAATATAATTTTTATTGCACAAGACTTCTAAGTCCAAAAAAGAAAGATTCCCTATTTTCATATTCTTGCACATATTTCTACAGTATTTATGTTTCAAAATTTGATTTTCAAAGACAATAGGGGAAATGGTGGAATATATAGTTTTATATGTAGGACAAACTGTTCTGTTAAAATAATTGATTTTGTATTTGATAAACCTATACGAAGCTTCAGTGTGGAGCAGAATTATAAAGATGTTGTAAACTTGAATCAGTAACAATCATTTTAGTTCTGCTTGGTAAATAAGAAAATATAAAATATTTTTTCTTGTTTGAAAGGCATGAAAGTAATGTAACTAAACATAAGTTGGATTAATGCTAGTAAATTAGATCAGAGTAAACCACTCCAGAGTGCAAAAAAACTTCTTTGGTTTTTATAATTAATTATCTTAGGAAGATAGAATATTTGTCAATTAGTGTGTTAAATTTAAAACAACTTTAACTGAGAAAATATTCCAAGATGCATTTTACTTTAGCAGTGATGAGATGAAAGAAAAGTGTCATTTCTTTTAGGTCGTTATAAAAATAAGTGTGAGAAAAGTAATTTTTGCAGTCTTTGGATTGGAATATTTTGTTTGGGTCTTCCCCCACC